>ML804640.1:159782-186480 GCA_009831015.1 Picea engelmannii | reverse complement strand
CTGTACCTGCATCTCCAAACACGAACTTGCCATTCCGACTGTGATGAACGTTGAGCGTGGTTTCTGGAACGACTTGGAATTCCAGTCACATCTGACATGCACGATTTAGTTTCCATGATTGCCCACTCCTATTAGCGCATGCCCTTGATTTGCTCTGACGTGGGGGTGATCACACCATCATTGTTTTTCATACATGGATATTAGCACGTGATTCCCACTTCGAGCAGCAACAACCCGTGGAGAACGCCTCGGCCAAACGCTCGCTTGCCACTTTCACCAGCACGTGACTCTGCGAAGAAACCCTTGTTAGCTGCTGAAAGTAAGTACTTTCAACAGCGCGCCACTTTGTAGAAGACCCTCCTTAGCTGTTGAAAGTATGTACCTTTGACAGCGCGCCACCCAAGAATTGATTTTAAAAACCTTTTAAGATTTGACACTTTCAACAGCGCGCCAACTGATGAAATGATCTCTTTAGCTGTTGAAAGTGAACACTTTCCACAGCACACAATGAACCTTTTGCAAACACGTTAGCTGTGGAAAGTAAAAATTACAATTTTGAAAGAGAAGACTTTATGGGTCAATTATTTTCTGAGACACACCAAAACCAAAAATTTCCTCAGCTGTAAAAACTCAAAAAATGACTTGAAGATACTACCTAAAGCTATGATATCCACCCAAAACTCGGCCGAAAGGACAGTTTCATTTTGGGAGTTAACAATATACATGCAACATCTTAGCAAGAAAATATTGGTTGACGGTCTACCAGACATCCATTTCTCCAAGGGAGTATGTGACGGATGTGTTCTCAGAAAATACCCTCAAGAGAAATTCGATAAAGGAAATTCTCAGTGAGCTTCCACACCTTTAGATCTGATCCACAAAGACCTTATGGGTCCTTTTCCACATCCATCCATCAGTAAAGCAAGTTTTGTTCTCATTTTTGTTGATGATTTCTCATGTTTTACATGGATCTACTTTCTCAGGAAAAAATATGAGGTCTTTCAACACCTCAAAGACTTCAAATCCCTGGTTGAGACACAGTCTGGAAAGAAGATAAAAGTCCTCCGAACTTATAATGGGGTAGAGTATATAAATCATGAGATCCATAATCTTTTCCATGAGGCAGGGATTCAATTGCAGCACACAGTTCCCTATACTCCGCAGTAAAACGGAGTTGTTGAGTGGAAAAACAGATCTCTAAAGGAGATGGCATATTGCATGTTGCATGCAAAGTCACTACCGCAGAGACTATGGGTCGAAGCACTTAAATGTGCAACATACATCCAAAACATATCTCCCCATAGATCTTTCAAGGATAAGACCCCCTACGAGGCTTGGAGCGGCCTCAAACCAGAAGTGACCCACTTTCACATTTTTGGTTTATGTGCATGGGCCCAAATTCCCTCTAAAAAGAGGAAGGCAATTGATCCACAAAGCACTAAGTGTATTTTTGTTGGATAGCCAGAAGGTGTGAAGGTATATAGGCTTATTGATCTTTCCTCGGACCGGCTCATCATTGAGCGAAGTTTCCAATTCGAGGAAAGTGTCTCACATGTACCTTAGAAGTTGTATGCAAACACCTTCATTCTTCCACATATCTGAGATGATGAGCATGCACCTACCAACTCTTGTTTGGATGAGTTCTGATTCAAAGGACTCATATGATTCATATTTAGATTCAGTACAATCAGATGTAGAGTCAGAGAATCCAACTACAGTTGCAAAGCCAGAGCAGAGGCCCAAGTGGGCACAGACTACTCTTCAGGATGCAGGGGATCTCGTTGGTGATCCAACTGATACTAGAAGGACTCGATCTAATTTTGATTAGCCTCATTTTGCACTCACCACCACTAAACCATTGCCCTCTAGGAATCTTTTCTTGGTTCAGTCTTCAGATCCACAGTCTTATGGCGAGGTTGCTAGAAATCCCTTTTAGGAATCCATGTAGGAGGAGTACAACTCCCTCCTCGAGAACCAGACTTGGGATTTGGTTCCCCTTCCTTATGGGAGGAAACTTGACAGATGAAAATGGGTCTACAAGACCAAGAGCGCAGCAGATGGACAGATTAGTAGATACAAATCCAAGCTTGTTTCCAAAGGCTTTCGACAGGTTCATGGTATTGACTATGAAGAGACCTTCGCTCCAGTAGTGAACATGGATTCCATGCGATTGGCACTTTCCATTACGGCAGCCAAAGGATGGGAATTCCATCATATGGATGTGAAGAATGCATTTCTTCACGGTGATCTCTCTGAGGAGATCTACATGGATTCTCCCCGAGGATTTATGCAGGACTCATCTTTGGTCTATCGACTAAAGAAGTCCCTTTATGACCTCAAGCAGGCTCCGAGGGTATGGTATACCAAGATGGACTCTTACCTGTTGTCTCAGAAATTTGTATGTTGTAAATCATACCCGAATGTCTACATGCTTAGGATGATTGATTCACTTATACTTTTAGTTATGTATGTTAATGATATGTTGATCATTGATTGCTCGACTTCAGCAATTGTTGCAGTCAAGAGGATTCTACATGACAGGTTTTTGATGGCGGACATGGGTTCACTACACTTCTTCCTTGGACGAGAGATCAGTCAGGATGCATCAGGCATCAAACTGTCTTGGTCCAAGTATGCACGAGATCTCCTTGAGAGATTTCACATGACAGACTGCAAGTATGCTCTGACTCCTTTCCTATCAGGAGTCAAACTTGAGTATGGAAAGGAGACTCCACTAGTTGACATCACACTGTATAGATAGCTAGTGGGGAGATTTTTGTATCTCACACACTCCATACCAGACCTCTCATATGCAGTCGATGCAGTTTCTAGGTTCATGCAGGAGCCGCATGAGCTACATTGGAAGGCTACAAATCATATCCTTTGATATGTACAGGGTGTTAGCACTCTGTAAATTTTATCCAGCTGATAGAAAATCGACAGAGGTAATCATTTCAACCATCTTTAGAGCTAGGCACTAGCCTGCTCAACTCAAAGAGGGCTCTCTCTTGTCACTTGATATTTCTTTGGCAATCAAAGGCTAGGTTTAGTTTTTTTTGGTGGTTTTTATAAATTTGTTGGCAAGGAAGGGGAGGGAAACTTAGGGCTATGGAGTCAAAATTCTGAAAGTGAATGAAAATAATGAATAGCCGGTAGAAATCTCCAGAGGATAAAGGCTAAATGAGCAATGAATCTGAGTTATAAATTGTATTTAAGTAGAGTGTAGGAAGAAGGATAAAATAAATAACTGCATCAGAGCATTATTGAAATGAATTATGAATTAGTTGTGGAAGAAAATTACACACTTTAAATTGCTTCAGCGAAGAGAATCACGAGATGAATTCTAAGATTTTAACTATCCAATTTAAATAGAAGAAAATTCAAATGGAATTAAAGAACATGGGAAATACATACAATGAGAGGAGACAAGAATCATATCACCACCATTAGAATCTTTTCATAGAGACTTCAAAAGATTCTGCATATGTATTCAACTCAGCTCCAGAAATTTACAATTGAGTTCAGAAAACAACTAAAAGGTGCCCTTGCACTTCTGCCAACATTAATACATTCGGAACCTCTATCATTTATACAATTTCAAGTTCCTTTCAATTAGAAATAGATTACAATAGCTTAATTGAAACGTTTTAGATTCTAAAACTAACTACAATAATTTCAACTGACAGTCTCGGTATGTGAACCCATTTACAATGATTAATCAAAAATGTTTCATAAACTAATGGCCAATTTATCTGAATGCTCTACTTCTGTCCTCGCCATATGTCTTGTTTTGGTCCTTTGTCGAATCTGGCAATTCGATGACACTTGGGGCTATTTGTTGGTTCCTGGGAAACTACATTTTGTCTTGCCTAGTTGCACTATCTCCTTCCACTGCAAGTCAGAAGGGATGTCATAGTCCATCATCTCCTTGATCAAGATCTCCAGGTCAATGCAAGAGGCATAATTCATGGTTAGCAGTCCGATCTTCATTGTTTTGAACTGATTCAAAATCTCAAAATCTATGGTCAAACATTCTATTAGGGTGGCTCCTTTCAAGTTTTCCTTCAAGCTTTCAAACTTGGAATGATCCATTCTGCATTGGGCGAGTTGAGATTTGTACTCCTCCTGATCATACAATTTCCCTTTTCCATCCCAAAATGGTGGAAGGCCTTTGATGAACAACTCTTCAAACAGATCTTTGAATTCCTGTATGCTCTACTCCATCTGCATGGCCTTGGTTTGGACTGAGTTAAACAAGTTATGCGTGGAAATAACTCTCCTGGCCCAAATGATCAATTTGGTCCTGTCTTTGACCCCAATGGTCTGAATTTCAGCAGTGGGAATGGAATTCAACATATTTATAGCATTATGGGCCCACTCTGAGGGTTTCTTTGCTAGTGTCTCACTCACAATAGTGCATCTGCTTCTGGAGGTGATGGCCATGCTATCTTTGTCATTGATGAAATTTAAGTATACCCTGAACTTGGAAACTTCAGTAGAAATAGAATCCCATATGATATGATTTTCTCCCTGCAACAACCCTTTTCCTCTCAACATTATCTTAAGCTTGTTTACTCTTTCCTGCAAAGCTTGATTCTCTATCTGGAACTAGGCCATCCTTTCATCCTTTGTTTTCATTTCTTGATGTATATTTTCTATATTTTCCTTTAGACCTTTGATCTCACCCACCTTCAGGCTAACTTGGGACATAGCCTGAACCATTCCAACAGTGCTTGGCCTAGTTTCTGTAGTATACGGTACAACAACAACCATTTCTGATGCTCATGTCTTCCCTTGTGACCAATTCACTTTTTCTTTCTCTAGCTGCAATACTTTGGCCTTGTAATTCAATGCTTCCTGTTGAAATGCCTCTTTTTATTTTTCCAGAGAAACCAGCTCTGTTGTCTGTGGATGCTCGGTGGTAGACATCTTTAGTTTTTTCTTCAAACTTTGAATCAGATTCTAATCACTTGACTTGAGTCTGCCAAGCCCTGTTGGATTCTTTCTCTTGTTTCAACTGTCCCTCCAACTTAAGTGCATGAGTTTTCAACCTTGAAATCTTCAAGCTTAGACCCAAGTAGTCTGAATACAACATGTCACTAGCGTTTCTCTAGAATTTCACCTTTTCTGGGGCACTGATGTTTTCATAATGCAGCTTAACCTCAGATACTTTATCCTCATATGCAACTACTATGTTGAGTGTCTTCTTCTCTATATCCCTGACTGAGAATAGAGAAGATTTATGCTGAGAAATACTTTCTACCTTGGGTATGAACTCTCTTATTTCACTCATGGCCAAGCTTCCTTTCACAACATATTGCTTTTCTAAATCTTCTTTAGATTGATAGACTACTCCATGTGTTTTATCAAAAATGTGTTTTTTGCTGCTGAAAGCTCTTGAGTTGCTTTCACTTTGGGGCATGCTTCTTTTATCAGCTTCTTCCTTTTTGGTGCCACTCTCCACCATATCCATACTTTCTTTCTCCTTAGGATTTTCTACCTCCAAATATACTATCTGTGGAGATTGTGTGATTTTTATCTTCTTGGGAGCAATCTACTAACTATTGGTGCCTAGGGCCTCTGAATCGATTCTCTTGGTGTAGACTTTGGGAACTTGGAGTATCAACTTTTGAGAGGTTTGTTGTGTCTGAGTCTACTATAGGGTTGGCCCTACTTGTTGTGTTTGAGTAGGCTGCAAGATGGCTTCCATATTAACACAAGTTTCTAAATTTGCTAATTTGTCAAAACCTTCAACATACTCATGTTCATAAGGGTATTTTTTTCTCATCAATCTTCTTTTAGATATGATCTGATGTGGATCATATCTTCTCCCTTGTAGATGTGCAAATCCAAACTCCTTGAGTTTGTCCTAGATGTGAGATAAGCAGGATCTAGTCTTCATGACAAAGGGTCCTATGATGAAAGGAAATTTCAAGTTGGACACCTTTAGCATTTTCAGAAAATGTTCTATCTCTGAGATGATTCTTTGCCTGATGAAATCCAAGGAAAATACTCTGGGTGTCAGAAAAATAGGCAGAAGGTGAGGTGCCTCTTGACAACCATATACCCAAATTACTATAGAATGCATGAACAACACCTAATCTCCCACTCGGTTTTCTGGATTTGCCTACAAATAACTTTTCATGTCCTCCGAGACTCTTGGCAGGCTAGAGTTGAAGATCAGGCTGTAAACTCTAGACATGATCTTATTTATGAAAATGAGCATTGTGATTATTTTTCATTCAGTTGAGATGAATGATGCTTTAGGGAACTCTATCTTGTTTGTCTCCAGGAACATCTTTAGCAAGTATGTGTAATATATGAAGTGCCTCAGTGACTGGAAATTCACTAGCTATTTGTGTACATTATCAGCTATGAACCCTTCAAAGTTGTTTGTGTACATTATCAAAGAGTCATTCTCTTTACAAAATTTTGTGAAGAAGTTTTGGACCAAAGTCAAACTTAGATGTCCCCGATGAAACATACAAAAGGACCTCTGACAGAAAATAAAAAAAACTGAACTCTAAAAGTTGGATCATCTTGACACAGATTGTTGCCCACTCGACTCTGCACAATAGCCTTTGTCAGTCATGAAAACTAATTCACAAACAGAAAATTCTACACAGACTATCAAAGATAGATCAACACCTCTGAAAAACAAGTGTCTGAATGATGTAATTCATCCCTGAATATTGTTGTCTACAATAAGACCCTGCTATCATAAAAAATAATTACGCTTGTGAAAAATTAAGGAATGAATTAAAACTGAACTATCTCAACACAAACTCAAATAGAAAACATTAGTAGGCTTCTCCTTCTATTCTCCTATGTTCCTCCCTTTCCTTTTTCTTTTAATCAAAATAGAATTGGTTGAAGTAGTTGAACTACTTCATTAGTTAAGTTAACTAAAAACTCAACCATCTTTTTAGTTAGGGGGTAAAGTAATAAATCATACTAAGGGTTTTAAATAAATAATAACTAGTAGGTGGGACCCCTTGTTGCTCCCCTTAAGTTCTTAACAATCATAACATAACTAGTTAATTAAACAAAACATCCCTCCTTGTGACTCCCATCATCACATTCATGCTTGACAATTTATCTCATTGATATTTGAAATTATTTTCAAAAAATATTACCAATATATCCAAAAAAACATGTTGTCCAAAAAAATCTGAAGTGAACTGTCCTCAACAATTAATAAATAAAAACAACTTAAAATCCATATTTTTCAATTTGTGAGGCAATCTTTCCCTTGTTGCTACTATCACCTTTTAATCTCTCTGAATTTTCCTTAGGCTGTGTGGAGCCTTTAGGCCTAATCTCATTGACCACATGAGAGCAATCGTCCCTCAAATGCATGCGGGAGGACATAGATTTATCAGAATCATTTGAAGGTGAGGAAGTGGCAGTGGTGGCTTCCCCTTTGTCAGGGGCCTGATGGGCCTCGGTTTTCAACCTTTTGCTTGAAAATCTCATTCCTGTATGCATAACTGATTAGCAAATAGTTTCTTTATCAACCATACATGACAACTCTTTTTAAAATATGAAATAAATTTTGGCTTAGCAACATTTCAAACTCATGCAATCCAATTCATACAAATTGTTTAACCATTGTCAATGAGCAGGGGGTGAACAAAGGTTCTGGGATATGTGAGGGGTTTGTATTGAGCGGAAAATGTTAAAACAATGGGAAAAAGAACATGGTTATTGCCCACAGACAACAACAATCAATTGAAATGTAAACCAAAGAACCTATCACTGGAATCCATCCCTGTGATCTTAAACCATCACAATACCAAGCTCCTCTTAACTACAATTAATTTTAGGAACATGAGGTGAGTAATGAATATGGGAAGGCGAGGGAATTGTGATTAGTGAAAAGTGGAATAATGGTAGGGAAAGAGAGCGGATATTGTTCATAAAATTAATTAAGTAATCCATAAAACCATTCCATATTAAATGAAAAAGATCCAACACTCGCCAAATAATCATTGTGATCAATTAAACAACTATTGTGTATAATTTAATCATTTATGTGCATTAACTTGCTCATTGTTCGCAATTAAATTTTTAACACAGTGCCATCAAACTCAAAACAATTTGCCTTCCAAAACAATCTATATAAGAGTTAAGTTTCTTCTTATTTATCCCATTTAATGTTTAAAACAATTTCCAAATGAACACATAGTCACTTGTTTCCACTTTGTTCAACATCAAAACATCAACTATTGTCCATGAATTAATTCCTCAATCAAACACAGACACAAAAATCGTGCCTGATTCCATTCCTCTAATCAATTTAATAATCAAATTGCAAATGAAATCATATTCTTATAAAACTTGTGCCCATGTCTGATATGATGTACGATATCCATCAAACATATACAGTGGATAGCCCAAACACAATCATCAATACTTCAAATTGCAACAATCCTGATTTTCCATTTAAACACACAGTAACATCAATCATAATTTCAACTTAAACGATGTTGTAGGATACACAGACCCTTCAACGAAATGCAAGAGAATTTATGTGACTGTACATGTCTAATTACTCTGAATCAAAACATCAAACCATGATGAACTATCGAATCAATTGCCATAATAAAAGAATACATCGATTATACACCAATCATAAAAACCATTGTGGAAGCTATCAACAAGGACGACCAATAACCAACCATTGTCGACGATACTCCACCAACTCATAACAATCAAATATGTGCCTGGCAGGCTAAAGTTGGCTCCAAAACGGGCTTTGAATAATCAAGGGTTCGGTCTGTGGATCAACATAGGGAGACTAGAGTCGACCCCCAACAGCGGGTGAGAACCTCTGAGACCATACGGTGGACACACGGGTCATACCACCAATAACTTTGTGGACAGGGTGACATTTTACGAGATAGGAGAGATTATGAACAGAGGAGTAGCGGCTTCATTTTGGTCTGTAATAACACCTAGAACACACAGGGTATAACCCTCATGGTTTTCCCCATCAACTAGAAAAATGTTGAGATGAAATAGGGCCATGAAATAGAAATCAACCTTGAAGCAAGCCCCTTGGCATAATATCCATCATAACCCATTGCACAAACAATAATAGCATGAATGAGCCCATACCTAGGTGAAACGATATGGAGTGACACAAGGTGGTTTGAAAACAAACCCAGCAACCCCATAACAACAAAAGACATGGTATGGTGACAAGAAAAATGTGGAGACAGCTAGCAATCTGGACTGAATGAAACCCTCCAACCAAAACTAATAAGGACGACAAAGATCCTTCCTGGCTTCTAGCACTCAGAATAATCAATGAAACTGACTTCAACCATCATTTTCATTTGCAGTGAAAACCACACAAACAATCCATTCTAGAAAAACATCATAAATTTACACAGTTGTCGGTCTAAAGAAAAGCATAGACCCACACATCACTAAGACAATATCTATTTCATAACCAGAGTGGGTTCATGGATGGTGAAAAAGACATACCTGTAACCAAAAATGCTTAAAAACGCGAGATTGGTCGAACAGTTCTTCCTTTGCCTGAAAATCGGAGCTTAACCACAGTGAAACACAATCGAACAATAACCAAGCTAGGGTGACGGCCAGTGGGAGAGGTATGGAGTGATGTGCAGTAAATGCACATTGCTTCCATCCTTTACTCCTTCAATCACTTAGTACACGCCAGCCAACCATTCCATTAATTCATTCAATTAAACCATGCATCGAAACCACCATCCAAAATGCACCACCCTATGTCACATTAACCATTTCCAACCACACCATAATGCATATCACATGTTTTTCCATATAATCCAATAAATCATATAGCTACTAACCCTGTTAGTTAGGACTAACAACAATCCATTTAAACTTCAATGCATATTGAAACATCATATAGCATAGTAGCATAGTTCGTTTCTTTTGGATTTTGTTCATATTACTTCATTTCTTTTCAATTTCTCTTTTGTTGTTACTAACATGTATCTTTTGCAAGTGTCGCAAGTAATAAATCAAGGAGTAAATAGCAAAGGTAACAATGGATATCATAATCCATTATGACATGACATTCGAGCCTAGAGCAAGAGAACAAGCATGCATTATCTATCATCCATTTGTCACGAATAGAACCAACATTTCTCATCAATCATGCTCAAACTTGTAAGTAATGTCGAACAGCAATAAAAACATCAAATAAGAACCAAATATGATCCTCCAATATCCAAGGGGGTCCCACCTACTAGTATTATATATATCATTTAGCTTATAATTAATATGCTTTAACAATACTTTGCGGGTGAAATCCTCGTTGTGATTTAATTGTCAACAAACTGGCGACTCCACGGGGAAATTTGTTTCCAAAATATTAGAACCCAGAACTCATGGTTTTGCAGATCAAGAAGGTATAACCAAGATGATTATGCAACAGGGGGAAGTGAATGGATTTAATGGAAAAATGACCAGGAATTTAGGAATATCTCATGAAAAATGTTAAGTATGAGGGGGTTTATCCCTGTATGCATAATCATTCAACCAGATTTTTCTATTTACTTCAAGGAGAAAAATTAATGGACTTGCTCTTTTATTTCTCGAATGGATGAAGAAATGGAAAGAAGAAGCGGGAGATAGCCAATTCCTTTATAAGACAACAATGAAAGAAGGTAACAAATTCAAGGGAAACATCATGACAATTGTGTAAGCTTGATGTTATTGACCAACAATATCTTGCAAGAGTGACTCTATGGCAGAACTGATCCAACATCTTACTCTTGACCAAAATCAACTAAAATATAGTAAGCAATACAATCATGACAGAAATAAAATTGCAAAATTTAAAATAGCAGAAATAAAATGACAGAACATAAAAGCAGTAGTAAGTGCTTAAAATAGAAAGCAAAAATCAAACTATTGTAAGCAGAAAAGAAAAATAGTGAAAAACCGAAAGCAAAGCTAGACTACTGACATAGAGAAAATCCAAACAGCATTAGAACTTTTCAAGTTAGTTCCATGTAATGCTTCAAGTGAGAACCGTTAGTGTTGTAGGAAAACAATCTCTCATGTAAATCTTTTAGAATGTAAGAATTAGTACCTAAGACAAAAGCGATCTTGAAAGGACCCAACCATAATTTTTGAAATTTTGAATGTCTTCCCCTATCATCGTGAGTTGAATCCCACAGCAATAATTTTTCATTGACCTTAAATCTGACAGTCTTGACACTCTTGTTGCAATACTTCTTAATAGTTTGTTGTCTCCTTTTAATATTATCCAAAGAAAACATCATTTTCTCTTCCAAATCTAGGAGTGCGTTTATCCTTTGTGAAACATCGGAAGAATTTATTTCTTCGATCTGTAGTATCAACCTTAAGGAAGAAATTTCTAGCTCATTTGGTAGGAGGGTTTCTTGACCATAAACAAGTTAGAAAGGAGTGCAACATGTGCTCACCTTGGTGGTAGCTCGATCTGCCCAAAGGGCGTAAGTGAGGAGAGTGTGCCACTAACGGAGCTTATCTTCGATGAGCCTCTTGACGATTCTTACCAGATTTTTGTTGGTAGAATCAGCCTTCCCATTTCCTTGGGGATAATAAGTTGATGAGGTGAAATGTTTAACCCCCAACTTAGATAAAAATTAGGTCAACTTAGCAGAAATGAAAGAGGGACCATTGTCTGTAATAATTTCCAATGGAAGACCAAATCTAGGAAAAATGTTATTTTCAAGGAAAGAAATTACTTTATCATCTATTGAATGCTTAAGTGGGATAGCTTCAGCCCATTTCATAAAATAGTCTGTGACTATTAAAATAAAAACTTGTCCTGCTGAAGATGGAGGATTAATAGGACCAATAAAATCCAATTCCCACTTTGAAAAAGGAAAGTCTGGGAGGATAGGTTGTAATGGCATGGCTAAAAGGTGTTATTTCCCTGCAAATTTTTTTCACTTGTCACAAGATCTTGAAAAAACATAAGAGTCACGGAAGATTAAAGGCCAATAGTATCCTTTCCTAGTAATTTTGAAAGCAGTGGTTTTAGCAGAAAAATGGCCTCCTACATGAATGATAGAACTTGAAGAACCATGATTTTCTTGCAACAGTTTATGTGCATCCTTATTGTTTACACAACGTAGTAGCACACCATTAGCAGATCTTCGAAACAAGAAGTCTCCTATAATGATGTATCTTGCAGATTCAAGACAGAGCCTTCTCCTTTGATGAGTGTCTAAGTTGTCCAGACATCTTTGGTTTTGTAAGTAATAAACCAAATTCTTATACCAAGGATGTTCAGACACGGGGAGGATCTGGTTATCAATGTAAAAGAAATCTGATAGGGAACTATCCTCTTCATCAATTTCTTCACTATTCTCAACATGCTGAGCTAAGTGAAGGGATAAGTCACGTCCCTTGATAGTGGTAGAAGTCACGATATTCAAATCATGATCCTGAATCTTGGCAAGCCAATGTGAAATCTTCCCTGAAAGATAAGTCTGTGAGAGAAAAAACTTGACAGCAGGTAAAGGAAATTTTACCAACGTACGCTTACCTAAGATGAAGTGGCGAAACTTTTCAACAGCTTTAACAAGAGCGGAAACATGTTTCTCAATAAAAGAATATTTAAATTAATCATCAGACAAACTTTGACTCATGTAAACCACTGGTTTTTCATTATCTTGGTCATCATTTTGCATGAGGACAACAGAAAATTCGTCCTCGGTGGCATAAGTATATATCGTGAATCCCTTCTCAAAATCTAGCTTCGCCAAAACCGGTGCGGAACTGATTGCTTTCCTAATCCCTTCAAAATCATTTTCGACATCATTTTTCCAAGAAAAAGAATGATATTGCTTAAAAATATTATGAATTGGTTTGACCATCACAGTAAAATCTAGAACAAACCTACGAACAAAGTTAATAACCCCCATAAAATCTTGAACCTCCTTCTTGGAAGTGGGAGTAGGCAGATTAAGGATAGCAGAAATCCTTTCAGGATCAATGCTTATTCTTGAATTAGAGACAATGTGTACAAGGAGCTTGCCCTCGATAATGTTGAAAATGGACTTAGAAGGGTTTAGAGAGATGCCAAATTTCCTACATCACATGATAACTTTTCTTAGATGACCAAAGTGATCTGATCGGGTCTTAGAGTAAACAATTAAGTCGTCCAGGTAGATCTGAATGATCTTGTCGATCAAATCGTCGAAAGCTATTTGCATAGCTCTTTGAAAAGTAGCACCTGCATTAGATAAACCAAAAGGCATACGTTCATAATCAAAGGTACCCCAACGAGTAATAAAGGTGGTTTTATATTTATCTACCCTTTTTACCTTTATTTGATTGTAACCGGAAAAATCATCAAGTAAGGACATCATTTGTGAGCCTGCAACTTGCTGCAAAATCATTTCCATGTTAGGGAGAGGGAAGTGATCTTTTATACTAGCTCAAATTAATGTGCGAAAATCAACGCATAATATGATCTGACCTCTTGTTTTCCAAATAGGAACCAAATTTGAAACCCATTTAGAATACTTGACCAGAAACATGATTCCATCCTTCAAGACTTTTTCCAACTCTTTTTGAATAGTTGCTTCTAGCGCAGGGTTGATAGGTCTTTGTTTTTGCCTAACTGTTTTTATGCCTTCCTTGATGGGGATGGAATGATGTATAAGACCAGGATAAAAACCACGAAGATCCTCATAAGACCAAGCAAAAACATCTTGAAATTCCCCACGTAGCTTGGAAAACTTCATTTTCTCTTCATCGAAACATTGGGCACCTATTTTAACATTATTTGGAACCTCGGGTGTCCCAATGTTCAAGGAGATGGTTTCACCCACCTTCCTTTTTGACTCCTCTTCTTTCTATTTCTCTTTATTGCCTACATCACTCGATGAAAACGAACTTTCTGGGGGAGTCAAGCCTTTAGGAATCTTTTCATTTTCTATGGATATAATTTCCTTGGGCTTAAAAGGTTCATTTTGAATGAAAGCACAAATTCTCTCATCGTTAGGGAAGACCTGCCAAGATTCTATATTGTTAGGGATATGTGGACGATATAGAGATTGAAAAGTACAATCATTTTTGTGTGGAAGAAGTTGTCGAGTAGGAGAGGCTGCAAAAATATCTAACCTATCAGCCATTGAGTTCAATTCCCTCTTAACATGAGTGATGTTGAAAGACAATAGGTTCGAGATAAGCACCCAAACAGTTTGGGTGTATCGTTTAATCAACTTGTTTCTAGGAGAGTATACCTTACGTACAAGGTTCACAACAAGCTCAGAATCCCCAAAAACGGAGAGGTGACCACAACCAATATTATAGGCATTTTCAATGCCTAATAATAAATCTTCGAATTCAGTGACATTGTTCGTGCAAGCAAACTCCAACCTATAAGAAAAGTTATGGATTTTTCCTACAGGAGAAATCAAGACAATGCCAGCTCCATTTCCTTCATTTGAGCATGAGCCATCAAAGTGCATGTGCCACATACCATCATCCAAATCGATTTGTTCCAAGGAAATGTTATCCTCCTCAACAAATATGGAATACACTCCTAGATCCTCTTCGATATAGTTTACATTAGGTTGTGGGATACTCTCTATGTAAGGTGAAATCCTTCCCTCTCTAAGGACTATAATTTTTTTACCATTCCGAGGAATGGATAAATGTGTTCTGTCGAGTGAGAGGTATCCACCTGTTAAAGCTTGACAATCTCTTCCCAAGATGATTGAGTAATTTCTTACTGGCATATCAATTGCCTGAATGCTAAGGGTTGTCCTTATTTAAGGGTGTGCGCACAAAACTAAGGTCACATCTTTAATCTCGCCTATGGTTGTTTGTTGTAGACTATTATAGCAGAGCATGCTTCTGGCATTTTCGTTTATACAAGACAATCCTAGCTCTTCCATAATAATCTTTGACATTACACTTAGGCCCAAACCGCCATCAATGAGGAAACAATGGGCGATCTTATCCATAATTTTTACAGAAATTTAAAAGGGGAGATTTTTTACAAAGTATCTAAAGTTATGTACACCTACTTTATTTACAGACGAATCCTCTTCATTTACCTCTTCAGAGAGGTTGGCTACAATGGAAGCTTTTCCATCCATGAATTGATTTAGATGCATTTGTTGTTCAGGGACGACAACCATGTCCAGAAGGGTTGCATATGCTTTGATGTTGGCCAACTGATTCAAGATATTTTACTTGGAAGAGGGGAGAGGGGAAGTTGTTCCTTGACTATCAGGAACCTTAAGAACCTTAACAATAGCAACAGGTGAGGATGATCTTGGGCTAGAAGAACTACGGGGAGGGTCAAATTTGCCTTTGGGAGCATAGACTTTGTTCCTAGTATTGATGATCATGACATCCTCTGGATCTGCAAAATCCAGGACAATGATGGTATTTTCTAGTATTTTACCAAAGATTTTACCTCTGGCACTCTTCCTTACCTCAGATGTGGCTTCCTCATGGTGTTCCTCGCAGAAGTTACACCAACTTTGAGGCAAGATAGCTTTAGGCTAAAAATTATTTTCAATCGGATTTTTAAACGAGGGTGCAGAAGAGGATGAAGCTCCAAGGGTGAGAGGGGAGACATTTCCTTTTCACTCATATGCTATCATACGATTATTCATATCTTGTACTAGCTGTAAGAGGGTGGACATGTCTGTCTGTTTAACTGATTCTCCATGTGGAAGACATGTTCTTTCAAGTTGTTCTTCATACTCTAAACAAGTATGCAGAGCGGAACCAAGGTTATCAATGGATTTTTCCTCGAACCTATGACGATAGGGGGGAGGTAATGCATTGTAGTAATGCATGAAAGCAGCTTGGTTCTGAGGTCGAATGAGTTTAGATATTTGATTGCATAACTTAGTGAAATGCAAGTTGAAGGAATTGATGGTTTCACTATCTTTATAGGCGATGTTATTGTATTCCCTTAACTTCTCGACTGGGCTTTTAGATTTCACATAGGTGAACCCGAACCAATATATTAACTCCTCCCAAGTAGACATAATATTAGGAGGAAGGTCAAAGAAATCGGTTGTAGCCTTTCCTTCCAAGGAATTAATGAATAAGCGCATGCAAGTATCGTTGTCATTGGCCCCTCTGTTGTGACAAGCATTAGAAAATGCCACCAGGTGTTTGTTTGTAGTGATAGTGTTATTTCCCGAAAACCTAGGGATATTCTCTTTGAATTTAGGAAGTGTATGAGAAGCAGGTGCTAGGTTAAGAGGAGAGGACACATGCCACATTGTGGTTGTGGCATCTTCTTCAAACTAAAAAATCCCATACTTTTTAATGACTTTGGTGGGGTTTGTTGTAGATTGTATAGGGATATGGTGGCTATATAAGCTACCAATAACTGACGAAGATGAATACTGAGAGGATGAAACACTTCCAGTGCCACCAAATCCACCACTAGATGTCATCTTGTCGATGATTGGTGAGGGATAAAAGAACAAGCTAGATGAATCAGACAAAGTTCTCCTTAGAGCACATTGTTGGGTTGACAACACGACGTTTCTTCTTCCTATTTCAGCAATAGGATTAATTTCAGGTGATAAGACTCTTCTCCTTCTAGAAACAAGAGAGTCTAAGGACATGACAGAAAGGACAAAACTGAAGGAAAAATAAGGTTACTGCTGATTTCTAGGTTGTCTACGTCTAGCTTCCCAACGTTCTTGGGAACTAATATCTCGTTCAATTGCTCCCCATAAATGATTAAGCTCAGCACAAGTTTTCTAAAATAAGACCCTGCTATCATAAAAAAGAATTAGGCTTGTGATAAATTAAGGAATGAATGAAAACTGAACTATCTCAACACAAACTCAAAGAGAAAACCTTAGTATGCTTCTCCTTCTATTCTCCTATGTTCCTCCCTTTCTGTTTTCTTTTAAGCAAATTAGAATTGGTTGAATTAGTTGAACTACTTCATTAGTTAAGTTAACTAAAAACTCAACCAAATTTTTAGTTAGGGGGAAAAGTAATAAATCATACTAAGGGTTTTAAATAAATAATAACTAGTAGGTGGGACCCCTTGTGAGTCCCCTTAAGTTCTTAACAATCATAGCATAACTAGTTAATTAAACAAAACATCCCTCCTTGTGACTCCCATCATCACATTCATGCTTGACAATTTATCTCATTGATATTTGAAATTATTTTCAAAAAATATTACAAATATATCCAAAAAAAACATGTTGTCCAAAAAAATCTAAAGTCAATTGTCCTCAACAAGCAATAAATAAAAACAACTTAAAATCCATATTTTCCAGATTGTGAGGAAATATTTCCCTTGTTGATGCTATCACCTTTTAATCTCTCTGAAATTGCCTTAGGCTGTGTGGAGCCTTTAGGCCTAATCTTGTTGATCACATGAGAGCAATCATCCCTCAAATGCATGCGGGAGGACACAGATTTATCAGAATCATTTGAAGGTGAGGAAGGGTAAGTAGTGGCTTTCCCTTTGTCAGGGGCCTTATGGGCCTCGGTTTTCAACCTTTTGATTGAAAATCTCATTCCTGTATGCATAATTTATTAGCAAATAGTTTCTTTATCAACCATACATGAAAAATCTTTTTAAAATATGAAATAAATTTTGGCTCAGCAACATATCAAACCCATGCAATCCAATCCATACAAATTGTTTAACCGTTGTCAATGAGCAAGGGTGAACAAAGTTTCTAGGATATGTGAGGGGTTTGTATTGAGCGAAAAATGTTAAAATGAGGGGGAAAAGAACATGGTTACTGCCCACAGACAACAACAATCAACTAAAATGTAAACCAAAGAACCTATCATTGTAATCCATCTCTGTGATCTTAAATTGTCACAATATTGAGCTCCTCTTAACTATAATTAATTTTAGGAACATGGGGTGAGTAATGAATATGGGAAGGTGAGGAGATTGTAATTAGTGAAAAGTGGAATAATGGTAGGGAAAGAGAGCGGATATTTTTCATAAAATTAATTAAGTAATCCATAAAACCATTCCTTATTAAATGAAAAAGATCCAACACTCACCAAATAGTCATTGTGATCAATTAAACAACTACTGTGTATAATTTAATCATTTATGTGTATTAACTTGCTCACTGCTCGCAATTAAATTTTTAACACAGTGTCATCAAACTCAAAACAATTTGCCTTCTCAAACAATTTGTATAAGAGTTTTGTTTCTTCTTATTTATCCCATTTAATGTTTAAAACAATTTCCAAATGAACACACAGTCACTTGTTTCCACTTTTTTCAACATCAAAACATCAACCACTATCCATGAATTAATTCCTCAATCAAACACAGACACAAAAATCGTGTCTAATTCCATTCCTCTAATCAATTTAATAATCAAATTGCAAATGAAATCATATTGTTATAAAACTCGTGCCCATCTCTGATACGATGTACGATATCCATCAAGCATATATAGTGGACAACCCAAACACAATCATCAATATTTCAAATTGCAACAATCTTGATTTGCTATTTAAACACATAATAACAACAATCATAATTTCAAATTAAACGATGTTGTAGGATACACAAACCCTTTAATGAAACGCAAGATCATTTATGTGACTGTACATGTCTAATTACTATGAATCAAAACATCAAACCATGTTGAACTATCGAATCAATTTCCACAATAAAAGAATACATTGATTATACACCAATCATAAAAACCATTGTGGCAGTTGTTAACAGGGACAAACAATAACCAACCATTGTCGACGATACTCCACCAACTCATAACAATCAAACATGTGCCCGATAGGATAAAGATGGCTCCAAAACGGGCTTTGAATAATCAAGGGTTCACTTTGTGGATCAACACAGGGAGACTGGAGTCGACCCCCAATAGTGGGTGAGAACCTTTGAGACCATATGGTGGACACATAGGTCATACCACCAATAACTTCGCATACAGGATGACATTTCATGAGATAGGAGAGACTATGAACAAAGGAGCATCGGCTTCATTTTGGTCCATAATAACACCTAGAACACGCAGGGTATAACCCTCGTGGCTTTCCCCATCAACTCAAAAAATGTTGAGATGAAATAGAGCCATGAAATAGCAATCAACCTTGAAGCAAGCCCCTTGGAATAATAGCCATCATATCCCATTGCACAAACATCAATAGCATGAACGAGCCCATACCCGGGTGAAACGATATGCAATGACACGAGGTGGTTCGAAAACAAACCCAGCAACCCCATAACAACAAAAGACATGGTATGGTGACAAGAAAAATGTTGAGACAACCAACAATTTGAACTGAATGAAACCCTCCAACCAAAACCAATAAGGACGAAAGAGAGCCTTTATGGCTTCTAGCACTCAGAATAATCAATGAAACTGTGAATTCAACCATCATTTTCATTTGCAATGAAAACCACACAAACAATCCATTCCAGAAAAATATCACAAGTTTACACAGTTGTCTGTCTCAAGAAAAGAACATACCCACACATCACCGAGCCAATATCTATTTCATAACCAGAGCGGGTTCATGGATGGCAAAAAATACATACCTGTAACCAAAAATCCTCAAAAACGCGAGATTGGTCGAGCAGTTCTTCCTTTTCCTGAAAATCGGAGCTTAACCACAGCGAAACACAATTGAACCATATCCAAGCTAGGGTGACGTCCAGTGGGAGAGGTATGGAGTGATGTGCAGTAAATGCATGTCGCTTCCATCCTTTACCCCTTCAATCACTTAGTATGTGCCAGCAAACAATTCCATTAATTCATTCAATTAAACCATGCATCAAAACCACCATCCAAAATGTGCCACCCTATGTCACATTAACCATTACCAACCACACCATAACGCATATCACTTGTTTTCCATATAAGCCAATAAATCATATAGCCACTAACCCTGTTAGTTAGGACTAACAACAATCCATTTAAACTTCAATGCACAGTGCAACATCGTATAGCATAGTAGCATAGTTCCTTTCTTTTGGATTTTGTTCATATTGCTTCATTTCTTTTCAATTGCTTTTTTTTTGTTACTAACATGTATCTTTTGCATGTGTCGCAAGTAATAAATCAAGGAGTAAATAGAAAAGGTAACAATGGATATCATAAGCCATTATGACATGACATTTGACCCTAGAGCAAGAGAACAAACATGCATTATCTATTATCCATTTTTTCGCGAATAGAACCAACATTGATCATCAATCATGCTCAAACCTGTAAACAGTGTCTAACAACAGTAAAAACATCAAATAAGAACCAGCTTTTATTGTCCAATATCCAAGGGGGTCCCACCTACTAGTATTATATATATCATTTACCTTATAATTAATAGGCTTTAGCAATACTTTGCGGTCGAAATCCTCGTTGAAATTTTAATCATCAACAGACATCAGAGTCTTTGTCAATTAGGGATTCTTCGTTCGGTGAGGGATCTTGCTCTGCTACAAACAAAATTACCGGGTCCATGGTGGAGGTGAAAAATACCTGTGAATAAGCAGAAGATGCATGAGTTTGGTACACAGTTGAGCTTCGGTTCGGATGGAGCAGTCGCGCCAACTTTCAATGTTGAAATATTTGAAAAACAATAAAATAATGATGAGGGTCCCCACTTTATATACACTTCCCGATTTTGGGGATGAGGCAAAGAAGTTTGGGATAGACTAATTTTCGCCCCGAAATGCATCCAGTGGCACCACGTGGTCTCAAGTCGAAACCACAGTATTCTTATCATCCCGCTTTCAAGAATTAACCTCCGCACTAGTTCTCCACCCGATATGATCCATGACCGTTGATCTGTGGCGCCTGAGATCTGTGGCTCGCCGGGTCCCATCAACTCTTCACTCCCGTTAGAATTAGCCTCTTTCCACTAGATATGGCCCATCCTCCAGTTTATCTCGCCTCTACACTAGTTTATCCTCTCTCTGAGTCTTGAAACTTGGATTCCATATAAAAATTGTTATAGTGATAACATGGGTTCCAACTGGGGATGCTATCCTCCCTGCGAGGTAGAAAAGAACAGTAGACTGAGTACCTACCCATTGGGATCTGATCTATTACTGCAATATGAATCTATCAACCTTTAATCAAAAATTCAAAATATACCCAGCATAACTCAGGGCCTTCACCTCGAGCTTCATCTATGTTTCTTTTATTTCAATTTCTTCATGCAAAAAATGAAAAACGGTTATGTACAATGAATGGAAAAGGTGATGATTGTTTTAAACGATATAATGTTTGAGGAACCTGCCATTCACGAGCCATCCTCCGACAATGTCTCCATTACTTTCCTGTATCAGATAAGCATTGCTCCCATGGTATGATGCAATCTTGAAGGGTCCCATCCATAGGTGGTCAAATTTCCCATGCTTTCCCTTATCTTCATTTCTGTCATCCCATCTTAATACCAAGTCTCTCATTTTGAAGTTATCCTCCTTGGTATGCCTGCCAAAATATTTTTTTATCTTGTATTGGTGCAGCTGAGCACTGTTGAAGGCATTTTCCCTAGTTTGTTGGACATTGATTAGTTCATCCTTTCTTCTTAGAGTGGCATTTGTTTATGCATCTTGTTCCTATAACAACCTCATCACTGGAAACCCCAATGTAGTAATAAAAATAGCCATTGTGCCATAAAAAATCTGAAAAGGTGAGGTGGCGATAGATCTCTTTGGGGTGATTCTGTCAACCCAAAGTGCATGAATGAGCTTTTTGTGCCAAGCCTTTTTGTTATCCTGCAACAACCTTTTTATAATTTTGTTCAAGCTCTTGTTTGATGGCTCAACCAACCCATTTCCTTGAGGGTAATAATAGGTGGAGTGGCCCAGAGTTATATTGTAGCCATTGAAAAATTTCTCCATCTTTTTGGACTTAAATGTTGTTGCATTATCTGTGATTATTTTGAGTGGACATCTGAACCTGGACAAAATATTGTCTTCCAAAAACTGGATGATAACAACATATGTTTCTTGCCTTGTGGGAACTGCCTCAATCCACTTAGTGAATTAATCTGTTGTTGTTAGAATACACTTGTTTTGAGCTAAGGATTGTGGATGTATTTCTCCTATAAAATCAAGGCCCCATTGTCTGAAAGGTGCTTCAACAGAGATGGGTTTCAAAGGTAGAGGATGTAATTTTCTTTTCCCATCAAAAATTTGACATTCATGACATCTTGAAACCTCTTTATAGACATCATAAAAAATTCTAGGTCAATAGAACCCAGCCCTCAAAATCTTGTGCACAATGGTTTTCCAATAATGATGGCCTCCACAGTCACCCTTATGGAACTCTCTGATGGTCTTCTCTTCTTCTTCTTCCAGCAAACAACTCAACAAAATTCCCCCTGGATCCTTCCAATATAGAGATTGATTTACTATACAAAACTTTGTTGATTTCATCTTTAATAATCTGTCCTTCATTTTACTCAATTCATGAGGAGCCTGCAAATTTATCAACACATAAATGATATCTACATACCATGGGGAGTCAAGAAATTTTTTTGATATCTGAGGATCTCTTTCTTCCTCTGCACCAATGGACAAGTTAGCCATGAAATATATTCCTAAGAGTTCACAATTGGTTTGTGCCATCAGCTTTGCAAGCCCATGTCCCTTGATTAGATTTGTAGGTTTGATTTCAAGGTCATATTCTAACATCACATCTATCCATTTACCCCTTTTCCCTTCAGGATCAGGCTGGGTTAAGATGTCTTTCACAGAGCCACTAGGAACATAAGCAATAGTATGAGAATGCAAGATGTAAACTATGAACTCTTTCAAGGCCTTGACTAGTGCATATGCCTGCTTCTCCATTATATCATACTTCAAGGGGGAATCCCTCAATGTTCTGTTGTAATATGCTATGGGCTTCTCAAAATTATGGTCATCCTTCTGTAGAAAAAAACCAGCAATTGTGTGCTTTGAAGCAAAAGAGAACAATATGAAATCCTTTTCAAAATTAGGACTGGATAGTTCTGGAGCCTTGGTCAATGCCACCTTAAGATATTCGTAGGATTTTCTGGCTTCAGGGGTCCATTTTATTTAATTTCCTTTCTTGATCATGCTAGTAATTTACTTTATGATTTCAGCCAGGTTAGAGATAAACATTCTCAGAAAATTCACCTTTCCCAAGAAAGATCGCATCTCTTTTTTACTTCTGGGTATGCCAATTTTTAAGATCCCCTCAACTCTGCTAGGATCTATCTTTATTCCTTCCTTTGAAATAATGTGGCCTAGCAGGTCTCCTTCTTCGATGGAGAAATTTGACTTCTTGGGGTTCAACGAAATACCGAACTTTCTACACTTCTGAAATTCCCTTCTTAGATGCTTGAGGTATTTTTCATCTGAAACAGGATACACAGTGATGTCATCTAGGTAGATAACAATGAATTTGTCTTTTTCATCTGCAAAAGCTATGTCCAAATCTCTTTGAAATTTTTCCCCTCCATTCATGAGACCAAAAGGCATCTTGGCATACATGAATGTACCCCATGGTGTTGTGAATGTTGTATTTTCCTGATCATCAGGGTGCACCATAATCTGATTTTATCCAGAGAAACCATCCAACATTGACATTTTCTGAGAACCTACTACTTTCTGTAGGATGTGATCCATCTTAGGCAGTGGGTAGTTGTCCTTTAGAGATACCCTATTCAGATTTCTGAAATCCACACATAACCTGATTTCTCCACTCTTTTTTTCTGACTGGCACAAGATTTTCCACTCATTTAGAAAACCTCGGGGATATTATGATCTTGGATTCAAATAGCTTCTTTACTTCTTTCTCAATCAAAGGTAGCAACAAAGGGTTTATCCTTCTTAATTTTTGTTTGAAAGGTTTGTGATCTTCTTTGATTGGGATCACATGTTGAATTATACTAGTGTCATAAACTTTCAGATCTTCATATCTCCAGACAAAAACATCAGGTAACTCTTTCATTAAATTGATATATCTCTCCTTGAATTCAGGGTTGAGTGTTCTAGACAGCTTAATGATCTTGGGGTCCTCCCGAGTTCCAATATTGCAATCTTCCACATCCCCTTCATTTACTATAATTTTTGGACTTCTGGCCACATCATTATTATCAAAGAGTTTCTCCAATGGGACCATACCCTTGGGAATGGTGTTTCTCTTCAACTGAACTATATATCTTCCTACAATCTGATTGTCGACGTAACCATCCTTTGTGAAAGCAGTTGCATCTACCTCCTCATCATAGTATTCTTCATCAATGTTCAGATTCTCAAATTCATTCTTCATCTTGAGGAAGATTTCTATTTGTTTGTCATATTCAAAAACCTGCCAGTACTTAATATTATCTAGTACTGTCGGCATGTGCTTGACCTCAATCTCATACTTTTTTTAAGGGAAAATTGGAATTTTGAACAGTGAAGCTGAAGTAGCCAAGGCATTAGCAATCTAATTCTTCCCTCTTGGAATCACTGAAAGATTATACTCTAGAAATTTCTCAAGAAGATCTAGCACCATGTTTCTATATGCCCTCAGTCTGGGATGTTTTGCTTGGTATATACCCTTGATATGACTAATAATTAGCTCAGAATATCCATGTACAACTATTATTTTAGCACCCAGTTCTTTCAAAACCTTCAACCCCAATATTAATGCTTCATATTTGGCCATGTTATTCGTGAAATCAAAAGCAAGTTTCTAATAACACAATTTTGAATTTCCTTTGGGTTAATTGATCCATACGCGAGCCCCTTCTCCCTCTCTGTTGGCGGCTCCATCGAATATCATATTCCACATCTGATCTTCTGCATTGTCCTGTTTCTCTGAAAAATTCTCAATCTGTTAGTCAGATCTATCTTTGTCAGCCATATAAATTTATGTCCCTTTCTCTTCAAAACACAGATCATTGAAGAAAATAGAAGACCCCAACTCAGTTTCCACATAGTAGATGGGATGATTATTCGGTTGTGACTTGTTGTTGACAATATATTTGAGACAAACCTCTCTATACAACCTCATATCTTGACCAAATACAAGGATGGTGGCGTATGACATGTCCATCTGGAGGGTTCCCTTCAATTTTGTAGCTCGTGACCTGGATAATAGCATGCCACAATTGTGAGGAATATCAGCAACGACTACATCCATGATCATATTTTTTGCTGGGATTTGTGCTAAAGACACCACCAGATATTTGATAAGACCTAGGCACTTCAGCTTCCTTGAATCAAAATAGAAAAAGTCTTTGTAAGGCCTTGTGATGTCAAGGCCTAGATGGTCCATGAGCACCTTGGGAATTAGGTTATGAGATGCTCATGAATCCAACATGGCATTAGGGGGGGGGTTTACCTCAATAGGATTAAGATTATAAACCTTTACAAATATGGTTGGAAACTCCTGCACTATTTAGTTAGGTGACCTCCTCATGTTGTTATACTGAGTCAACAACTAAAGGGAGTTCTTCTTGTCGCCCCATTTTGTAATAAAATTGGTTTCAAAGGCCTCAAAATCTATGATACTAGTTGTCAGAAGAGCTCTGAACCACTTCCTCACTTCTCCTGCAAGACTTTGTGCAAACAGCCTCATTTTTGCATCTTCAAAATCTACTTCCTCTAAGTCTATAAAATCATTGAACCAATCTAGATGTTTTGGGGCTGACACACTACCTTCAGCATCATATAGTTTGATCCTTAGATTATACTCCTGAGGTAAATCATGTATCTGAGTAGGAAGAACAAGAGGAGAAAATCTAGTTGCCATGGCTTCAATGAGGGGTTGAAGTGGTTGTTGGTTCTGAGTATGAATCGCTATAGGCTTCGCAGATGAAGCTAAAATCAAATCTTGGAATCTATTTTCATCAAAGATGACCTCGTTCAAACAAGATTCAAATTTAGTTCTGAACATATTTTGTTCAAATTTTACATCAAACTCAAGGTCTTCAATGCTTGTTACTCCATCTTTGGGAAAGGATAGATATCGGTCTAAATGAAAAACTGGGCCTATTTTCCTTTCTTTTCTTTTGTGTACAATATTTTCAGGATCAGACACAGGGATTGCAGCTTATGGGTCTGGGTTTCTCCTGATGTGAATTCTCTTGGGAGCCAAGATTTTTAGCTCAAATTGCTTGGTGCAACCAGTCTCTTGGTAATGGAGTCGTCAAGGAAAAAATAATCTTAGCCAATAAGGTATTTGATTCACTGTCACCTTCAGGAATCAAAACTAAAGCTTTAAGTCGTTATTTTCCCAGGGAAGATTTCTCTTTCGCTCCCCAACAACGACGCCAGAATGTTAGCACTCTTTAAATTTTGTCTAGATGATAGACAAATAACAGAGGTAACTGTTTCAACCAGCTCCAGAGATGGGCACTAGCCTACTCAGCTCAGAGAGGGCTCTCTCATGTCACTTGATATTTCTATGGCAATCAATGGTTAGGTTTAGTTTTTTTTAGGGGTTTTTATAAAGTTGTTTTCAAGGAAGGGGAGGGACACTTAGGGCTATGGAGTTGAAATTCTGAAAGTGAATGAAAACAATGACTGTTGATCTGGATTATTTTCGGCACGAAATGAGAGCGGAGATATAATAAAGAAATGCACAGAGATATCACAGATATTCAATAATATAACATAAATGTATCAGAGATGCAACCATAAACACAGATATACAGTAATACACGATTTATATTAATCAAAGAAATGTACAGAGACTGTAAAAATACAGAGTGAAAGACTCGCTAGAATGGTGGCAGC
>ML804640.1:133806-144458 GCA_009831015.1 Picea engelmannii | reverse complement strand
CTTGTATATCTATCTCTTGGAAGATAATGTGTTCCAAGAAGAAATATACCTATGAAAGAACAACAAGACAAGGATGAATATCATTAGATAATACATATGAAAGGATGAAATACAAATCATGTGGAAGACATTACAAGATAAGACCGACATCAGAAATCAATCTTGAAGAGACTTGGAAAAAGTAAAGACAGAAAGAAGTCAACAATCGAAAGGAAAATGAAGAAAGACTTATGACGACAACTAAAACGGAAGCGTGGACTCTGTTAGACAAATAAAGCCAATTATATATTGCAGAAGACAATAAGGATGTAGATGGAAGCATGGACTCTATTATATATTGTAGAAGACAATAAGGACGGAGCCGATTATAAGCACTCTTACATGAAGCAACGTCTAGGAGGGAGCTAATCCTATGATCCATTGAAGATGATGAAAGGTATATATCCATGGTAACAGTGATGAAAGATAGCACAGAAGAAGACCTTTTCAAAGAGAAGCCTTAAAGTATTCTTGGTTTTCCATCCAGATCCGTGAATCGATGATGAAGGTAAGAAGTGGAATCTCTAAGGCATGGAATCTATAAGAAACTCCATGGACCCAAAAGTAAAAGAAAAACATGAGGAGGAACATAAGGATTCCAAGAAAGAAAGAAGAACTAGAACAACCAGTCATTCTATCAAGAATCACAAGATTACCAGCCTGATATGAACTCACTAAAAGCAATCAAGCAGAAGAACTGAAAGTCATGATGAAGAACAGTGTACGGAAGACTTATGAATGAAAGCATTGCGAGATCCAGAACCAGAGGTTCTCTCAGATGGAGGGAGGAGACTATGATGATTGATTGTTCCAGTACACCAGAATTATCTCTATATAAGTCATTATATTATCTGAAACATCCATGAGTCAGAATTCTACATTAGATGAATGCAAAGAATGTTCTCCAGAAGAAATTGAGTAAAGAGTGCATGCAGAGTAATCTCAAGACTTTGAGGCATACTAGAAAGATACTCATGTATGCAGATAAGAAGAAGACAACTTGGTGGAGAACCTCCAATGCACAGCAGAAGCATGGTGAAGATTTCCTATAACATCAAGATGACTACTCAGAAGATCAGATCTCGTGATGACAAAAGAAGTACCACATGGATATGTTCCAGTTCTCTAACTATGATATACTCTATTGTTCATATCTACATGAAGCCTTCACAGTATTCCAGACTAAAGTACAAGCATTACATTATCCATAATGAAGTCCAGAAAGGAGAAAGTGATTCTCCAATACACATCTCCACAGATGAGCAGATAAGCATACATTTTGGAAAAGCCTATATTCAAGATGAAAGAACGTGCATACTCAAGCTAGAGCTCGTGGAAATAACTCTCTTAGCTGGAAGGGAAGACTCTCCAAACTAAAAGAAGGTACGCAAACATTTATTTTTTTGATTTAAATAACTCTCCAGTTAGGAGGGAGAATTTATCTTTGTAATTGAAAAATAGTCTAGATTGGACAGATGCTTTCCTGTTCGAAAAGTGGATTGAGATTTCTGATGGACAGTGACTTCCCATTGTAGTTAACATGGGAGGCAGACTGATTGCTGATGTATCATATACAGCGACTTCCCATTATGGGGAGTGGTCTAGGATAGTCATTCTTCTTGGCAGTCACTCTGAGTAGTGGTCAAGTAGAATGGTTCGCCTCGTCAGGCAGTCATTCTTTCAAAGTTCACAGTTGTGAGCAGTTTCGAAGAATCATTCGTTTTGGAGGTTGATGCAAGACAGACATTCCTCAAGGGTTATACATTCTCTCTAGGTTACACTTTAGTGTCAGAGGAATGGCCCAGGGTGGGGAATGGTCCGGACAGTTATTCCTCGAGGGCAGACTCATTCTCTCCAGGTTACACTTTGTTTAGTGTTGGAAGAATGGCCTAGGGTGGGGAGTAGTCCAGGCTCAACAATCAGGGACAGTTATTCCTCGAGGGAAGACTCATTCTCTCCAAGTTACACTTTGTTTAGTGTCGGAAGAATGTCCCAGGGTGGGGAATAGTCCAGGGCAGTCATTCCTTAGGGCAGAATCATTCCCTCCAGGTTACACTTTGTTTAGTGTCAGAGGAATGGCCCAGGGTAAGGAATGGTCCAAACATTTATTGAGGGAAGACTCATTCTCTCCAGGTTACACTTTGTTTAGTTTCGGAAGAATGGCCTAGGGTGGGAAATGGTCCAGGTTTAGAAATCGGAAACAATCCTTCTTCCTTGGTTGAAAAAGAATGAGGCAGATAGCCCATTATTGATATTCTATATTGAGGTCAGACATTCTTTCAGACCTCACAGATGTGAGTGAAAGATTGGCCCAGATGATTATTATTGATGTTCTATATTGAGGGCAGACACTCTTTCAGATCTCACAGACGTGAGTGAGAGATTGGCCCAGTTGATTCAGTTTTTATCATAACATTGTTTCTATGCAGATGAAGACTACTGTGGTGGCAGACATTCTTTCAGATCTCATAGATGTGAGTGAAAGATTGGCCCAGATGATACAGTTTTTATTATAACATTGTTTCTATGCAGGATGCTCTCAGATGTTTATTATGAAGACTATATGACAGTAGATGAGGACTATTGTGGGGAATATGTTTCACCGTTCGCAACTATACGTTGTTGATCAATTACTTGTGTGTTATTTGATGTGGTAGTTAACCACTGGATTGTAGTTGTGTACTACTATGAATAGACACAGTTGTGCTCTATTCTTGTTCTAATTGCCTTGAAGACTATCAGCAGATTATTGGAGATGATGATCATTCAAATGAATGATGAACAGAGATTTTCCAGACGGAAAACAGTTCAGAGATTTTACTTCTCTTGTATCACTCCATGGTGAGAGTGACTTATCCAGCATCATATCTAACTACTCAGATGAAGTATGGTTTCGAGAGATGATGCAACTGATGGTGATGGTGATGCTCATGATCTAGTCATGAAATAGTCTAGATGACTATATCGATGCTACCGGGTAAATGGTATGTTTTGTGCTCAAGACCATTACCTATAAATACCTCTCTAGCTAGGAGGGAGTGTTAATATTATGGTAGCTGCGGGAGATATTTACCCCCACGTGTGAACCTGACGAGAATAGAAGACCCCGGGAAGCAAGAGAAACCCTAATGAGTTGGCTAATAACCCTAGAAGCCTTGTTAGCTCAAGAAGATAATTTATATTAGTCTATTAGCCTCCAAGAGAAGAAGTCGGCCAGAATTAATAATAATATATTGAACAGATACATACTCAGAAGGAGAAGTCGGCCCCAGCAAAATGGCAGGATTACTATAAATACAGGGCACCAGTTCTCATTTGACAGCATCTCAGAATTGCATTTTCCCAGTTGGTGCGCATTGCAGTTGCAGTCTGGTGCACAGGTTTGGAGGAGGGTTGCAGGTGCAGCTGCAGTAGTAGCTAGTTTCAGTATTGGCTTGGATATCTCTTGGCTAGGGTTGGAACATCTGATCAGTCTTTTGTGATGTGCTATCCTTGGGGATTGATGCACTACTCTTTGTTTGGCTATCTAGCCTAGGGTTTTCTTCCGGAGGAATTCTCAGGTCAAGGTTAAGGTGCTCGGAGGGAGGCTTCGGCCTATGGTTGGGTTATGAAGGTATCGTCAATGGTAAAATGAGCACACCATATTCTATATTCTAATAGGGGGGGGGCGTTTCCCATGAGGTTTTCCCTCTTTCCTCACTTTATTCCAGTGTATATTTTGTATTTGGGTACCTAACATGGCCTCGTTTTCAGGACCCATTCTTTATTTTCACCATAGTGATGTTCAGGGGGGGTGTTGGAGTTACTTCACACACACCTAGGATTTCTTTTTCCTAAGGTTTTCCCTTGTTTATTAGTCATAATTAGTCATTATCCAATCTCCTATATTTTAGGGGGGAATATTCCACCTGGAGAATATTTTCTTTCAGTTGACACTTCAGTTTGACTAGTTGAGTTGAGTTTAGATGATGCATTGGTTTTGTCACCATGCAACATTGGGATCATCACCAGCTAATGCGCACTTTCCATGGGTTCATCACCAGACCGGTGCATTACTCTTGATTCCTGAGTTAACTCCTCACTACTCTTTGCTTAGTCAGTTAATTAAAGACTAGTTGAGTGGTTAACTCAACTAGGTGGAAGTTCACTCCCGTAACTTCTTGAGAGACTAGACTAGGTGGAAGTTCACTCCCGTAATTGTTGGTGTGTTTCCAGATCACTCTAGACCACCACTATGGTGAATTTGTTCTCCTCCAGTGTGCATTCATTGAGTTATACAGAGTATATCATGTGTAAATTATTCATAATTCACAATGGTTAATGAGAATTATTTCTATTCTTTCTCTCCTTCTTCTTCTTTCTCAAATTCTCTCTGCAAATGTGTGTATTATTGTTTAGCTAGATCTATTATGTGCAGGTTCAACACATTTACAACATAGATCCTTGGAAAACTTCTTTCCATGTCCTCCATTGTGGATCGCTCTCACTTTGTCACTTTTGTGAAGAAAATCTCTATACTTATGGTCTCCTTTACAACCCAAACATTGAATAGGAGCTTGTCTTGGCCTTTACCCATCTACCTCGGCCATTTTGTGCTCTCTAAAAGATGGTTATCCTTGAGGACTGTTTTTGAAAAATGGTGGCTTGTTCCCCTTCTTCCTTTGTTCCCTCTTAAACTTTTTCTTGTCTTCCCAAGATCTTTGGAAAGTAGGCTTTCCTTTATGTTGACCATAGAAGAACTTTGTTCTCCTTATGGTTTCCTCCAAATTATTGGGATCATCATATTGAATCTTGTCACTGATGAAAGATGGCATCCCACTCATGTACCTCTGAATCTTAACGGTATCATCCTTGATGAAGGAGACATACTTCAACAGATCTAAAAATATCCTTTCATACTCTTCAATGGTCATGCTTCCCAGTTTGAGTTCAAATAACTATTTCATATTTTTGTCATAATACCTCTTGGTGGGGTATTTCTTCTCAAAATTCTTCTTGAATTCCTTCCAAGTCACATTTTCTCTCTGATGTGCTTCACTTGCACAAGTTGATCCCACCACATGGATGCCTTTCCCTTAAGTTGATAAATAGCAATTCTTCCTTCTACATGAGAAGAATAGTTATGCAATTGGAAGTATTTTCTCATGCCCAACATTCATGTCTTGGCATATTGATCTTTCTTTTGCTCTCCATTAAAGGTAGGAGGTTTGATATTGTTCATTTCTCCTTTTAATTCATCCACCCTTGACCTTTTCTGATGCTTCATGGTAGGGGATGGACTTGAGCTACTATGTGATCTTCTATTGGAATTCCTTTGGGAGTGATGGTGATGTCTTCTACCACTCCTTGATCTTCCTTTTTCCTCAAGGGTCCTGTGACTTCCTGATTTGTTGGAGCCACTCTCCTTATCCAAATTATTTTCAATTATGTCCATGATTTTCATTAACTTTATATTGAAGTCTTCCTGCTACTCTTTGGCTTTCATAAGCCTTTCATTATCATCCTTGTGGATCTAGACATCTGTCTGCAATTTTTTTAGGGTCTCGGCCATATTTATGTCTTCATCCTTTCCTCCTCCATGTCCATTGGATTTGGTTCCTTCCATACCCAATTGGACATTCATCCCTATGATTTCATATTCTTTATTGTAGACCATCTGAGTGTCATCTATCTCTCTACACTCTCTGTTGATCTGATCTGATCAATATGATGTTAATTCTGCAAATTGTGCAACCAATTGAATCTTGTCAGGCTAACTGATTCAATAATTTTATAAAAACATGTATGAATTGGATTCATAAGTATCATAAGTATTTTTGTTGATTCCCCAAGAAATTGGTTGTCTACAACCAAATTCTGGGTGAAAAATTATCTTCTATTGTTCAAGACCTTTCCAATGCTTGCTTCCATGCTCAATTATGAGTTTTGAGAAGGAAGTTATGGATATTTGAACAATTTGTATTTTTAGGGAAGCAATCCATGTACATGGATTCTTCCATCTCAGTGTTGAATTATCTCTTGGATCCATGTTGGGTCTCTTCTTTGGGTTTACAGGCCTTCATTACTTCTTCAGGTGCGGGTATGCACAGTCAAGAACCTCATGGGCTCTTTCTATAATTCCTTTCCTGTTCTTAAAACAAAATTTCGGGCGCTATCAATTTTTCTTTAGCCCCCAAATTCATGTGACCATGGGCTTTGACCAAGCACCAGCAGATAAGTGCTTATCCAAAGCCTTGGGAAATTTGGGGCTTCAGAACTTTAGCTTCAGAGGTTTCTACCTCACTACCTTGTGATTCTCCCAAACATCGAACCAATGAAGTACTGAAGAGGTGGTCCTTTGCGGCTTTATCACTTCAATGCTCCGGAGCTTCGGGCTCAAGATATTTTTGCAACCCCAACCTTCCAATCCCACGTAGCACCAAATTGGTGAACTCATGAAGGATGATGGATCAATAGTCCACGACTTCACAACATCCAATGGTTGAGATTTACTATGGAACTTCGGTCTTTGGGAGTTTCGGACTGTCCATACTCTCAATCCTTCTGGAGTGTCAAGTATTCCGACTATTGCATCTGTTGAAACATATCATTTCCCAAACAACAAGTGAGATTAACTCTAGCCCTTCAAGCTTTAGGACTTTCCAAAACACTTATTCACAGACCTCCCAGAGTGTCGAATTACCAGAGATCATCTCCTTCGTCCATGTGTCATATTTCAATCAACGGTTGGGATTAACTCCGGCCCTCTGGGATTCCATTTTTTCCAAAGCACTTCTTCACAGATCTTCTAGAGTGTCAAACTACTAGAGATCCTCTCCTTCCTCCACATGTCATCTCCCGATCAACATTCGGGATTAACTACGGCCTCCGGGAGTTCTTGATTAAATCATCCAGCAACACAATTTCCTCTGGAGTACTAAGTCTCCGGACCTTGGGATCTGGTGCCATGTTTCCTCTATGACCAACTGTCGATATGGACTCTATCCCTCCATCTTCAGGATTCCTCGACCTCAACTTCTTATTCCTTGAATCCTCCAGACTACGGGATCTACTATCGTGTGTCCTCTCCTAATGAACGGTGAGGATTTACTCCACTCTTCGGAGCTTCGGGGGTTTCACCTTCCTCTCACTTCATTCCTTCTGAACACCGAATTGGCAAACTCCTGGGGTCCACTTAGTACTTCACACCCAGGTGCTACATGGAAAATTCTAAGAAGCGAACATGTGGCCCAATCTGAGGGGTGACACGTGTCAAGTTATAACTGCAAAATCAACCTTTCAAAAGCACATAACACACTAACACATGCAATGCATATTGTGTGTTTACGTACCCCAGGTGATGTCACCAAGTCACGTTACTTTGGTGCTTCGTGACTTTGGAACTTCTGGACTTCGAAGGTCCGGAAGTTCTTCAATATTTTTTTTCCCCCAAACGTCGAACTCTGAACTTCGTAACCTCCCGGGGCCCATGTAGTATAGTTGTCACCAATCAAAGTGGTGACACATGGCCCCACCATCGAGTGACACATGTAAGGTCCCAATCGGTACTAAGGGCCTGTCAAAATTAAAAAAACAAGAGACATTTTGCAGACCTAGGTAGGCCCACATCACCCTAGGTGACGTTATCATGCCACATCATATCTGGCGCTTCAGGACTTCAGAATTTCAGGACTTTGTCACTCCAGGACTTCGGAGGTCCGTAAGTTCTTCAACAGTTTTTCCCTCGAACCTCGAACCACATGAGAAATCCAACGGGTCTCCTCCTCCCAAATGATCTACGGTTGAGAATCATTATGGGACTTTAGAAAATTTTGTTGTTGAACACCCCACAACTGTCGAACTGTTGAACTCTAAACATTTCTTAATATGAGAACACATGTCCCTGGAAATGGATGGTCCAGATTGGTTCCATACTTCGGTAGTTTTCTCTGCTTTAGTTTTAAAACAACCAGAGGGGCGAAGCCTGAAGGAATTTTGTGCTTAACCTCCATGCACCTTCTCCAGATATAATGGTTGTGGGGGATCTGTATTCTTCCCAAAAAGATCCAATGGCCTAATTTTAAACTATGTGGCCCAATACCATCGTTATCGCAATCTTTCGAACTACTATACCTCCTGAGCTTTTCAATACCACCCAGGATCTCTCTCAACGCCGCTCTGGCACTCTGTACATCAAATCCTTATGGAATCTTGACTCCAAATTCCACATTCATATCCCATCCAGGTTCAGTGTTGAAACCATGGGCTCTGATACCAATTTGTAACATCCCAGGGTCGCCAAGCCTTAAAAAGCCACTACTTAGCTATTGAATTCGAGCTCTAATACCAAATTGTCACGTACCCCAGCCACCCTAGCTAGGGATACGCCACTACTTCAAAACCAAACTGCTCTGAAACCATATTGTAACATACCCAGCCACCCAGGTCGGGTCATGACACTTGAAACTATCATGGTCTGATATACATATATATCTAATGCAAATTTAAAAGATATAAACATTCCTCTCATACACATAATCATGTAGAAGTGACAATAAACATATACGTGCAATATATACAACAATTCTAATAACATTATAACACATGTACAAGATACACAACATACAATTAACATAGATTTGGTATTTATCTTTTTATGAGAAGACCATCAAATATGTGCAGACCTTTCATGAACGTCCCAACCTTAGACCACGTTGCTCCAAGCTATTAGCAGTGGGTCATCCCCGAGCTAGGACTAAACTCCACTCAGGGCAAGGAAATATTAGGCTAGGATGAGGCTACAAAAAGTTGCATAATGCAACAAGAAGGATTCTCTCCAAGGAGCCTACTTATGCCCACTACTCAGAGACTCTCATTCCCCACATGCCTGTCCCACCCTGAGAATATACACCTTCATTGTTCGATAGTCCATCGAATACTCCACTTCCCTTCCAGGTCTTCAGCAACAGGCTGAATCAGGAATTCTCAGAGCTTTGTAGCTACTACTAGACTCCCTCCAGTAGAAATCACTTCTCCAACAACCTCTATCACCTGGAGAGAGTTTCTCACAGGCCTAACAACCTCCTTCTTCAACCCAAGGGCCTGAAAACCCGCCTCTTAAAACCACAGGCCTGACAACTTGCTTCTTCGGTCCTGCTCTTAAGTCGACCAGGAAAGCACAGTAGTAAAACCAGGTAAGGCAAGGGTGTTAGAAAAACAGGACCGCGGAGCAATAAAACAAATGCAGAAATAAAACACAGAAGATACACAATACAAGAGAGACACAGATTTACGTGGTTCACCCAGTGTGGGCTACATCCACCAGAGAAATTGCCAGGTCCTTTCTTTATTATTATCCAGGAAAATGAAGGGATACAACCTACAGCAAAACCCGTTGTAACTTCCTCTTCCTTCTCTCACAGTCTCCTCTCTCAGAATACAATACTTACCAACCTACATAGCCGCAATACATTTCCCTCATAAAAGAGGGTTGGCTTCTAGGGAAAAAAACCCTAACATAATCTCTATCATTAGATCTGCGACCTTATAATGAACGATCCAGATTTACAATGAAATTACAATATACTTTTACAAGGCAATTTTTGCTTCGGGGGCTTCGCCCTCGAACCCCCGCTGGGGGCCCGCTTGCCCCCAGCCTGGGAGATAGCCCCCCCGAACCCCGCAGAGGGGGTACCCCCCTTCTGCACTCCCCCGCGTGGAAGAGTGTACATACTTATGGGGTATAAACAAGGCGGAAAGTAAAAGACCTCTAAATCAGGAAGATAATCAGGCTCCACAACCAACAATCTCCCACTTGGAGACTGATCTCAACAACTCCACCGCTGCTGTATATGTTGGACTCTGAACCTTCTTGGACCTGGCAAATTTCTCATCTTCATCTTCATTCTTGAAGACCAACTGAAACTGAGCAAGAACTCACTTTCTCCCTGGTTACTCCCTTTGTTAACATGTCTGCAAGATTCTGGCTAGTGTGTATCTTTTCCAGTTTCAATTGTCCATCTTCCAAGGCGGATTGTATGAAGTGGTACCTCAAATGTATATACTTAGTCTTCGAATGGAAGGCTGAGTTCTTTGCAAGGTGAATGGCACTCTGACTATCACAATACAACATGTTGTTCTCCTGCTTCTTTCCCAATTTTTCCATAAACTTTTGTAACCAAATCATCTCTTTACTAGCCTCTGTAGCAGCAACATACTCTGCCTCTGTTGTTGAAAGTGCAACAACCTTTTGCAGTTTCGAAATCCAACTTACTGTTGTTCCACCTATAGTAAAAACATACCCTGTGGTGCACCTCCTGATGTCTTTATCACCTGCCATATCTGAATCAACATATCCCTGTAGAAAAGTGTTTGAACCTCCAAAACACAATGCATGTGTAGTATTACCTCTCAAATACCTGAGAATCCACTTTACTGCCTCCCAATGTTCTTTACCTGGATTGTTCATATACCTGCTCACAAATCCCACTACATGTGCAATATCTGGTCTTGTGCAAACCATTTCATACATCAAGCTGCCAACTGTTGATGAATATGGGACCCTGGACATGTATTCTATCTCCTCCTGTGTCTTGGGACACATTTCCTTAGTTAATTTGAAATGGCTGGCCAAA
>ML804640.1:108965-130492 GCA_009831015.1 Picea engelmannii | reverse complement strand
ATAAAAGAGGGTTGCCTTCTAGGGAAAAAAACCCTAACATAATCTCTATCGTTAGATCTGCGACCTTATAATGAACGGTCCAGATTTACAATGAAATTACAATATACTTTTACAAGGCAATTTTTGCTTCGGGGGCTTCGCCCGTGAACCCCCGCTGGGGGCCCGCTTGCCCCCAGACCCCCCAGCCGGGGGGATATCCCCCCCGGACCCCGCAGAGGGGGTACCCCCCTTTTGCACTTCCCCCGCGTGGAAGAGTGTACATACTTCTGGGGTGTGAATACTTCATGGGGTATAAACACGGCTGAAAGTAAAAGACCTCTAAATCAGGAAGACAATCAGGCTCCACAACCAACAAAGGGATGGCTCCGTAAATTACAAAGGTTCACGATGGAAGAGGGTTAAATAATGGTGGAATTGGATGATAGCGTTCCTTCTCAATGCGTGAGTGAATGGGTACGAAGAATGGCCTGAATCGTCAATCATCCTGTGAGGAAAGAAGGCAAGAATCGTCCCCCCCAACCCCCACAATGATGGAATTTCCCACCTAAATCTACATGCGTCCTGGATGATCCTTGGCTCTCCAAGAGCCCATTCCTCTCCACTTGGATTTTGTTCCTCTCCCCAAAGGAACTTAGGATAATAGGTTATGTCCAACCTTAGTCTTTTAGGAATATATTATAATGTTATCTTGGGTTAAGCCCTCAAGCTTAGCCCCTTTTTACCAGCCTCTCAGCCCCTTTCCCTTTCCCTTCCTAGTGGAGCTTAGTCCCCCATAACTCTTTCTTCGTAGTTGGTCTACACATAGTGATGTGTTTTATTAATGATCTGCAAAATTACATATACAAAAATAGGCCCATTGGCCTTTGGATCTAGGCACTCCGGCCTAATAAACACATAATCTTATCAACTTATAAACACTTGGCTCACCAGCCTATAAAAATCATTAAACATCATTAAAATTCAACAGGGACTCAGCCTTGGGGTATTACAGTGACCTCTGTTAGAGTCCTACCTATTTGCTCGATCATTGTTTTTCTCCAACAAATATGGCACATTTTAAGAGAGATGGTGTGCTTCAACGATATTACCTCAATATATGTGCAACAATGTGAATGAGGACATAACACTAGCTTACCTTAGGTTTTGTGTTACAATGATGTAGGGGAGAGGAGCATGCACCAACCTCATCCACTTTTGGTTTTAGAACTATTGTTCCAAAATTAACATTCCTAGTTTATGATTTTTTGTTTTTCTTATTTTGGAGTTTACTTTCCAATTTTGGAATTGTGTTTTTTTTTACTTCAATTAGCTTTTGTTCTATGATTAGACGAGGTGTGAAGGAGTAGGTTTTGAATTCCAATTAGATATGGTGCACTTCCCTAGGTAGGAGGTGCATGCTTGCACACAAATCAACCTCTCCTAACATGTTCACTTCTCTAGGTAGTTGGTTCATGCAGGAAAACATAGTGCTCTAGGCAAGTTTAGGGTTAGGGTTAAATTTCAAGCCTAGGCAGCTCCATAGGGATAGAAAGCATTAATTGTAAACCCTAATTATCTTATTCTATAAAGGAGATGTAGAGCACACCACTATGTTGGCTAATGAATTGATGTTTTGAGCTTTTTGTATTTTGTGATTACTCTTTTTAGTTAATAGAATACATATGGTGTTTTGAGCATTCAGGTCTATGTATTTGTTGTTCGTAGTTTCAATAGTGTGTGATTGTATATTAATGTGTGGTTGATCTATGGGATTTGGTTGAAGAAATCCCTATGGAACCTATTGATCCCAAGGATTTTGTTTGGCATAACAAGGTGACTAAGATGAAGCAAATCATTCTAGATTGAGTGTAGGACCATCTAATCCCTTATATCACATAGAAGAAATTGGATAAGAAGATGTTTAATTCCTAGATCACTTAGTACTAGAGTGAGAATATTAACTGAAAGATGCTACTAAAGAAAAAAATCACAAACACACACAAGTGACATAGATACAATGGCCAAAGCCTTGATGAAGATGACTAAGTTGCGAGATCAACTCATTGATATCGAGATGAAGGTAGGGGGTGAGGAGTTTGTGTCCATAGCACTAAATGGCCCCAATTCATATTGGGGTGTGTTTTTTTAAGGTGTTTGTTCTCAGGGGAAGCTTCCTACATTTCAAAATATTTGGCATGATTTCATTGAAGAGATTAGGCTAGACACAATCTCAACAATAGTGGAGGAGAGTCAATTCATAACCATAGCCATTATCAAGAAGATGAGGTAAGATGGTAAGAAATGAGGCCCCATGATTAGGGGTCAAAAGAAGAAGGAATAAAATTCCTCAAACCAGGGCAACAAATACTTGAGCCACGTAAAGTGATTCAAGTACCACAAACAAGGCCACTATGCCTCTCAGTGTCTTGAAAAGAAAGGGAGGCATAATTAGCAATAGAAGAAGAAAGGAGTTCCAAATCTTCTACAAGAGTGGACACATTAGCAACCAAAATTGAGACAGTTTTCTCCATTGTTTTCTACCTTTCCACTAACATTGTTTTTGGCATAGGATGACATGAGGACAATTGAACATCCAGGCACATGAACTTCAACAAGAAGGCATTCAAAAAAATTCAAGAAGATGAGGTCAACATGCAAGTGGAACTTGGTGATGATGCCACATATTGTGCTCAGGAGTGATGTCCTTCATCTTGAATATTTCTTATATGTCCCTAGTTTAACTAAGAATATGATTTTAATCTTATCCATGGAAAAGCATAGATGTGTGGTTGAGTTTGACAATCAACAAATTATTATCAGAGATCACAACAAATATCCTAGTTAATTTTTGGCTAAAAGTATGCAAGAGGGTGGTCTTCTAAATTGCTTGATAATATGATAAAACATGGAGCCCTAGTGCATGATAGTGATAAATTGTTTGATATTTCACAAAAGCGATTTGGTTACCTTCACTATGGAACATCACCACTACTTCAAAACCAAACTGCTCTGAAACCAAATTGTAACATACCCAGCCACCCAAGCCGGGTCATGACACTTGAAACTATCATGGTTTGATATACATATATATCTAATGCAAATTTCACAGATATAAACATTCTACTCATACACATATTCATGTGGAAGTGGAAATAAACACATACGTGCAATATATACGACAATCCTGATAACATTATAACACATGTACAAGATACACAACATACAATTACATAGATTTGGTACTTATATTTTTATGAGAAGACCATCGACTGTGTGCATACCTTCGATGAACCTCCCAGCCTTAGAACACGTTGCTCCAAGCTATCAGCAGTGGGTCACCCTTGAGCTGGGACTAAACTCCACCCAGGGCAAGGAAATCCTAGGCTAGGTTGAGGCTACGGAAGGTTGCACAATGCAACAAGAAGGAATCCCTCCAAGGAGCCTACTTACGCCCATTGCTCATAGACTCTCATTCCCCACATGCCTCTCCCACACTGGGAATATACACATTCATTGTTACACAATCCATCGGCTGCTCCACTTCCCTTCCAGAGCTTCAACAATAGGTCGGATCAGGAATTATCAGAGCTCTGTAGTTGTTGTTGGACTCCCTCCAAGAGGAATCACTTCCCCAACAACCTCTCTCACCTGGAGAGAGCTTCTCACAGGCATGAAAACCAACTTCTTCAACCCATGGGCCTGAAAACCCGCCTCTTCAAACCACAGGCCTGAAAACCTACTTCTTCAGTCCAACTCTTAAGCCAATCAGGTAATCACATTAGAAAAATATGGTAAGGAAAGGGGCGACTCAGTAAATTACATAGGTTCATGATGGCATAGGGTTCAACAATGGCTTAATTGGTTGAATGATTGCCTGCTCAATGCGTGAGTTAATGGGTGTGAAGGATGGTCTAAATCGATAGTCATCTCATGAGGAAAGATGGAAAGAATCATCCCCCCCAACCCCCACAACGATGGAATTTACCACCTAAATCAGCATGCGTCCTCGATGACACTTGTCTCTCCAGGAGCTCGTTCCTCTCCACTTGGAGTTCGTTCCTCTCCCCAAAGGAACTTAGGATAATAGTTATGCCCAACCTTAGTCTTTTAGGAATATATTATAATATTCCCTTGGGTTAAGCCCTCAAGCTTAGCCCCTTTTTCCCAGCCTCTCATCCCCTTTCCATTTCCCTTCCTAGTGGAGCTTAGTCCCCCATAACTCTTTCTTCATGGTTGGTCTACACATAGCGATGTGTTTTATTAATGATCTGCAAAATTACATATACAAAAATAGGCTCATTAGCCATTGGATCTAGGCTCATTAGCCGTTGGATCTAGGCTCTTCGGCCTAATAAACACATAAGCTTACCATTTTATAAATACTTGTCTTACCAACCTATAAACATCATTAAACATCATTACAATTCAACAGAGGCTCGACCTTGGGGTATTACAATCCCCTCCCCTTATTTATGCATTTTCCTTAGTGCACCATATTTACATATTATAGCAAGATATTTCAAAAATCCTCAAAAAGATGTGGGTATTTTGCCCGCATTGCATCTTCATGCTCCCAACTTGCATCCTCGGGACCGTACTAGGTCCATTGGACCTTTACAAGCCCTATGGCTCGATTCCGGAGTTGTTTGATTTTCCAGTCCAGAATGCATACCAAATGCACTCGAAAAGCACTTTCTTGCTCCACCTGAATCACATTCCAATCAATAACATGATTAGCATCAGGTATATATATTTTAAGCAATGATACGTGAAATACATTATAAATGGTCATAGATGCAAGCAATGCAATCATATAATCTACAGGTCCAATCATCTCTATTATTTCAAATGGCCCACAGTAACGAGCTACCAATTTGGAACAGTTTCCCAACTTTAGGGAACTTCTATTGGCGTTCACTTTTAATAATACATGATCACCCACTTTAAACTCCTTGTTATTTCTTCCCTTGCCCGCATATCTTTTCTTCATGTCTTGGGAAGCCTTTAAATTATGTTTTATCTTCAACATTTTCTCTTCCATTTCTCTGAGAAACTTTGGCCCAATCACTGCTCCGTCAGCTAGGTTATCCCAGCTTATTGGTGTGTTGCACTTTCTGTCATAAAGTGCCTCATATGGTATCATCTTTAGGGATGCTTGGTACCCATTGTTGTAGGAAAATTCTACCAAGTGTAGATAATCCTCCCACTTTGATGGTTTGTCCATCACATACATTCTTAAAATGTCCTCTATCACTTGGTTCACCCTTTCTGTTTTCCCATTAGACTCGGGATAATAAGTTGTGTTGAAGTTAAGATTTGTTCTGAACCCTTTGAATAATCCCTTCCATAAATTTGAGGTGAACATTGGATCTCTGTCAGACACAATTGTCTTGGGTATGCCATGCAAGCGTGCTACTTCCCTCATATAAATATCAACAACATTGGTTTCCTTGTGAGTAATCTTCATTGGAATGAAATGGGCAGCTTTGGTAAGCTTGTCCACCACCACCATGATAGCATCATGTTGCTTGCTTGTTCTGGGAAATTTGGTGATTAAATCCATTGTCACCACTTCCCACTTCCACTCAGGAATGGGAAATGGTTGCAGCAACCCAACTGGGTGTCTATGCTCAACCTTGACTTTTTGACACTCCAGACATTTAGCAATGTACTCAGAAATTTCCCTCTTCATGCCTAGCCAATAGTATTGGCTCTTGACAGCAGAAAATGTTTTCTAATATCCTGGGTGTCCATCATAAGGTAGATTATGCATCTCTTTCAAAATCATACTCCTCAGTTCATGAGGATTGGGTACATAAATTATGTTCTTGTACAAAATAATTTCATCATTTCCCAATTTATAATCTTCAACCTTCTGTTGCATTTTACCTTGTTGTAATTTTGTTACTAACTCCATGTAATGCAAATCTGCTTTTGCAGCCTTAGAAATTCTTCCTTCAGGATTAGTTTGATACATGCTAATGGTTGTAGCATGAAGTTCATGCACTCTTCTATTGAGTGCATCAGACACTTTGTTATATTTTCCTTTTAAGTGCTTAATATCAAATTCATACTCACTAAGGAATTCCAACCATCTGATCTGCCTAGCATTTACAGTTGGATGATCAAAAAAAAATTTCAAACCATTATGGTCTGTACTCAGCTCATACCTCTTTTCCATGAGGTAGTGCCTCCACTTCTTCATGGCGTGTACTATGGCTTCCAACTCCAAATCATGAGTGTCATAGAACCTTTCATGCTCTTTCAATTTTATGGATTCAAAACATATCACAAACCCATTCTGACTAAGGACTCCACCAAGTCCTTCTTTGCATGAATTGGTGCAAACCATAAAATCTTCATTCATATTAGAAATCCTCATAATTGGAGCACTGGTTAACAACTACTTCAATTGTTGGAATCTCTCTTCAGATTTTGTTGTCCATTGAAACTTCACCCCCTTCCTTTGCAAGGAAGTGATTGGGTGAGAAATCCTCAAAAACCCTGCAATGAATCTTCTATAGTAGCCAACTAGACCCATGAAGGATCTGACTTCTGTCACATTCTTAAGTGTTTTCCACCATTTAATAGCTTCAATATTTTCAGGGTCCACTGTTATCCCTTTTTCATATATGATATGCCCCAAATAGTGAATTCAGATCTGATCAAATGAGCAGTTGCTCAATTTGGAATACAATTGGTGCTCTCTTAACACTTGTAACACCATCCTCAAATGTTTCTCATGCTCTTCTTCTGACTTGGAATACACAAGTATGTCATCCAAAAAGACAATGATAAACTTGTCTAAGTATTCCGAGAAAACACCATTCATTAAGCACATGAAAACAACTGGTGCATTTGATAACCCAAATGGCACCACTGTGAACTTGTAATAACTGTACCTTGTCCTAAAGGTGGTCTTGTTGATGTCTTCATCTCTGATCCTTACTTGATGGTAACCATATCTGAGATCAATATTTGAAAATATCCTTGCATCCTTTAACTGATCAAAGAGATCATCAATCCTTGGAAAAGGATACTTGTTCTTTATAGTTACTTTGTTCAATTATCTGAAGTCAATACACAGTCTCAATGTCCCGTCTTTATTCTTCACAAATAAAACTGGGGCACCCCAAGGTGACACACTTGGGCGTATATACCCCTTCCTAAGAATCTCTTCGAGTTGCATTTGAAACTCCTTCAGCTCTGGTGTACTCATCCGGTAGGGAGTCTTGGATACTGGAGTTGCTCTAGGCATTAAGTTTATAGGGAAATCAATATCTCTCTTTGGGGGTAGTCTTGGTATTTCCTTAAACACATCCTCAAAATATTTCAGGACTACATGATCCTCTAGATTTCGCACCTTATCCTTAGGTGCTTCCTCCATATGAGCTGTAAATATTTGGCAACCCTTCCTGTGGCACTTCTTTAGATGCATTGCTGAGATTTCTGAGATAGTAATTTCCCTAGGGATTCCTTGGATTGTTCTTGGGTTCCCTTCCTCATTTAGGAAAGTAAATTCCTTGTTATGACAGTCTAAGAAAACATGGTGTTGGTCTAACCAATCCATACCAATTATATAGTCATATGAACCTAAGGGTGGGATGTTAAAATCTGCCTTGGTACTTAGCCCATTCATGTCCACTGGACATGATTTAACCAGCTCAAAAACTTTTCTCTTGGCTCATGTATCCAACAACACCATCCAATATCTTCCATGTTTTCTTCTTGGAAATTTCAATCTTTCAACTACCTTAGGATCTATGTAGCTATGACTAGCTCCCAAATCTATTAAAATAGTAAAGGCGTGGTTATTGATCATACCTTATACTTCAATCATGTGTGATTGAAACTCTGCTTGTTTGTTGTCCAGGGTTGCATAGATCCTTGGAACACTTTTTCCCATGTCCTCCACTATTTTTGCTTGCTATACATTGTGGACCGTTGTCACTTTGTCACTTTTGTGAGGAAAATATCTATACTTATGGTCTCCTTTACAACCCAAAATTTAATAGGGGCTTGCCTTGGCCTTTACCCACCTACCTTAGCCATTCTGTGCACTCTAAAAGATGGTCATCCTTGAGGACTATTTCTGAAAAATGGTGGCTTGTTCCCCTTCTACCTTTGTTCCCTCTTAAACGTTTTATTGTCTTCCCAATATCTTTGGAAAGTAGGTGTTCCTTTATGTTGATCATATAAGCACTCTAATCTCCTTATGGTTTCCTCCAAAGTCTTGGGATCATCATATTAAATCTTGTCACTAATGAAAGATGGCATCCCACTCAGATACCTCTGAATCTTAACGGTCTCATCCTTGATGAAGGAGACATACTTAAACAGTTCTAAAAATATCCTTTCATACTCTTCAATGGTCATGTTGCCCAGCTTGAGTTCAAAGAACTCTTTCATTTTTTGTCATAATACCTCTTGGTCAAGTATTTCTTCTCAAAATGCTTCTTGAATTCCTTTCAAGTCACATTTTTCTCTCTGATGTGTTGCACTTGCACAAGTTGATCCCACCACATGGATGCCTTTCCCTTAAGATGATAAATAGAAATTATTCCTTCTGCATGAGAAGAATAGTTAGGCAATTGGAAGTAGTTTCTCATGCTCAACAATCATGTCTCGACATCTTCATATTTCTTGTTCTCTCCATCAAAGGTAGGAGGTTTGATATTGTTCATTTCTCCTTTCAATTCATACACCCCTGAACTTTTATGATGCTTACTGACAGGGGATGGACTTGAGCTATTATGTGCTCTTCTATTGGAATGCCTTTGGGATTGATGGTGATGTCTGCCACCACTCCTTGATCCTCCTTTTTCCTTAGGGTTCATGTGGCTTCCTGATTTGTTGGAGGCACTCTCCTTATCCAACTTATTTTCAATTATGTCTAGGATTTTCATTAATTTCATATTGAAGTCTTCATGTTGCTCTTTGGCTTTCATAATCCTTTAATTATCATCCTTGTGGCTCTGGACATTTGTCTACAATTTTAAGAGGGTCTCATCCAGATTTATGTCTTCCTCCTTTCTTCCTCCATGTCCATTGGAGTTGGTTCCTTCCATACCCAAATGGACATTCATCCCTCTGATTTCATCTTCTTGACTTTAGACCATCTAAGTATCATCCATCTCTATGCACTATGTGTTGATATGATCTAATCAATCTGTTGTTAATTCTGCAAAATGTGCAGCCAACAAAATCTTGTCAGGCTAATTGATTCAATAATTTTATAAAAACATGTACCATTCAGATTCATAAGTATCAGAAGTATTTCTGTTAATTTCCTGAGAAATTGGTTTTCCATAACCAACTTCTTGGTGAATAGTTATCTTCTACTATTCAAGACCTTTCCAATGCTTACTTCCATGCTCAATTCTGAGTTTTGAGCAGGAAGTTATGGATATTTGAACAATTTGTCTTTTTAGGGACGCAATCCATGTACATGGATTCTTCCATCTGAGTGTTGAATTGGCTCTTGGATCTGTGTTGGGTCTCTTCTTTGGGTTTATAGGTCTTCCTTACTTATTTAGGTGTAGGTATGTACAATCAAGAACCTCATGGGATCTTTCTCTAATCCCTTTCCTGTTCTTAAAACAAAATTTTGGGTGCTAGCCTCTTTTCTTCAGCCCCCAAATTCATGTGACCACGGGTTGTGACCAAGCGCCAGCAAAAAAACGCTTATCCTGAGCCTTGGGAACTTTGGGGCTTTGTAAATTCAGCTTCGGAGGTTCTACCTCACCGCCTTGTGATTCTCCCGAACGCCGAACTAGCAAAGTACTGAACAGGTGTTCCTTCGAGGCTTTACCACTTCAATGCTCTGGAGCTTCAAGCTCCAGATATTTTTACAACCCCAACCTTTCGATCCCATGGAGCATCGAATTGGAAAACTCATGAAGGACGGTGGATCAACGATCCAGGGCTTCCCACCATCCAATGGCTAAGATTTACTATGGAACTCCAAGCTTCATGAGTTCTGGACTGTCCATACTCTCAATCCTTCTGGAGTGCCAAGTCTCCAGACTGCTGCATCTGTTGCCATGTATCATTTCTCGATCAAAAATTAATATTAAATCTAGTCCTCCGGGCTTCGGGGCTTTCCAAAGAACTTATTCACAGATCTCTCGGAGTGTCGAATTACCAGATATCCTCTCCTTCCTCCACATGTCATCTCTCGATCAATGGTCGAGATTAACTCTATCCCTACAGGCTTCGAGGTTTTCCAAAGCACTTATTCATAGATCTCCCAGAGTGTCGAATTATCGGAGATCCTCTCCTTCCTCCATGTGTCATCTCTTGATCAACGGTAGGGATTAAATATGGCCTCTGGATGTTCTTGAATAAATTATCCAGCAACACAATTTCCTCTGGATTACTAAGTCTCTGGACCTTGGGATCTAGTACCATGCGTCCTTTGTGACCAACGGTCGAGATGGAATCCGACCCTCTAGCTTCGGGAGTCCTCAGCCTCAACTTATTATTTCTTGAATCCTTCGGACTACAAGATATACTACCGCATGTCCTCTCCTGATGAGTGGTGAGGATTTACTCTGCTCTTTGAAGCCTCGGGGGTTTCTCCTTCCTCTCACTTCATTCCTTCCAAACACCGAATTGGAGAACTCCTGGGGTCCACTTAGTACTGCACACTCGGGTGCTACGTGGCAGATTCCAAGAAGTAGACATGTGGCCCAATATGAGGGGTGACACGTGTCAAGTTCTAACTGCAAAATCATCCTTTCAAAAGCACATAACACATTAACATGTGGCATGCATATTGTTTGTCAACGTCACCCCATGTGACGTCACCAAGCCACGTTACTTCGGTGCTTTGTGACTTCAAAACTTCTGTACTTCAGGACTTCGAAGGTCCGGAAATTCTTCAACAATTTCTTTTCCCTTGAACATCGAACTCCAAACTTCTTAACCTCTTGGGGCCCACGTAGTACATTTTTCACCAATCAAAGTGGTGACACGTGGCCCCGTCGTCGAGTGACATGCGTCAAGTCCCAATCGATAGTAAGTTTCTATCAAAAGTACAAAAACAAGCGACATGTGGTAGACCTAGGTAGGCCCACGTCACCCTAGGTGACATTATCATGACATGTCATATCCAGCACTTTAAGACTTCAGAACTTAGGGACTTCGGGACTTCAGGACTTCGAAGGTCTGGAAGTTATTCAACATTTTTTCCCTCAAACGTCAAATCGTCGAACCACATGAGAAATCCAATGGTTCTCCTCCTCCCGAATGATCTATGGTTGAGAATCACTATGAGACTTCGAAGGATTTTGTTGTTGAACACCCCACAATTGTTAGACTGTCGAACTCCAAACATTTCTTAATCTGAGGACACGTGTCCTTCGAAATGGACAGTCCAGATTGGTTCCACACTTTAGCAATTTTCTCTACTTAATTTTAAAATGGTCGGAGGGGCAAAGTCTGAAGGACTTATGTGCTTAACCTCCATGCACCTTCTCCAAATCGGATGGTTGTAGGGGATCTATCTTCTTCCCAAACATATCCAATGGCCCAATTTTAAAATGTGTGGCCCAATACCACGGTTACCGTGGTCTATCAAACTGTTATACCTCCTGAGCTTTCCAATACCACCTAGGAGCTCTCTCAGCACCGCTCTGGCACTCTGTACATCAAATCCTTGTGGAATCTTGACTCCAAATTCCAAATTCGTGGCCCATCCAGGTTCATTGTTGAAACCATGGGCTTTGATACCATCTTGTAACATTCCCGGGCTACCAAGCCTAAAAACATCACTACCTAGCTATTGAATTCGATCTCTGATACCAAATTGTCACATCCCCCAGCCACCCTGGCTAGGGACATGCCACTAATTCAAATCCAAACTGCTCTGAAACCATATTGTAACATACCCAGCCACCCAGTCTGGGTCATGACACTTGAAACAATCATGGTCTTATATACATATATATATCTAATGCAAATTTAACAGATATAAACATTTTTCTCATACACATATTCATGCAAAAGCGAAAATAAACAAATACATGAAATATATACGACAATTCTGATAACATTATAACACATGTACAAGATACACATCATACAATTAACATAGATTTGGTATTTATCTTTTTATGAGAATACCACTGACTGCGTGCAGACCTTCCACGAACCTCCAAGCCTTAGACCACATTTCTCCAAGCTATCAGCAGTGGGTCACCCTCAAGTTGGGACTAAACTCCACCCAAGGCAAGGAAATCCTAGGCTAGGGTGAGGCTAAAGAAAGCTACACAATGCAACAAGAAGGATTCCCTCCAAGGAGCCTACTTACGCCCACTACTCACAGACTCTCATTCCCCACATGTTTGTCCCACCCCGAGAATATATACCTTCATTGTTCCACAGTCCATCAACTGCTCCACTTCCGTTCTAGGGATTCAACAACATGCCAGATCAGGAATTCTCAGAGTTGTGTAGTTATTGTTGGACTCCCTCTAGGAGAAATCACTTCCCTAGTAACCTCTCTCACCTGGAGAGAGTTTCTCACAAGCCTGACAACCTTCTTCTTCAACCCATGGGCCTAACAACCCACCTCTTCAAACCACATGCCTAACAACCTGCTTCTTCGGTCCATCTCTTAAGTCAACCAGGTAATCACAGTAGTAAAATAAGGTAATGCAAGGGACAGCTCGGTAAATTACAAAGGTTCGTGATGGGAGAGGGTTCAACAATGGAAGAATTGGCTGACAGCGTGCCTTCTCAATGTGTGAGTGAATGGGTGTGAAGGATGGCCCGAATCGTCAGTCATCCTATGAGGAAAGATGGCAAAAATTGTCCCCCCCAACGCCCACAACGATGGAATTTCCCACCTAATTATGCATGCGTCCTAGATGACACTTGGCTCTCCAGGAAGTCATTTCTCTCCACTTGGAGTTTGTTCCTCTCCCCAAAGGAACTTAGGATAATAGGTTATGTCCAACCTTATTTTTTTAGGAATACATTATAATATTCCCTTGGATTAAGCCCTCAAGCTTAGCCCCTTTTTCCTAGCCTCTCAACCCCTTTCCATTTCCCCTCCTAGTGGAGCTTAGTGCCCCATCACTCTTTCTTTATGGTTGGTCTACACACAACAATGTGTTTTATTAATGATTTGCATAATTACATATACAAAAATAGGCTCATTGTCCTTTGGATCTAGGCACTCCGACCTAACAAACACATAAGCTTACCAGCTTATAAATACTTGGCTCACCAGCGTATAAACATCATTAAACATCATTACAATTCAACAGGGACTCGGCCTTGGGGTATTACAGTGACCTATGTTAGAGTCTTACCTATTTTCTCAATTATTGTTTTTCCTCCAACAGAGATGGCACATTTTAGGAGAGATGGTGTGCTTCAACGATCTTACCTCAATCTATGTGCAACAATGTGAATGAGGACATAACACTAGCTTACCTTAGGTGTTGTGTTATAATGATGTAGGGGAGAGGAGCATGTACCAACCTCATCCACTTTTGGTTTTAGAACTGTTGTTCCAAAATTAGCATTCCTAGTTTATGATTTTTTGTTTTTCTTATTTTGGAGTTTACTTTCCAAATTCGGATTTTTTTTTTAACTTCAATTAGCTTTTGTTCTATGATTAGACAAGGTGTGCAGGAGTAGGGTTTGAATTCCAATTAGATATGGTGCACTTACCTAGGTAGGAGGTGCATGCTTGCACACAAATCAACCTCTCCTAACATGTTCACTTGTCTAGGTAGTTGGTTCATGCAGGAAAACATAGTGCTCTAGCAAAGTTTAGGGTTAGGGTTAAATTTCAAGCCTAGGGTGCTCCATATGGATAGAAAGAATTAATTGTAAACCCTAATTATCTTATTCTATAAAGGAGATGTAGAACACACCACTATGTTGGCTAATGAGTTGATGTTTTGAGCTTTTTGTATTGTGTGATTACTCTTTTTAGTTTATATAATACATATGATGTTTTGAGCATTCAAGTCTATGTATTTGTTGTTCACATTTTTAACAATGTGTGTTTGTATATTAATGTATTTAGAAATCATTGTTTTGATTGGAGGTTTTTGGTGTTTTAGCTACCTAGTGTTTGGGTTCTATTTTTTAGTGCAGAAACTACTTACCATAGTTTGAAATATTAGCATGGTATCATAGCACGTCCACTGAAATCTTGAAAAACCTTGTGTATGTAAAACTTAGTGCATTGTAAGAGACCATTGTCAAAGGATTTAACCGAGTGTCATGCCCATGTGTCTTCAATGATTGAAGAAATCTTTCCCTGTGATAGGTTGTTGAGCTGACTTGTTTTTGTAGAAATTTCAATACCAATTAGGTATTTCGCGGATTCTCCTGATCTAACAATTTTTTTTTTGTAGCTTGTTAAATACATAATCGCTTCTACTAATATTCTTGTGGAATTTAAACCACGATCGACATTGCAATATCAAGAAAAAGTATCAATCAAACATAACACAGATGTTTTATTGGGAAAGCATAAAGCTAAAAACCCCACTATCATATATTATGTATATCATGGATCATGAAACAATCTCATACAAAACTCTAATCCAAGAGCTCTCAGTACAATACAAATCATCTCACACTATCATACAAAAATCAGCAAATACATGTGTCAATTCTCTTCCTCCAGACAACCTGCCTCCTCTGCACAATCCCTACAATGGATGAATGAATCCTCTCCCCTAGAATGCACATGCTCATGGGCATATCCACTGTGTGTGTGATTGCATGAGTGCACTTCACTCAAATCACAACTGATAGCCAAACTGTCCCTTTCACCTATTATCTCAACTGGGTCTCCACTGGATTTGACATGCATGCAGTTAACAGTGGTAAATCTTCAGTTGCATGTGAGATCATTGATTGTGAATTAATTAATAATTAATTCATTGAAATCTCACTAGTGTAAGTTTAGTTACAACTAGTACAACTGAGATTAACTCACTTAATTGAGTTAAACTACTTTACAACTCACATAACTACACATATAATTATGTTACAACTCCAAATCACTCAGTTATAAATGAGATAATAGATTAATATTTATTGTCCAATTTATTTAAGGGAAAAATAAATTAGACACACATTTCTTGTTGACTTTTCAACACTCCCTCTCAACAAGAAAGGGATTATCCTTCACCCCAATCCTGTCTCTATGGTATTCGAATTTGCTCCTGGTGAGTGCCTTCATCAAAATGTCTGCACCCTGATCTTCTGTAGGAATGTATTGAAGCAACATGATCTTCCATTGCACACAATCTCTGAGATGATGATATCGGATATCTATATGCTTAGATATATCATGAAACACAGGATTAATCGAGAGTTTAATGCAACTCTAATTATCACAATAAATCATTGTCGGATCTAAATGAGAACCAAATAAACCAACCAAGATCTTTCTCATCAAGATAGCCTCAGATGCAGCTTGACTCACTGCCATGTATTCCGCTTCCACTGAACTGAGTGCCACAGATCTTTGTTTCCTATTGTACCAAGAAATAATTGTAGATCCGATACTAAAGATCCCCCCTTATGTTCTCTTTTTGTCTGTTGGGTTGCCCACCCAATCTGCATCCGTGAAGCCATGCAACTTCACCTCATACGTCTGTCTGTACCATAAGCCATACTCAGATGTGCCCCTCAGGTATCTCAGGACATGCTTACTCGCCTTCCAAAAGAGCTTGGTAGGCTTAACCATTTCTTGACTCAGCTGGTTAACCGCATAGAAAATGTCTAGTCTCGTGTTCATTAGATACATTAGCGAACCCACTAACTATCGATAGACAGTAGCATCCACTACCTCTCCAAAAGTAGCATCCTCTTTCCTCCAGTTTCCTGGAAGAGGAGTATCCATGGGTTTGCATCCCTCCATGTGAAACTTACCCAGTATCTCCCTTGCATACTTTCCTTGAGACACAAAAAGTTCACCATCTCGCTGCCATATTTCCAATCCAAGGAAATAATGAAGAAGTCCCAAATCCTTCATCTCGAACTCCTTTGCAAGGTCCTCCTTGCATGAGTGTATCAGTTGCTCATCACCAGTCAGTATTAAATCATCAACATAAAGAACAATGATTAAAATCTTACCCTCCACCACAATTTGGTATAGGTTTGCATCTGCTTCACTTTTGGTGAAGCCCAGTTCGGTGAAATAGTTGTCTATTCGAGTGTACCAAGAACGAGGTGCTTGCTTCAGCCCATACAGTGCTCTCTTGAGTCTGCACACATGTGACTCCCTGTCAAAGGTCTCAAAACCTTCTGGCTGCTCAATGTACACTTCTTCCTCAATGATCCCATTGAGAAACGCAATTTTTACATCCATCTGATGAATGCGCCAGCTCATCTGCGCTGAGAGTACAAAGATGTATCTTATGGAAGAGTACCTTGCGATAGGTGCAAAGGTCTCATCATAATATATCCCCTTGATCTGTGAGAAGCCCCGAGACACAAACCTGGCCTTGTATTTCTCAACACTCCCATCAGCAGCTTGATTTACCTTGTAGATCCATCTCGAACCTGCCACTGATTTGTCAACTGGTCTTGGGAAAATTTCCCATGCACTGTTTTTGAAAATGGATTCATACTCCTCTACCATAGCATCAACCCAAGTGGGATCTTGCACTGCTTCCTGAAAGGAAGATGGTTCAGTCACAATACATTTTCTCATGAGAGCCATGTATCCAGTAAATTGATCAGAAGACTGTCTCTGTCTGGGTTGTGAAGTAGGGACTCCTACATTCTGTGTAGCATCTAGTCTCAGTCTATCAGCTTCTATGGTTCGCTTTCTACCATTTCTGATGGATGGCTCTGCTTGAGTGGCTTCCTCCACTCCATGAATCTCCTCATGTGGCTGATCCACATCTTGAGACTCATCTTTGGGAACCAACAGTTCCTCTTCTGCATGCAAGTCTAGCTCCCTCTCAAGCGACAACCGCATGGCTTTCCCTTCATCGAATTTTATATCCCGTCGCATAACAGTCATCTTACTATTAGGAAAATACACATGATAATTATGGGGTGTTTCTGTGTACCCCACAAATATCCCAACTTTAGCAGTTGGTTCCAACTTCTTCCTGTCATCCTTGGTCACATGCACATAAACAAATGAGCCAAAAATATTAAAATGAGAAACATCGGGTTTCTTACCAGTGAAATCTTATTCAGGTGTACTCATCCCAAGTACTCTATGAGGACAACGGTTTTTCACATAAACTGCAGTATTGCATGCTTCCGCCCACAAATGCATTGGTAGGCCCTGATCATGCAACATCACTCATGTTGCACCCACGATCATTATGTTCTTCCTCTCTGGGACCCCATTTTGTTGTGGGTTATGAGGCACTATGAGTTCTCTTTGAATTCTTTCTTTGTTGCAGAAGTCTTTGAATTTGTTAGAGATGTATTCTCCACCATTATTGCTCCTTAGAGCCTTCACTTGCTTCCCTGACTCTTTCTCCACCAATGCTTTAAACTCACAGAACTTTGAGAATGTTTGATCCTTCTTCTGCATGAAGAAGATCCAGCATTTACGAGAAAAGTCATCAACAAAAATAACATAATACCTATGTTTTATTGTTGAATCAACTGAGAATGGTCCACACACGTCTGTGTAAATTCTCTCCAGGATCATCGAAGCATGGTTCTCCTTTTCATGAAAGGTGGACTTTACATACTTCCCCATGGTGCAACCCTTGCACTGATCTAACTAAGCAAGTGTTCCCATTGGAAGTCCAGTAGATATTTTTTGCATGATCTTCAAGGCTCCATGATGAAGATGGCCCAATCACCTGTGCCATAATTCACCCTCGTCCCGGCTCACCACTTTTTCTGTCTTGCCCATCATGGTACCGTAGCCATCTACTTATAGCATGTAGATATTCTTAACTCGAATCCCTATATTCTTGACTTCACCCATTTCTTTATGTCGCAGTAAAGCTTTTCCATCACTGAAAACAACGTCATAGCCTCTGTCCTCCAACATTGCGACTGAGACCAGGTTTTTCTTCAGACCTGGAACATGCATAACATTTTTCAATTGAAATGCTTTACCTAACTCCCTCTGAAAGGTAATGGTACCAATGCCAATCGCACAGTATTATCCATCATCTCCCATCTCAATATGCATTCTGAGATCTTTCTCCTCCAAGTCACTGAAAGACTCTCTATCTCCCGTCATGTGGAAGGAAGCGCCACTATCCAAATACCACACCGATCCCGATGCACTTGATTCCATGCATGCGATCAAAGAGAAGTCAAGTTCAAATTGCAAGGCAAGGGCCTCACCAGTTGCAACTCCAACAACCTTATTGTTCTTCCTCTTCTGCGGACAATTAGTAGCGAGATGCCCATGTTCGTGACAGTGAAAACACTTCACTTTGGACAAATCCAACTTCTTGACTTTAGGCTCGGATTTTGAATGGAATTTCTTCCCCTTTCCTCTCCTTTCCTTAGCAACCAAAGCACAATCCTCTTCATCATCACACTTTGTTGAAAATCCATCTCTGGTGTTCCGCCTGAACTCCTCCTACACTAGATCCGACCATAGTCATTCCCAATCTGGCAATTTTTCCCTTCCATTGATAGAGTCTTGATAACTGTGCCAACTCTTGGGAAGTCCTAGGAGAACCAAGCTCATCAAATCATCATCAACGACTGTTATTCCCACACTCCCCAACTCATCCCGACATTGGACAAACTTCGTGAGATATTTTGGAATGGAGTCACCCTTTTCCATCTTGATCTTCCTGAGTTTATCTTTGAGCGCCAATTTCCCATGGTTGCTGCTGTTTTGGAAAAGATTCATCAAAACCTTCCACATTGCATGTGGTGTGGATTTCCCATGGAGACTTGAGACAATGTGGTCTCGTACTCCCTCCAACAGAATCCTCCTCGCCTTTGCCACTTTCTTTTTCCATGCATCAAGATTTGCAGTGTCTGTAGCAACTGGCTTAGGAACATCTCTGTCAATGAAATCCTTCAAGCCATTGTCTTCGAGTACTGCCTCCATACTTTCCTTCCAAGCAATGTAGTTCGAGCTGCCCTCGAGTGCATACTCCAACCTCAATCCATTGAAAGCCATTTCGATCTTGAATCAACTGTAGCACCAAGAAAAGTCTTTCTGCAAATTCGAATTCTATCCAATCACAAACTCATCTTCTGCAATCCCTCTTGCTCATTCCAGTCTCATGCTAAACCCCCGCGACTACTTCTAACCCAGCTTGCAGACTTTACAAGCGTTTCTGCACCTCCCGAGTTATTTGACTACGGGATTTCTGCATTGTAATGCATAGTGGCTTGTAGAAAGCTCTAGTGATTTATGCACTATGATGCATAGTGGCCTATGGAAAGTACGCACCCTAGCACAATAGCCTGCATAAATGTACAGTAAATTTTATGCGCGTACCAGTCAGTAGTACGTCGCCGCACCCTGCTAGAGGAGGGACCCACAGAAATCTTGAAATTTATGCACCTCACTAACGTAGCTCTGATACCATGTAGAAATTTCAATACCAATTAGGTATTTCCCGGATTCTCCTGATCTAACAATTTTTTTTTTTGTAGCTTGTTAAATATAGAATCGCTTCTACTAATATTCTTGTGGAATTTAAACCACGATCGACAATGCAATATCAAGAAACATAATCAATCAAACATAACACAGATGTTTTATTGGGAAAGCATAAAGTTAAAAACACCACTATCATATATTATGTATATCATGGATCATGAAACAATCTCATACAAAACTCAAATCCAAGAGCTCTCAGTACAATACAAATCGTCTCACACTGTCATACAAAAATAAGCAAATACATGTGCCAATTCTATTCCTCCAGACAGCCTACCTCCTCTACAAAATCCATGCAATGGATGAACAAATCCTCTCCCCTAGACTGCACATGCTCATGGGAATATCCACTGTGTGTGTGATTGCATGAGTGCACTTCACTCAAATCACAACTAATAGCCAAAATGTCCCTTTCACCTGTTATCTCAACTGGGTCTCCACTGGATCTGACATGCATGTAGTTAACAGTGGTAAATCTTTAGTTGCATGTGAGATCATTGATTGTGAATTAATTAATAATTAATTCACTGAACTCTCACTAGTGCAAGTTTAGTTACAACTAGTACAATTGAGCTTAACTCACTTAACTGAGTTAAACTACTTCACAACTCACATAACTACACTTATAATTCTGTTACAACTCCAAATCACTCGGTTATAAATGAGATAATAGATTAATATTTATTGTCCAATTTATTTAAGGGAAAAATAAATTAGACACACATTTCTTGTTGACTTTTCAACAGTTTTCACGTTGATTGTTTGGTATAATTGTGTTCTAAGAGTCACAAGAACAACTACTCTCCATCTCAAAGAGCTTGACAACTTAGGAGGCACTTCCAACATTACACCTTGGAAGTGAAAACTCCAAATGCTACTATAGGCGGTTGATCTATGGGATTTGGTTGAAGAAATTACTATGGAACCTATTGATCCCGAGGACTTGGTTGGGCATAACAAGGTGGCCAAGGTGAAGCAAATCATTCTAAATTGAGTGTAGGACCATCTAATCCCTTATATCACATAGAAGAAATTGGATAAGGAGATGTTTAATGCCTAGATCACTTAGTACTAGAGTGAGAATATTAACTGAAAGATGCTACTAAAGAACAAACTCACAAACACACACGAGTGACATAGATACAATGGCCAGAACCTTGATGAAGATCACTAAGTTGAGAAATCAACTCATTGCTATCGAGATGAAGGTGGGGGATGAGGAGTTTGTGTCCATAGCACTAAATGGCCCCAGTTCATCTTGGGGTGTGTTTTTTCAAGGTGTTTGTTCTCAGGGGAAGCTTCCTACATTTCAAAATATTTGGCATGATTTCATTGAAGAGATTAGGCTAGACATGGTCTCAACAAGAGTGGAGGAGAGTCGAATCATAGCCATAGCCATCATCAAGAAGATGAGGTAAGACGGTAAGAAATGAGGCTCCATGATTAGGGGTCCAAAGAAGAAGGAATCAAAGTCCTCAAACCAGGGAAACAAAGGCTTGAGCCACCTAAAGTGCTTTAAGTTCCACAAACAAGGCCACTATGCCTCTCAGTGTATTGAAAATAAGGGAAGTCATAATTATCAATAGAAGAAGAAAGGAGTTCCAAAGATTCTACAAGAGTGGACAAGTTAGCATCCAAACTTGAGACAATTTTCTCCATTGTTTTGTGCCTTTCCACTAACATTGTTTTTGGTGTAGGGTGACATGAGGACAATCGAACATCCAGGCACATGAACTTCAACAACAAGGAATTCAACAAAATTTAGGAAGATGAGGTCAACATGCAAATGGAACTTGGTGATGATGCCACATATTGTGCTCAGGAGTGATGTCCTTCAGCTTGAAGATTTCTTATATGTCCCTAGTTTAACTAAGAATATGATTTTAGTCTTATCCATGACAAAGCATAGATGTGCGGTTGAGTTTGACAATCAACAAATTATTATCAGAGATTG
>ML804640.1:80876-97999 GCA_009831015.1 Picea engelmannii | reverse complement strand
TCATTCTCCCGAACTAGTGTAAGAAGTGAATGGGATGGGTTTCCCAAGACGTCCACAAGAAGGTTGGCAGCACTGTTAGAGGTCACCAACCTTCTTTAGATATGTAATTTTCTGATTCAGGTCTGCCTGAAAACCGATCAATGCAACATAACCGTTCTAGTTAAAAAAAAAAATAATAATAATTAATGAATGTTATTAATACAATTTTATTTTTATAGTAATTATTTATAGATTTTTAATAGATTTATTGTGTTTTCTTTTAGGCTTTATATTTTTTAAATATAATTGATCTGAATTTTTTAATTGTTAATATATTATTTTACTTATTTTTTATTTAATTAATGTTTTTTTAGATCATTAAATATATTTAAAATTGAGAAAAAATTCATCTATAACATATAAAAGAACAACAAAAAAAACTTATTGTAATTATATGCTCTTTACTAATCATTTCATATCCCTTTTGCAAGTATGAATGGCAACATCGTGGCTCTGCACATATACATGGTTTTCTGTGGCTTGTTGATGCTCCAAACATGGAAAGATTAAATTGGGAAGACCCACATCAAATCTATGTTGCAAAGAGTTTCTTTGATAACTATGTTACAGCTTGGAATCCTAGAGAAAACCATGACACACACATGGCTATGCATCAATCCATTGAAGATGACCCTTGCTTACTAGATACAAAGGAGTTATTTGCATCCAACCAACTTGAGGACTATGAACAACTCTTAAATCGAGTTCAAAGACATACAAAGTGCAATGAGAAAACATGTCTTCGTAGAAAAGGAACTACACTCAAATGCAGGTATAAATTCCCTTGGAAGGTACAAATGGAGTCATCACTCTACATTGATGAAATGGGTCAAAAGACATATCGTCCGACACACAATGATGAGTGCCTCAATATCCATAATTCTAACATACTCGAAGCATGGAGAGAAAATGTAGATTGCCAACCACTTCTCTCTCGCTATGCAGTTCTAAAATACATTTCCAAATATGCTTCCAAAGCAGAGGGGAGATCAAAGACCTACCACCATATGTTGACCAGAATTGCATCTACGTCACATCTAGATGACCCTGCATCAACTGCTTATCGTCGCTTGCACTCAGAAGCAATTGTAAACCGTGACATAAGTGCCCAAGAAACTTGCCATATGCTCCAAAAGTTGCCCCTTGTCACATGCAGTCGAACCTTCACCAAACTCAATGTTGGTCGTCAAATATTTCGTTGAATCTCCTATGATTTGCCTAACTGCTTATCTGGATCCACTTTCATTGATGCATATCTAATACGTCATGTTTTTCTCGACCCAATATGTTTGTTTGACCTCGCAAAACATTGGACATATAACCAAGCACAGAAAAATGAAAAGTGGAAAAAAAGAAACATCCCCGCAATTTTCCATGTATGGCCACTTTTTACTACCATTCCAAACAAAGATTCTGATAACTTTGTTGAGTTCTGTTGGAATGAGTTGCTTTTATACAGACCCTTTCGTTCCTTCTCTGAAGATATAGGCCGTTCAAATGAAGACATTGTGGCTACCTGGGAGACCATAAGAGATCACTACCATGTTTGGCATGTTGATCGCATCCCAATGCCCACTCCTAATGACCAAACATCTGAAGATGAGCATAGCCATACTAACATACAACCAAACATGGAGATGAATGAATGGAAATCTTTATCAAGATTGGTCCCTAACGGAAATATCAACTTCACTTCTCTTGATATGTTGGGACTTCGAGAGATTGACACTTCCCACCCATGGGATCAACTCAAAGTATCACGAGATACATTAGACACACATTTTCCAAAAGTACATTTTCTGCAAAGCAACACATTTCATTCGACATCATCATGCATCCCTATGCCCTTCCAGAAGTACATTTTATGCAAAGCAACACATTGCATTCGACATCGTCATGCATCACTTACAAGCAAAAGAACCAAAAGAACCATTGAAGATGATCATCCAAGGCACTGCAGGCACAGGAAAATCCTACCTTAAACACTATCTTCTCAAGCAATCTCTGGCCATAGCCTACTATTGCTTCTTGCCCCTACTGGAGTTGCAGCGTTTAACATACATGCAACCACTATACATGCAGGACTTAGGATTCCTATCAAGGACATGAGGCATTTACATAGTCCCTTGCAGTGTTCCAAGAAGAGATGAAACATATTCACTACATTCTAATTGATGAGATGAGCTTCATAGGATCTAGAATTTTTGTGCAAATTGAAAGTCGCTTGCGTGAGGCATTTCCAAAAAAAAATCACTGCTCATTCGATTCATGTTCAATAATTATTGTGGGTGACTTGGGTCAATTACCACCAGTAATGGACAAACCTCTTTATGTAGGAGAAACTCCAGGCAAGAGCTTATGGACAACCTTTACCACTGTATTCAAGTTGGAAACAATATTCCGACAACAAGGCATCTCTGTCACCCAGTCCCGCTTCCACCAGTTGTTAGCCAACCTTCACAATGCTACACCAACCATTGATGATTGGAACCTCTTTCAATCTAGGACTGACGGATTCTTATCCATTGAAGAACATCTATTGTTTGATTCTTCAGTCCACCTATTTGCAACAAACATTCTCGTCAACAACCATAACAAGTTCATGCTTCAATCCTTGAATAAGCCAATTGCACGCAGTGCTGCAGAATTACTTGGTGATTCAAATGCACACCATCATGATGATGATCAATTGGAAAAACATATCTTTCTATTTATAGGCCAGCGAGTTATGTTATCCTACAATTTATGGGTCCAAGCAGGATTAGTCAATGGTGCTCTCGGAGTAGTCATGCAAATTGTATATGCACCAGGAACTAACCCTCCAAATTTTCCAACATATGTTGTTGTGGAATTTGATCAATACATTGGCCCTCCATGGGACCAAACCCAACCAAAGCATGTACCAATTCCACCCATACAAAGGAATAACAAGAAACAAATCCCTCTTAAGATAGCCTGGGCATTGACTATCCATAAATCTCAAGGCATGACCTTGACAAGGTCTACCATTGACATTGGAAACATTGAATGTCGAGGCTTGACCTTCACGACAATGTCACGCACTACTACTATAGAAGGAATGCGAATAGCACCAGCCTTCTCCTTCGAACGCTATGAAAAAATGAAGGATGTTGCTTATCTCTCACTACAAAAACAAAAAGAGGCACGCTTATCTTCTTTGTTGCATACCTTCTAGATTCTTTTATGTTGTAATCATACTTCTATACATGAACTATTTGACTTGGTCCATACTTCTATACATGATATGAAATAGTTTCAAACATTTACTACAAAATACCTATCAATCATACTTTGACCTAAACACCTTGCAACAAATCACTTTTCTACTCATGATTAATATACCATTACAATGCTACTCATGAAATAATATACTTATAAAAAAAAACTTAAAAACAAACTATATTATTATTTTCGGCGTTGCCTTTCCCTCGGTTCGGGGGTATGCTAGTATATGTAGTAATATGTATATTTTTTCTTGAATGTAGTACTATGTATATATTAATTTTAATAATAAATTATATATTTTATAAATTGAAAAGGGTAGAAAGCTATCCATATACAATATAAATAGATTATTACAATGGTAGGATGCATAAGTAGTTTTAGAGATATTTTATTGGTTTTATTGGAATTACATAATTGTATTTTAAAATGAGAAAACAAATAATAAATAGAAATGGTTTATTGGAATACAGCCTGAGTGGGCCTAACGGTTAAGAACATGTGTTTCCTCTTACGAGGTCACAAGTTCAAATCCAGAGGGGGGTAGGGTATGTATATCTCCGTAGACTTTACCAGTCAAATCGCTGGGTGGAGAGGGGTCCCTTGTCCCACAAACAAGGGGGTCTCATACACCAGTTTGGTGTCTGGCTTGGTCGTGACCTTAAAAATATATTATTATTATTATTATTTATTTCATAGAAGGTTTTTAATATATGTTATTATAGATTTTTTTAACTTCAAATTTATTAAGAATGGAGAGGGATCAAATAAATAATTGAGATGCAAATGTCTTGGTATTTAAGAGATTTTGGACTTTGGTTATATATATATATATATATATATATATCCCACATTAAATTTATTATTATTTATTTTTATTTTGTATAATATATAGTATTGGGCCAACATATGTTGAAGTTAATGTAGCATTTGCATAGGTTAATGCAACATTTGAATAATGAAAATACAATTTAGTGTTGAATTTGTTGACAAGTGGGATATTTGCGGGATTCATGTACTCAAACACTAGTTTATTCTAAAAGGAAAAAGGACATAATTCTAAACCATGGATGACAATTACAATCACTTGAGCAACGACTATTGGATGATGAAGAAGAATAGAATACAAAAATTTGGCAAACAACAATGTTCAAGAAGGATACCAAGGGTGATTCGTAGACACTGGGCCTATGACCCATTCGTCTCATAAACATGGATCCTCTATGGAAATTGTAAAATCCTTTCTATAATTTCAAGTTTAATTAATGCATAATGTAGATATGAATATGTCTATGGCCAAGCGATGTAATATGTGAAATGTATTTTCTAAATTTTAATAAATAAAATGTGATGCCAACTAGTGCGAGATATAAACAGAGATGGGGGTTGAGTTTTCCACAAGAGAAGGGAGTGTCTAAGAGGGGTCCAAGGGGGAAATGATTTATGGGTATTAATGCAAACCCACTTTCTTGAATTTTATTATCATTGGAGATAACTTTTATTTCAATTTGAGTGTATCAGAGCCCAATCATTAAACTCATGTAAGAGGGTGGGTGTGAGAGTCACATACCAAAGTCATTGGGGAGAAGAGGGCTGAAGTACAATCAACATTGGACAGAGTGAGCAATGAATTGTCTTGGGAAAATAGAGGAAATTCATATGGGGAGAATAGACAGTTTTTCACATTCAATTTTTTGCATGAACAACAAGCAAAGAGCACGAAAGAAGAGCATTGGAGCTAGAGCAAGAAGGTTGGGTAAATTTTGGAGCATGCTCGAGAATTTTGGAGCTAAAGATTGAAGAGTCGGGTTGTCAGGCCTCAAGAGTGAACTCTTGTGGGAGTTGCATTGTAATAGCAAGTGTTTGATGTTGTTTGTTAGTAGTTGTCCTGGTAGTGAGTTACCTTGATTTCCCAGTAGAGAGATTTTTGGTTACTTGTGCTAGAGAGACCCTAATAAACGAATGGGATGCTTGATGGACTAAGAGTAGTGGTACATTCCTTAGGCTGGGCAGGTCAAGAGGAAGAAAGTTGGAGGAAATTTGGGATAGTTGTAGGAAAATACCAGTAGGTTGTAGGATATTGAGTTGTGAGTGAACTGTGAGAGGCACCCTTCTTTTGTGGATTCCTAGCCCCATCTTAGGGGTGACTTGTTGTTGAGATTTTGAAAAAAAAGTCTATGGTTGGGTGGAACATCCTTCCCAAATAGTTGGTTGCACAAACATTTTAAAAAGATAAGTGTTTATCTATTTTTTTGAGTTAGCTTATGAGTTTCATCGTTGTGTTTTTACCCTGTGTATGAGAATGGTTTCATGTGTTGTTGTAGTTGATTTATTAGCTGCATTATGTTCATTTAGAATGTTGTAGATTTATTTAATTGTGAGTATCATAATCTAGTTAAATATGTGTATAATCGTAGTTGTAAGCTACAAGAAATTAGTTAGTAAGAACAATTTTATTTTATGTGTATTTTCCCCAAGTAATGTTCCTCGGTTAAGCTAGGGAACATTACAGAAACAAACAATGTAATTGTCTCTGCATTGCCGATGTCAAAACAAACTTCTAGAAATGAATGCATTAGTCCAAAAGGAAGGCTTTACTCTATTTTGGTTTGCTACTTAGTCACTATTTGTTTTGCCAAGATTGAGGCTTTACCACATAAACAAGTACACTATGCATTCACTACACTAAATTTAGATGTGTGTTGTACAATACCATTGCTAGCTAAATGCCAATTAGTGAAAAAACTTCAATTCTTATTGAGTGAAGGAATTGAGCAATGCACATATTCAATATTCATCTCTTTGCCTCCTTGTAATCACCAACATGTTCTAAGATCAAGCTTCTTAATGCACTATTCATTACCTAGAATGAAATCTTTATTTATTCCCAAAAACGATGAAATGAACATGCATCAAACTCTATTCTTACATCACAACCGCAATATATATATATAACCAATTAGATAAAATTCCATAGGCATTTATCAATGTTCACAATAATGTGCAAAATTGGTTTCACTTGGAAACTTATAAAGAATTTTGGCTTAAGACCATGATCAATATTCCATTTGAAAACTATAAAAGGCACAACAAGAATGATCCAAAGGTTGAGTTTGGAATGGGTACTTAGAGAAAATACCACAAGACACCCAAGATGGAATGGGTACTTAGAGAAAATACCACAAGACACCCAAGATGACAAACTAGAGTGAATATGTAAGTGATAAGATTGTTAGAATGTAAATTATCATGGCACTATAGCTAGTGAATGAATTAGAAGAACCCACCTTTGAATTAATGAAAGGGTAATCATTGTAGGATATGAGACCAACCATTCATTAAACAACTAAAGGAGAATTGTAGATTCAACTCTTCATCGAGAGACTTCACAAAAGACAAAAACGACCTTTATGAGAATGTGTATCACTATAGATACATGAATGGAGTGAGGGGTTATGGATGTATTTGAGTTTATGTAGCATTGTCTATAGTGATGGATTGCGTGGGACAAGCATAATCGAATTGTGGGTGACTATCTAAGACTGAGATAACATAGACAACAATTAACCATAACTCTCATACCCGCAGCGTATTGAAAGTGAAGTCGAGCTATACAACCTAAGCCAATACTTTATCTCTTTAATGTTAAGAGTCACAATTACTTGAAAAGAGAATGATAATTTCCTTAATCTTTATGCCATCAAGCATGTTGGGAATTCTTTTGGTTTATACATCCCAAACAAGATTTAAATCAGAGCATTCAATCACACACAATCACACTCATACAATATACAATAGTATAAACATAATATAAGATAGATTTTTACATTGGAAATCCAAAAAGGAAAATTAGATTTGATTGGGATTTTAATTGGTTATAATGTTGAGCTATGCAATTTCAACTAAGATTATGATGCATTCTTACTCAATAGTACATTTTCATAGACTACTTTGGCTCAAAGATAGCCTTTGATCTTCGTACATGCTTATTCTTCTAAATCCCTCATGTTGTACTATTACTATGCTTCTTCATTTCGTCTCAACCTCTCTACTTCATTGAATGCCCTTGTTATTCATGACCTTCATATTTAATGGGCTTCCTTGGAAGGTCAACTGTCAAAATGGTTCATTTCATCTTCCAAAAAAATTTGGACTATCTACTCAACTTTGAAAATTAATTAAATGTTTATTACAAAGTTTTACAAAATATATTTTAATTAAGACCTAATTTGGATCATACCTCCCCATTTGCAAGATTTTAGTCCCCAAGAGCCTCAACTTTCTTCAATCAACTTCTTCTCTATGTATATGTGCCTATCTCCTATGTTACCATCAAGCAATGTCCAGTAGATCTCCAAGAAATGGTGCCTCCATTGTAGGATGGAAGATAATAGGTGAATAGGGGTTTCCTTTGGCATGAGCCTACTATCCATCTCATGGTTAGAGATGACATTCTCTATCGCAAAAGCTCATTGCTACTCCTTAGGATGCAAGTGCAAGAAACTCCTCTTTCCCCTTAACCTTGACTCTCCAAGATTTCTTCTTAGCTATTCAGTTTTTTGGACATAGTTCCAAGTGAAGCCTCCAACATTTGGCTTCCTAATGTCCAGTCAATCTATAGCACTGGAAATAGTTCTTGTCTGGGCTACTTGGCCTTCTAGAGTGTGAAGAATTGATAGCCTTTTGATTTATTTTCTTACAACAAAAACAAACCGAAGATACTATGCCTTACCTTTTCAGTTTGCAATGATCCCTACTAGCTTGGTTGCTTGGTCTCCCAATTGTTGGAGGATATTTGGGTGGAAGAATTATCCCTTTGTTGCCTTCTTCCAAGCTTCTATAATTAGATTTGAGTGGCCTACTACCCACTCCTTTTCCAGCTAACTTTCCCTCCATGGGAATGGATTCTTTTATAGTTCCTCTTGCCTTGACAAATGTGGTTTGAATTGAAATTGTGATAGCTTTGTTTCCATTGAATTGTAGGCCTTCCTACTCGAGCCTCTATTGAGCTACAATGGGAATCAAAAGTGCGGATATCTTATCCTTTCTTACCTAGTCGTTTTCCCTTGTAGTCCATTTTTCTTAATAACTTGGAACAAACGCCTCTATTGTGCTTTTTGGAATCACTAAAGGGCTCTTGAGGAAGGATCCTGGAAGGTGAGTTTGGTATGCTTGACTTTGTCATGGTGTTGACTTCCACAATGGAAATTGAAGGGGCTTGCTTGGTCTCTTGGATAGTTGCATGTAGTTTCTTCAATGCCTCTTCTTTCATTACCAGATCTTGGTATAGTTGAGCAGTCATTTTGATGAACCTCTCATCTTGCCAATTATCCAATTGAGTGAATTTCTCCTTGAATTTCAATCACTACAATCTTCTCTTTCTAATTCTTCCCTCATGGTGGTGAAGGATTCCTAGCATTTGGGAAGTTCTTTTTCCAACTCATCTACGTTCTACCTCCAATACCAACTTTTCTCTTGATGATATGCCTATTGAAGTCTCTTAACTCTTCGAGCTTCTCCCTCTTCAAAGTTTTTCCCATGGTAGTTTCTTCAAGGTCTCTAACGATCTTGCTCTGATACTAATATGATTTGCAAATGCTAGGCCTATGGCTTGTTTGTCTCATCAACACGAGACTGTAGAAATAAACAATGTAATTGTCTCTGCACTGTCAATGTCAAAATCAAATTTCTAGCAATGAATTCATTACTCCGAAAGGAAGGCTCTATTCTATTTTTGTTTAAACTGCTCGGTTCAATGTATTTTTCCAAGAAGAAGGATCTACCACATATATAAGTGCATTGTGAATTAACCACACTAATTTTAGATCTGCATTCTACAAGACTATTGCCAGTTGAATGCCAACTGGTAGAAAAACACTTCAATTCCCATTGCGTGAAGGAATTGAGCAATGAACACATTCAATAGTGATCTCTTTTCCCACTTGTAATCACCAACAAGCTCCAAGCTCAAGCTTCTTGATGCACTATTCAATGTTCATTACCTGAAATGAAATATTTATTTATTCACAAAGCCAACATAATGAAAATGTATCAAATTGTGTTCTTACACCACAACCATAATGCAATTATACACACACATTCTTGCATTATAGATGTTAGTTGCAACCAATCATATGAAAATCTATGAGTATTTACCAATGCTCGCAATAGTGTGTAAGATATGTTTCACTTGCCAAACATACAAAGAATTTTGGCTTAAGACAATTATCAATTTTCCAACTCTTTGAAAACTATGAAGGGTACAACAAGGATGATCCAAAGACTGAGTTTGGAATGAGTATTTAGGAAAAATACCATAGGACACCCAAGATGGAAAAGTAGAGTGAATATATATGCAACAAGATAGTTAGAATGTGAATTAACTCGCAATGTTATAGCCAATGACTGATCAAAGAACCCATGGGTTGTACGTTTGGTTTCCCCAATGAACTTTATCCACCAACAAATTCAAAGAACCCACCAATGAATTAATCAAAGGGTAATCATCATAGTATATGAGACCAACGATTCATTAAAACACTAATGGAGAACTATATGATTTGTTGCACGTCAAGAGATAAAATTTTCCTTTATTGGAATGTACATCATTGTGGATGCATGAATGGGGTGAGGGGTTATGGTTGTAGGTGATTTTATGCAATGCTATCTCTAGTGATGGCTTGCGTGGGATAGGAATAGTCAAACTGTGGGTGATTGTCTAATCCTCAAACAACATAAACAACTTAAAACACAACTCTCATATTGACAATGTATTGAAAGTGAAATTGAGTCATATAGAGCAAGCCAACACTTTATCTCTTTGAGACTAAGAGTCGCAACCAATTGAAAGGATAAGGATACTTTCTTTAATCTTTATTCCCTCAAGCAGAAAGAAGATTAGTAGTTCTTGTGGTTTACATAGCCTAAACATGACTAAAATTAGAGCTTTCAATCACACAACAATATAAACATAATGTAAGATAGAGATTTTTAACCTAGAAACCCAAACAAAAAAACTACATTTGATGGGGATTTATTCTTGTTCAAGAAATGGTTACAATGATGTACTCTAAACTGAGATTATGATGCATCTTACTCACTAGCAAATTTTTGGAGATTGCTTTGGCTAAGATACAATGTTTTATCTTTGTTTCCTCTCAAACTCTCTCCTCCATTGAACGCCATTATTCTTCACATCCTTCATATTTAATGGGCTAACTTGGAAGTCCAACCATCAAAATGGCATGTTTCATCTTCCAAGAATTTTTGAACTATTCACTCAACTTTACAAACTAATTAACATGTTTGTTATCCTCCCCACTCGGGTTCAATTTCCTCAAAGTGGACATGTTGGCCTGTTGTGATAAGGTTAGAAGGGTAGACGACCCCTGAGATACAGGTCCACTCTGGAGGGCTTCGAGATGTCTCGGCCCCTACCAAGTCACAAGTTATTGGTATATCTGGCTTGCGGGTTGTTGGATATATTCTTGGGTTATAGTGACAATCAATAGGCTTGATCTCCGACAAGATTAAACCTACCAATTACCAATTCCCATTTAAAAAAAAAACTTTACAAACTAATTAAATTCTTTTTACAAAGTTTTACAAAAGATATTTTAATTAGGATCCAATTCTAACCAAAGCTTTGCCTCATAGTATTGGTTGCATAATCAATGCCTTATTTAGTGGATAGAGGAGAAAACAAGAATTTCCCCTCTAGGGTAGTGGTTGCAAATGAAGCCACATCAAGGAGAATGAAGCAACTTTCGTGAATTTGACAATTCCAATTCCAATAAGAAGTTAATACATCATTCAAATTATGGACATTGAACTTCTAATATATAGTTGGTGCTTGTGGAGTTTTCTTTAAAAGAATAAATTGATATTAATAAGAAGAAAGAAAAAAAAATCAAATTGAAGAATTTATTTTTATTTTTTATAAGTAAGTATTTTTATAAAAATCCTTTCAGCACCAAAAATTACAGCATAGCCATGTCTATCTGAGGACTGTAGTTATTGAATTGCCCCCGGGGGAAACCAATTCAGCCAGCCTTCCAAGTCAAAAACCAATGGTTCAGATAGCCAGTTAGATAACATAATTGAGCAACTGGAGCAAAATCGCCCCGTGGGGAAACCGATTCGCCTAGGCTTCTAAACACTCTAGGACCGACACAAGGCAATCAAAACATATTTTAACCGAAAAGACAGGTGGCAAAATATAAACAAAACAACCAACAAGCCATGCAGTCTGACACATGTGTAGCAGTCGCAACTCATGCCGTGGACATGTTGCATGCCACAGTATCCAAGGTGGGTGCCTGGAGAGCTGAAGTCGAGCCTAGTGTTGCGTCGTCCACTGGAGACAGTTGCAGAGCCGGAACCAATATCGCCTCTCAGTCCACTGGTCCATTTGGTGTCGGTTTTGTGGGGTGGCGAGAGCCATGTAGAGAGGAGAGCAGTTGCAAGATTTGTGACCCCTTCTTGTCTAGGACTTTTAGACGAAAGCGCAGGTCATCCACTTCCTTGTGAACCTCGAACACCAGGTCTTGTAGAATTGCAAGGTCGTCTTGGAATTTTGCACAGGTAGCGCAGCCTGAGCAGGAGTGTGGTTGCTCTGGAGAATTCTCCTGGTGGGCGGAGGTACCCTTGCGTGGAGACTAGACTGGTGGCGAGTGCACTGGCGATGGTGCAGGAGCTGAATTCTCGAGCGAATTAGGAGGGACGACCAAGGCGGGTTGCGAGGAGGAGGCCAAATCCGGTAGAGGCCCTGGGGAAAATCCCAGTGAATTCCCCAGGAGGTCGAACCACTCAACTCTACAAGCCCATGGCGAGGAGAGAGGTGGGAGACCACTGTGGCTCTGAGTGGACTAACCAGAAGAGGAGGGTGAGGAGGCAGGTTGAGGTCGAAATGCCATGCGCGGCCGGTTTTGGTACCGAGCCGAGCCACACTTGGATTTTTCTCGCAATCTAGGCATAGCTGGAGCAGGGCGAAGGTGAGTAGGCACAAGGAAATGGCGAAAGTGGTCAGTGAGCACCAGAGGAGGGTGCAGACCGCGGGATGGCTCTGGTAAGAATGGATAAGGATGAAGAAATGTTGGTGAGCTCCATGGTATGAATACCGCTGGAGAGGGAGGACGCACACGCGTAGAGGTGACCAGAGTAATGGTGGTTCCATCAATCGGACTAGAGGCTAGAGCAGAGCGCACTTGGAGCGTTAATGACACTTTGGTTACAATGAAGTGGTTTTAAGTTGATGGTGTGGGAGGGAGGAAGGGGCATGCGCCTGTCACGTGGTTGGTATCGTGCTGGCAAGCGCCATCCCCATCCTCATGACATCTATCCTTCACTAACACCCCATCCAAGATTGAAGAAAATTTTACTCAACTCTTAAATCTTTCTTTTCTGTTATTTTTTTAATCATATATTTGCATGCCTTTTGTATATGGTTTTGGTAAATGTTGTTACAACATTTTGTAATATCACTAACATCAACAAAATGTATTTCTAACATTTTGTAATATCACTAACATTTATAAAAAGTATTTTATATATATATAAAATATAGAGAAACGTGTATACGAAAAACACATTTTAATTTATCTCATTAAATACCAAAAATATCTTATTTTATTGTAGATGTTATATTCGCTCATCACTAAAGGATGAGTTTAGTAATTATCCCTCGACAAGAACAATGAATATTTATTATTAAGAGATAATGTAACCCACTAAGATATTCTTGAAATTGGATGGTAATTGAATATTCAAATCAGTTAAACTGTGATGCATTCGAGAGGAGGATATTTCTTCTAGAATAGATTACATGTGCCCTACTCCATGCAAATCAACCCCTTGGGTAGAGTGCCTAATAAATGTCTTTAGTCCCCTCCTTAGACCACTCCCATTTCCAGGAATTAGGTTTGGAATGAATTTGACCACTCCCATTTCCCCATTTCCAGGAATTAGGTTTGGAATGAATTTGACCACTCCCATTTCCAGGAATTAGGTTTGTAATGAATTTGAATTTGTACAAATATTTTTTTGTTTTTAGACGTAGTTGACATGTGGATATAAAATTTAAATGTTTGACACGTGGATATAAAATTCACACATCAACATTTACTGATATAAGAAATTTGACCCTGCCAAATAAACATTCCACTTGTTGGCATATTCATCATAAATTCTAAATACTTAGTTTACTATATATATATATATATATATAGGTCGTAGTCTAAACGTTTTATGAAATGATTATTTTCTGGTGATATTTTCTAGGGACATTTGTCTGAAATTTGGCGAGAAATTGTGAGATCCGCATATTTGAGTGATTATTTTTGTATAATCCGAGTGCCCCAAGTGTTTTTAGCATGTTGAATTCATTTCTGCATTCAGAAATAGATTTTAAACAACAAAATAATAGTGATTTCCAGCGAATTTATATAGTCGGATTTTGGCGAAATCATTTCGTAGAATAGTTAGACAACGCCTATATATAGTGTGTAACCTACCTAGGTTGAGCACTGACAGGGGTTGGACAGTTGAAATTTAATTAGTCCCACGCTCCAAGTCTGCTTAATGGTTAATTGAATGGATCACATGTGACCCATATATTGGAAAAAAAGTAGTATGGGTCGTTCTTCTTTAGCACACAAAAATGTTCTTCCTCCATTTTAAAACTATACATTGTGGAAGGCTTAGCCAGGTATATAATTATGGAACTCAAGTATTTTCATAAAATTTGACACTCATAAATAATTCTAGACTTGCCATGAATGTATAAAACAAGCTACATAAATTCTTTGTATAACTTACCAAAATAATTGTAGATTAAGAAAATAATTATTGATGAAATTATAATTTTTTAAATTATATTTTTAAATATATAAATGGATTCAACACTTTAAAAAACTTTAAAATACTCTAATTAAATAAATTTAACAATTCTACTTTTTTTTTTTAATAAAATAAAGTTGACCAAAAAAATTATATTAAAAATAATAAAAAAATAAAACAATTTTTTTTTAATAAAATAAAGTTGACCAAAAAAATTATATTAAAAATAATAAAAAACATAAAACAAATTTTTGTTTTTAATAAAATAAAGTTGAAAAAAAATTATATTAAAAATAATAAAAAACATAAAACAATTTTTTTTTTGAATAAAATAAAGTTGACCAAAAAAATTATATTAAAAATAATAAAAAACATAAAACATTTAGATAAAATTTTAATGTCTAACTCATAGCCGCATGTTTTAGTACTTGGAAATAACAGACCATAGAAATTCTCAACGATGACCAGGGTAAGTTAAAACCATGAATTCTAGACCAGTTGAAACCATGAATGTGTGAAACATGCTGCCATCCCATTCAACGTTGAAACCATGAATGTGCGAACACACGCTGCCATGTCATCCAACGTTGAAACAATTAATGAGGAATGGATGATTATAGCCGTAATTAAATGTGTGGAAACATGGTGCCAATCCATTCCTTGTTGAAACCATTAATTGGTCGCTATATGTAATTACAATGCAAAACCGTGAGTGAAATGCAGAAGGTCGCTTTCTTTAGATTTTAAAATATAATTTTATTTTTTTTATTCCATGTGATAAGGCTAGAAGAATAGATGTGTCTTTTTTGAATTAGATTCTTTTTACGAGTAAGATTCCTTTCATAGGTATGTTTTTAGATGTTTCATTCTTTATTAAATCATAAAAAAATTTATTTTTTTTTGTAAATAAAAGATTTATATATTATCAACAGTTCTTGTCATTATATTGTCTATAGTATGTTACATGTCCTGCAAACAAGGATAGGTGGCCTTAAAAAAAAATTGTAATTGCTTGCCGTGTTATAGTATGAACAAAAATGTAACCATAAATTGGTTGCCATGACCGACTAACATACATTGTGAGGGAGGGAGTATGTTAATTTTTGCATAAGTGACAAAACCAGAAAGAGAACAAAAACCTGCAGGAGCTAATCCATATGCGAACTCGGATTGCCATGAATGTTATAAGCTGGGATGAACTTTTGGCCACAAGTCGGGCATCGTTTGTTAATTGGAGCTTCAATCATGGCGTCGAATAGGGGGTCCATTCGCTGGCCAAGAATTCGTTGATTGTGTCTCTGGTCATCAAGCTTCTACCGCATAGAAAAAATGAGCTGAAGATGTTCATTCGAGAATCGAAGAGGGGAGAGTTGAAGCGGCTCCTCCTCGGAATCTGCATCCATAGTCGTTGGTTGGTTCTCCGCCTGCCAACTAGGAGGAATTGCTTCCTCCACAATACATCCACCAATGTTGAAACCGTGAACCTGTGTGTGGACTCTGAGAGGGGTGATTTCAGGATGGAAACTCAACGGAGGAGTATGCTCCTCAAGAGGGGGAGTTTCCTCTTCGACAGGGAAACTGCCAAAGTCCATTGTAGGATTGGAGGGGGGTGGCAAGGGTTGCTAAGGCGGTTCCAACCAATTATGGCATGGGTCGAGAGTGCTTGTGGTAATTAGAGCAAGATGAGAGGGGTCGAACCTGTTGCGTCTAGATAGGACATTGTAATACAACGATCCCCTTCTAGATTCCCCCCTCTCTCTTGGCATGGCGTAGGGATTATGGATGGGACTGTGAAGGAAGACCAGCGAAAGAGTAGTGGCAAGTGGTCGGAGGTGCAAGAGCAAGAAAGAGCCGAGGAGCAAAAGAGTTTGCAGAAATGGTAGAATGGGAGAGCGCTAAGGGGCGCTGGCCTTTATAATGTCTTGTGAATTGATAGGGATGGTCGCCATGAAAGCAGAGGTGACAACTCTCCTAGGGCTGGTACCTAGCTTTGTACACCCAACCTGGTTCGCACAAGAGGCCATTAAACTTGGAAGGATATCCCAGCACCCTACCATAACTCCAGGCTTAGTGCGAATCATTCAAATGGAATGCGAGGAAGGTTGGCGGTTGGGGTTATTAACACTCATTACTACTAATTACCATCTTTCGTCTACTGAAAGCCCCCTCTCACCCATCCGGGAGAATCATAAATTTGTTATTAAACACTAACAAAAATGTAATTTAAATCTATACCTCACCTAACTAACTCCCATTCTCAATTCCCCCCGATTAAAAAAATATATATAAACCATCCCAAGACCTTTAGATAACTTTGAAAAAGGTGGGGTGGGGAACAAAGGAGGCCCCCGGGTAGTCGGTCATCGTTTTGCTTCTTTCGCGTTTACCAGGGCGTTGTACCCGGCAGCTTCGGTCACCCCGAACCTAATTTCATGATTTGGGCGGTTCTATGAACCTAGCCCTGATTTTGGACACGATGCTTTTCAGCCGCAGACTAGAATTGGTTGGACATGGTAATAGTGTTATTCGACCCACGTCCGCGATGACATCATCGCAACCATAACTCCGATGAAGTAACCGTGGTTAAATTGCAGATTATGAAGTAACTGGAAGGCATGAATGCTTATAAGAGTGGAGTGGAATTCAGAAGTCTCCATCATTTCATTTCCTCTATTCAATTCCTTTGCAATCTCGTTTTACCAGGTAAATTTTGCAGCATAACTTTGTAAGGATGCGTCCATTTTATAATCTTTCATCGATTCCTGCTTGGATTTCCTTTTTATATTTGATTTCCCTCTTAGGTTTTTCTTTCCCTTTTCATTTGAGAAAAAACGAAACGATTTTTTTTCCTGTTATGTATTCTGTGGGTTGTTTGTGGTATATGGCATATGGATCGATGTTGGGCTCTGCATATCGTCACAAATTTATGGATACATTTCGGGTCTAACAGTGGTGTCTTTTGGTCTCTCTGTCTCTGGTATATGATATGTGATTCTGGCATCCCA
>ML804640.1:9144-45246 GCA_009831015.1 Picea engelmannii | reverse complement strand
AATTAGACTCTACAAATCATAATTTTGAATTGTTTCAAGGGAACATCCCTGGAGTTTAGTTGGAGGTGCCTTCCTGCCCCTGAGATGTGGTATGCATCCCCCAGGGTGGGGGGTCATGTCTTTGGGATGGGGAAGCATCCCTTGAGACAAGGAGACGTAGGGATACATCTCCAGGGCCAAGGGCATGTCTCCTTGAAACACAAGGTTTACAGTAGAGCATGTTACGATTATTAAGGATTACACACCAAAGAGTGAAGTTTTATCCCTTTAAAGAGATAGCAATCTTGTTGATTAATTGATAGGAGGATTTTGGGGGGGAATCCCCAGTTACCACTCTTGTTGAAGGCACTAATGAACAAAAATGATGACTACAAATATTCAAATACATAACCATCTATATATTTTGTAAAGGCATAAAAGAGTTTTCCATCTTTCTATTTACTTGTATACATCCACATTGTTTTTTGGATTGCAAACTTCGGAACTCACCCTTTTTGATGCAGCTCAACTAGAGTCAAGCTTAGTTTTTCTTGGAGCACTTTTATGCATGAACTGCAGAACTGAACATCTGGGGTAGTCAAAACACAATCTTTTCCATCCTTGTTATCACTTCACCAGTCTTCATAAGTTCTGTCTCCGAGATAAATAAAGTGTTCTTCCAAACATCTAGCATGACATAACTTTAAATGTTTATGTGAAAGCCATTGTGTTTGTCGGCAGCAAAATTCTAAATCAGTGCCTTTGTTAAGTATTTTCTAATATAAAGTACAAGTTTTTGTACACGGACTCATTGCAGTGGCAAGCTTGAGACAATTCAAGATAAATTAACCCTCGGTACAATTTTCCTGTCATTTGTTGGCAGATGATGGCATGCAATTAAGTCCCAATGATGCTTCTTCATCTTTGAGTTCAAAGAATGTATCAACCAAGTGGATTTCGATCTTCATCAACCTCAACTATGAGAGTATGTTCAGGGTTTGAACCCCTTGGTCCGTCAGAGTACAGAACAGGCAGATATGCTTTATATGCTGGCATATATCTTGAGACAAAATCAGCAACCTATACAAAGATGCATACATGTACTTTAATATTATCATACATAAATGTACAAACTACATCTATGTCTGAGTTCAAGTAATTTTCAAGAAGTTGTGGAAAGACCTGTTCATCTGACATTCCAGGCTTGCCTTCTTTTCTCATTGCAATCTCAGCCTGCCCAAACACAAGGCATATTTCATATCAAGCTATTGAACAAATAAGGAATGTGAACATTACATGATCATCAAAATCTGTGCAAAAAGCATAAAGATATTACCTGCAAACGCCACTCATATACCCAATGTGTATCATCAACTTTGATGATTATCCATGAACCAATAAACTTTTCCCATGCATCATAATAAGCTTCGAGATTTCTGTTTACAGCTTCCAACTAAACAAAATATTTTAGTGACTATGACATACATAAGCAAAAGCTCAATGAAAAGTAAATGTACTCTTACCCAAACAAAATAAATTTGCATTTTCTACAATTTCTTATATTGAGCCCATTACCTACTGCTAAAACTACAAAATATATGAAAATACCAAAAATCATATTACACTGCCGAATGCTATACAAACAGCAAGTTCTTATAATCAACGACAGTAGAGTTCAAACTCAGCATAGTTAAGCATGCATCAACACTCTGCGGAGGCAGGTTGTTATGGGAATAATGGTATTCCCTCCCTACAGGTCAGGAAGTCCGTCCCTTCATAGTAAATACAGATCCAGATACAGGTGGGAATACCATTCCTTATTACATCCCTACAGCCGCACCACATATGGTGATTAGGTACACTTAATTCATCTCTATCTCCTTATAACATCCCTACAACCAAACAACTAAATGAGTGCTTACGTCCATTGCACTGCTACAATAGCCTATCTTTTATTGGCAAAGTTTTAAAAATCAATGGACCTTCTATAGCAGGTTAACCATTATAGCCTTCAAGGCATTTTCTACCTCAAGGGCATTTTGTTGCTTTTGCATGATTAGATATCCTGAAGACAGCTGGCCCACCTTATGGGGCCCATGTTTTAAATTTTATATAGCCTACACATAATTAACATCTTTTTTATATATATATTTTTTTAAGTAAGATTGTATAAAAGTCTGTCAAAATCAGAGAGTACAAAAAACTTCCATAGTTTCAGGCTGTAAACACTGAGCTGCCCCTGAGGGGAAACCAGCTCAGCCAGCTGAACCACTTCATAGCTTAAGTCTTAGACATCTACTGACGTAAAGAAAGTCCAAAATTCTGGCCCCTAACGGCGGCCGCTACAACAGTGCAAATTGGAAACATAACCATAATAACCATAGACATTTGCAGGAGAGGTGGCCAAAAAAAGGTGGCCATGCACAAAACAAGGTAACAAAGACACCTGGACATATCACCGATATGGGCTGTAATGCGGCCACGTGTCCAAGAAGAAGGCATCGAATGTCGAGTCCCCGGGAGGAGGCGGCTCCTCCTCGACTAGTGTCCCATCCAGTTGCATGGCGTCCTCCAACTGTGGTGGCACGTTCCCCTCTTGCTGGACGTCCTCCGGCTGGGATGGAAGCCCCTTCTCCTCATGGTCTGGCTCAGCCTGGTCCGAAGTTTCCAGTGAGGGAGCCAACACTGGTGTCGAAGTTGTTGCTGCTTGGGCTGCCTCTGCTAGGGGGTGAAGAGCACTCTGCATTGCTGAGAGCAAATGCAGGAGTTGAGAGGCCTTGCCATCCAGTGTCTCCAGGCGAAACCGGAGGTCATCCACATCCCGGCACAAGTCGAATACCAGGCTCTGCAGCAGTGTGAGGCCTGTTTGTCATTCACAGTCTGGATCAGCGTTGGAGCCGGCTTGAGAGTGGTGTTGCTGATGCGAATTTTGGCTGGCTTCCGGACCATCCATCTGATATCGAGCGTCAAGAGGCGAGGCCTGAAGCGACTGGGAGGTCAGCGAGTTAGGAGGAGCCAATGGGCCAGGATGTGAAGCAGAGGCAGAATTTCTGGAAGGTCCTGGGTTGTAATCCAGCGAGGCCGCTGAGGAGTCCAGCCCCTCCATTCTGTTGGCAAGGGACGCAGAGAGGGGCGGGAGGTTGGTTGGAGTTTGGGTCGACTGCGCCAGGGAGGAAGACGAGGTGGTCGAGGAGGAGGAGGATAAATGGGAGGGAGCGGGCGAGGGACGGAGAACCAAACGGGGTCGGCTTGGCTGCCAGGCCGACCCTCGTTTGGACTTCCCTCGAAGCCTGGGCATCTCTGAAACACCGGGAGAGCGAAAATGAGCCAGGAACAGACCGGGAGAGGGCGACAACAGGCCAGGGAAAGTCTGGGCAGGAGGCCGAGCTCTGAAGAAAACAACCAGGACGGAATGAGCCATCCGGAGCCTCTGATGCAATTCAAATAACCCGAGGAGCTGGTGCAATTCCATAAATATCCGCACGCGCAGAGTAAAGGCCGAACGAAGGTGTTGGTCCATCGAATGGACGGCAAGGCAAAGCAGGGCGCACTGAGAGTAATGGCGCCCTGTCTCGAGCGAGATGAACTTAAAGGCATGAGGCAGGTGGGAGGGAGAGGCACGCAGTCGTCATGTGGTCGACGCCACAGAGGCTCTCTCCTGCCTGCTCCGCTCGACGCGTGTTCTCCATTAGCACCCCATCCGGGGAACATCTTTTTTATATTAATAAAAGTTCTTTCTTCCATAAAAAAATTCAAAAGGTATCCAGGACAATCAGGGCCAGGAGAAATTACTAAGCATTCACAAGGCAATTTGATCATAATCTGTGTTGAGGGATTAGGCTTTATGAGAAACAATTATGTGAAATTTCTAGCCATGATCTGGGAACTTAATTATCAAGGTCCTTTGAGGGTAAAATCTTTAAAGTAATGGGTGATTCAAAGTTAGCAATATTGATATTAAATAAGGAGGCAAAACACCATAACTTATACTTGATTTTCTCTAACATATGTTAGTATCCTCAATGATTTCAAAAATGTAAATAAATTTCAAACGACAGAGCATAATTACGCAGCTGATTTCTCAAGCCATCAAAAGCTTAAAGCCTTCGATGGTTTAAATTTGATTTGATTTGGCACATGAAAAGCCTAGAAGGTTATAAATTCTATTTTGATCGATTGTTGTGGTTACTGCATGCAAAACGTCACTAAAAGCTTATGAAGCAATACATTTAGTGGTTACAAAGATCGTCAACAAAGTATAGATTAGCATTGAATAGAGCTCAATAGTTTATTGGACTTTGTAGTGCTCCTTAACCCTTAGACTTGAAACACAAACCAGATGTACAGAGATTATAAATGAAGAAAACCAGATACAAGAGAAAAATAAGATGAAAATATGCAAAATATACCCTTGTGTTAATGAATATCAGAATAAGAAAAGCAATGTTCACTTGCCTCCTAAGCTGGGGCGATCTTTCATTGAGCAGAGCTCCAAATACAACAATACTTGACAAAATATTCCATAGCCTCCTAGCTCTTTAAATGGGTAAAACTCTAACTACTTGTGGTCTCATCATTAATGAGTACCAACTACCTAGTGGGCCTTATTTGATGAAGAGGACCTTTTTACGTTAATCAACTATCCACTAACTATCTAATGGGCCTTATTCAAAGATGGTCGCATACATTAATTGACTAGCTCCTAAGTACCCTAAAGTAGGGAGGTTAGAGTAGGACCCTAGCATGCCCTCCCCCTTCAAAAGCAGCATTGTCCTCAAGGCCAGAGGTGGGGAAATTGTTGCAGAATTGTTGTCGGTTCCCAAGTGGCATCTTCTGGATGCATATCTTTCCACTGGATCAGTGATATTGAACTGTGCACTAGCACAATTGACACTCTCTAGTAGCCAATACTGCTTTGAGCTAGAGCCAAATGGACTCTTCTTCATTAAGCTCTGGCAAGCTAGTTTGTGCCCTACAATTCAACCCCACAAACGTCTTCAAACAAAGACATGTGAAAGACTAGATGAACCTTTGAGTGGACTGGAAGACCCAATTTGTAGGCAACTTGTCCAATGCATTGAATGATCTTATAAGATCCATAGAACTTTGGTGCTAGTTTCTAGTGGATTTTATTTTTGGGGGAGGTTTGTTTATAGGGTTGAAGGGGAAGAAACACCTAATCCTCTTCGGCAAAAGAAAGCTTTGAGCAATGTTGGTCAATGTGTTACTTCATTCTATTTTGAGCCATAACCAAATTGTCCTTAAGTGTGCAAAGAATGGCTTCCCTGGTGTGAAGTGTTCTATCAACTGCATGAACCTTGGAGGTACCCGGTAAATAGGAAACCACTAACCAAGAGGTATTTGGACATAGATAGCTTCATATGGTGTCATTTTAGTAGCTCCATGATAAGTGGTATTACAACACCATTCTACAAGGGGTAGCCATTGTGCCCAATGGTCCTTTTCTGAAGCGAACCATTGGAAATAGGTTTATAAGCACTTGTTGGCCACCTCTGTTTGACCATCTATTTGGGGATGATATGCAATGCACATTTTCAACTAGGTACCCTGAAGTTAAACAACTCTGCCGAAATTTTCTAGTAAATGTGGGATCGCAATCCGATACAATAGAAGTGGGCATGCCATGCAACTTAAAAATCTGATCCATGAAGACTTGGGCAATTAAGGAAGGTGTAAATGGGTGCCATAAAGCACAAAAATGAGCATATTTAGAAAGGCAATCGACTACCACCATAATCACTAATTTGTTAGCAAGTTTAGAAGACCCACTATCAAATCGATAGAGATGTCAATCCAAATATTTGTTGGGATCGATCGTGGTTGCAATGCCCCAAGTGTCTTCACTTTCTCACCCTTAGTTCTTTGACACATCAAAGGATGCTCCAAAATCCTAAATGTTTGTTTTTATACCTTCCCAAAAGGAGTGCTTAGCTCATTGACAGGTTTTATGAAAACCCAAAGTGACCCACTACAGGGGATGAATGCAACTCGTCTAAGACACTTTGTTTTAAAGAAGAATTTTTTACCAAAACAATGTGCCCTTTATACTTCAAGATATCTAGCTTCCATGGGTAACCTTTGGGAGGGTTGGGATCTTCCTTAAGCCTTTGGATGAGTTGAGCCATAGTGTCGTTTTCCAACCATTATTGTCGGGCTTCCTCTAGCCATTCTGGAATAGGTAAAGATAAAGCAAAGAGGGAGCCTTCTTCCTCTTATTGCCTTGATAAAGCATCAACGACCACATTTTCCTTACCTTTCTTATATACAATCTCATAATCATAGCCAATTATTTTAGTGATCGACTTATGCTACTCTGTTGATGATAATCTATGTTTTAGAAAATCTTCAGACTATGATGGTTGGTCTTGATCTGGAAATGCCTCCCTATGAGATATGGGCACCAAGTCTCAACGGCATGAAGGATGGCCATCATCTTTTTCTCATATGTGGATTTTTCTAAATTGCAATCACACAACTACTTACTGGTGATTGCCAAGGGGCGCCCTTCTTGCATCAAGACAACATCGATCCCTCTGCCCGAGGCATCACATTCCAAGACAAAAGTCTTGGAAAAATCTAGCACTACTAGGACTGGAGTAGTGCACATGGCATCATGAAGGCTGAGAAGGCCCACTCAACAACCTCACTCCATACAAAGGCATGCTTTTTTAGTAGAGATGTTAAGGAGCAACAATTTCTCTGTAATTTTTCACAAATTTCCTATAGTAGCCTAGAAGTCCTAAGAACACCCATACGCTCTTCAAGGTCTTGGGGTGGGGCCAATCTTGCATAGCCACAACTTTCTTGGGATCTACTTGCACCCCATCTTAACTAAAAATGTGGCCCAAGTATTCAACTTACGAAGCCCCAAAAGCGCATTTGGAACATTTGAGGAATAACTAGTGGTCCCACAGGAGTTGCAAGACTTTATCAACATGCTCAATATGGGACTCTCCCACGTTTTGTTGTAGATTGATATATCATCAAAGAAGAACAATACAAAATTGCATAGTTAATTTAAAAAATCTTGTTCATGAGGCTTTGAAAAGTGGATGGAGCATTACAAAGTCCAAAAGGCATCATTAAAAACTCATAACAACCATAATATGTGCGGAAATCTATCTTAGGGATGTCCACCTCCTTCATCCATATTTGGTGGTATCCTTAACGAAGGTCCAATTTAGTGACAAACTTGGCGCCATGAAGCTCATCGAAAAGATCATCAATAACTAGAATGGGAAATTTGACTTTAAAGGTCAACTTATTGAAAGCCCGAATATCAGGACACATATGTCAATTTCCTTCTTTCTTTAATACCATGACCACTGATGAGGAGTAAGGACTAGTGTTGGGATGTATGACTCCAACCTCTAATAGTTCCTGGATGATCTTTTCTATTTCATTCTTCTATGCAAAAGGATGTCGCTAAGGATGCGCACTGGGTGGTTGACTACATGGAACCAGGGCGATGCCATGGTCATGCTCACCACATAAAGGCAATAAGCTATTGGGAGTTTCAAATACCTATTGATGTTTATTCAAGGCCAACTGCAAATCAAGAACAATCTCCTATTGGAGCGCATCCACGACTTGTATGGCATTGAATAGGGCTATAATCTCTGAGTGGCCCCTCTTCAATAATTTCTCCATATGATCGAAGATAATAATTTCAGGTGAACCAGCCGTAAGCCCCTTGAGGGTGCATTTTTTCCCTTCCTTAGTGAAACTCATATATAAATCCTTGAAATCTATGCTGACTAGTCCCAAAGTGCATAACCATTCTACACTGAGAACCACATCACAACCACCCATTTCAATAGCAAACATGTGAGATTTGAGATGATCCTCTCCTATTTGAAGTCTCACATATTCACATCAACCTCCACATTTCATCATACCACCATTGGCTATCATAATTTGAAAATTAGGTATGGCATGGGCATAACAATGGGTTTCTTTGGCCACTCTCCAATGGATAAAATCACGTTTTCAATCAAAACAATTTCCTTGAGGTTCTTGATGTAACCAATCAACTTCAGAGTTTGTGGTGCAAAAACAACAGATAGAGCATGGAGAAAAATTTGGGGTTCCTCACATGGAGCTTGTAAGGTTAGTTCTTCTTGAAGATGAAAGGTTGCTTTTTCACATTCCTAGTCGAGCCAAGAAGTCCTCTGAGTGGTCTTGGGGGGATACATCTATTTGAAATAATTTATGTTCTTTACATTTATTCCCTTTAAAATACCTCTCATCACAATTATAACAAAGTTTGAGGTGTCTGCATTCTACCATCTCTTTCGGGAACAACTTTTGGATTCACAAGGGTTGAGTGGTGGACGGGTTGGGGGTGGTTGTCAAAGGAGGACAAGGGAGAGAAGTGAATGAAAGTCTTTTGATTTGTGCATTTATCACCATTTCAGCTTCTTTAGCTCTCTCACGGGCCTACAACCATGTAGTTGGGCACTACATCTCGACTTGTGCTTAAATTCCTCGTTGAGAACATTAATGAATCATTCTTTAAAAAAGGAGTCAGACAAGCCCTCTACGTGGATCGCCAATTGCTCAAAGGTTGCTCTAAAGTCTACAACGATGCTTGTTTGGCATAAATTTGTTAGTTGTCCCAAAAGGGTGTGTCGCATTCAAAACGAGCACAAATGGCCTTCACAAATAGGCTCCAAGCAATGTAGCCTCCCTAAGCTTTCTTATACAATTGCCACCATTTCCAAAATTCTGAATCCAAATATAAGACACCCACTTTGAGTTTCATGAGGTCATCAGTCATTCCATGGAGAGAAAAATAGTGTTCCATTTGGGTAACCCAACCAGATAGATCAAAACCATCAAACTTATTCATGTCTACTTTTAGAAAGCAATGCCACAAATTGTGATAAGGAAAGGGTGGGTGATGACTATGGTTATCCTGAAAGAGTGTGTTAGGATGCGACTCTTCGTTTGCTAAAGATTCCCCTATGGGTGGATCCATGTGGTGCTTTGGCCCCTTGTCCTTTTTGGATGCCAACAGTGATCCTAGCCATTCTTTAAGATCAACACTATTGGGCCATCTGTTGAGCCCTCTATTGGGTAATTTGGTGGGTAATCTTGGAGGTAAGTTCAACACCCTATTTATCAACATTTTCCTCACGCTAAGAAATTGATTCAACAAGCTTCTAGTACTTAGTTTGTGGGTCCTCATTGTTTTCTATGTTGCGAGTATGGGCCATGAGACCACTTAAAATCTCGCTTAAGTGTTATCCCTGACTTATTTCAATACGACCAGAGGCTTGAGGAGTCTTTTGAGAGGTATCGCCAACGATTGTATTGTTGGTCGACACCAAAAGGGTTACTCAAGAGGTATCCCCACGCGATCAACATGACACAAGGAAATTTTTGAGATAGGTCTCCCACAATAGTGCCAGCAAGACCCAAACCTTTTTTACGTTGGTTGGAGTATTACTCTCACTTGAGTATTACTATGCTAACAGAATTCCCAAATTCCTTCTATACTCAAAGATGTAGGAATATCGTTGGCAAATTGTAGAGGCTGGGGTTTTGAAGGTCCTAAGGACGAGGGATTGTCAAGTGCTATAGCTCTTTGATATACCTAAGGGTTTCCAACAATAGTACTCAGTCGAATATTCCACGGCACCAAGGAGGATAGACTATACCCTTAGTCATACTACCCTATTACCTGGTACACGAGAGTGATCTCCCTGAGCGTTATTCTCCATGTACTACAGAAATAGGATGGCTATCGATTTATGTAAGGTTGGTTTTAGGTGCACCTAGAGGGCTTCCAATATACCCTAGGTTACATGGAAGGTAATTATGTACACAGGTGGTGTATGATGCAATACTACTCAAAGGGATACCCACAAAGGTTACAAGGGTGTCCAACTAGGTGACACAACTTGTATTTTCTATGTGTATTCTTCCTCTACTGCAAATTTACCCATCAAAGGACAGATCTCTATGTTATTAAAAAACACCAGAACACGTCTCTAGCGAAAAACACAGAGATCAATGCCTCCATAATCATGCTACAGTTTGGTTGGCTATAGTGAAGATTTTCAAGGATGCGTCTTTATAATCCCACCACTCACTTGGTGTTGAATATAGAGAGGCTAACTTTGATAACTTACTGCTCACAGTCCACGAAGATCTCTCCCATTGCTCCTTTCAAATGACTCTTTGACTGATTGTTGACATGCTTCCATGGATCATGCCTCTTCAAATTATGATATAGGTCCTCTTTTTGATGATTCTTTATACGTTTTAGTGGATATCTCACCTTCACAATATGGTGTTGATTTTCTTTCTACCTCAAAAAGTGCTTCTCTAATCACTTCTACTATAGTATTTGTGCAAACTATTGAGGCTAATCAAAACCTTTGTGGTAACTCATCCAGTCCCATACTAGCAAAAAACTCTTCACTTGTACAGGATGCTCCCTCCCTCACTCTTCCATTGGATGACTAGATCAATGATAGCACTTCACCAACTGAGCAGTTCAGTGATGACAATACTCCCATTGATGTGCAATTCAATGATCACTCCACTAGATGAGCAGTGCTTAAATGAGCCATTTCCACACTTATGGATGCTATTGATTTTGTTACAAGCCCATCAAAGCATTTTCCAAAGTCTCCTCCATCTCAAGCCATTATTTCCAAGGTTTTTGATACTCATCCCCTGCTAACCCTCTGGGGCACAATTGATGCTAATAAAGATCCCATTGGATTCTTGCGGGGGCAATATGTTGGAAATATTGTTGTCATTGATGTCAAAGATAGGGGGAGCCTAAAAATGTCCAAGATAAAGATTGCAAGATGAAGATTGTTGGAAATATTGTTTTTGGATATTTTATGCTCAATTTGGATACCCTATCTTTGAAGGCCTTTTTTACTCTGAAGACCTAGCGCAAATGGGATCATGGGATATATGGTTGAAAATCTTATTCTAAGACCTTTCCAACAATATATAGCCAAAAAGTACAGGTCGGCCTAGCCAATTTTACCAGTCGGCCCCATAAGTGAACGCAGAAACACTATAAATACAAGATAGATGTGTGCATTTTAAGAGTATCCAAGCAAGAAGATAAAGTACAAGTGACCAGAAGAAATCTGAGTTGCGCAAGAAAAGTTGGGGAGTATTATTAGGGTCTAAAGGTGCAGAAGAGGAGTTTTCTTGAAGTTTTAAAGGTGCACTATGAAGGACTAAGGTCTAGGATGTTGCAAAGTGCATTATTTTGAGATCGTGATGCTACAGTCTGGAATTTGATTCTGGGAATGATGCTATGAGGTTTGCTAAGGCATGAAGGCTAAATATGACCAAGGTTTGAAGCTATGCCTGGGGTATGAAGCAAGGAGAGGCATTGGAGCATGAAAGTTAAGGGTATGATGATGTTGTGAAATGCATGAAGTATGAATCATGCAAGTGAAGTCAGAAGCACTCCCTCTAACTCCATAGGAATGAGGAGATATGAAAGATTCTGTCAGGATAGCCCAACCAGAAAGTACAGGTCGGCCTGGCCAATTTTGCAAGTCGGCCACATAAGTGAACGCAAAAACACTATAAATACAGGATAGATGTGCCCATTTGAAGAGTATCCAAGCAAGAAGAGCAAGTACAAGTGATCATAAGAGATATGAGGTGTGCAAGGGGAGCTGGGGAGTATTCTTGGGGTCTAAAGGTGCACAAGAGGAGTTTTCTTGAAGTTTTAAAGGTGCGCTATGAAGGACTAAGGTCTAGGATGTTGCAAAGTGCATTGTTTTGAGGTTGTGATGTTGCAGTCTAGAATGATATTCTGGGAATGACGCTATGAGGTTCGCTAGGGCATGAAAGCTAAATATGACTACGGTTTGAAGCAGGGAGAGGCACTATAGCATGAAAGTTAAGGGTATGATGATGTTGTGAAATGCATGAAGTATGAAGCATGCAAGTGAAGTCAGAAGTACTATGTGTATGAAGATCTTAGATTGGTACCTATACAGGACTTACTGAATTGGTGCTCAGCTGAAGAGATTGGTGTCTCTATTAGGTTGGTGCCTACAAGCTTTCTAACAGTAAGTTGGTGCCTACAGAAATTTATAAAGATAAGTTCCTATAGTTTTCCCCACAAGGATTTCCAAATTAAACTCTATGTACTGCGATTTGAGTTTACATGGATTTAATGTTTTAAAGTTAATGAATGATTGATGAATGCTCATTTAAAGTAAAAAGTATATTATACTAATCCACCCCCCCCCCCTCTCAGTATAAGCATAAGTTCAACAATTGGTATCAGAGCAAGTTCCTTTGGAAACAGTCTAACCATTGGAAGAAAAATCTCGGGAGAACACATGGTTAGTCAAGAAGAATTGTTCTTCATGGCCATGGATACAAAGTCTACTGATATAGAAAATGAAGACAATCAAAAAGAAAAAACAGATTCAGAAGAAGAAGACATCGATGGAGAAGTGAATCTTGAAGTAGAACTCGCTAGTGCCTTAGAAGAAATAGATAGACTCGAGGGAAAGAACAAAAAGCAAAAAGAGCAAATGCAAAAATATGAAAAGGAGGATCATGATCTTGATGAAAGAGAAAGAACAGTTATCATCCTAAAGACTCAACTAGAAGAGGAAAAAAGGATAAAAAAAGTAGTGAGAAGCCAGTTGAAAGAAAAGGAAGAAAATTGCAAGAAGCTAGAATCTGAAATCGTTTCCTTAAGAAAGGAACTAGAGAAAAAAACTAATCAATTGAGTAAAAGATTGAAGTTTGGAAAGAGTATTGAAATGTTAGATAATATTCTCAGTGACCAAAGGTGACCATTCATGAAGACAAGTCTTGACTACAACGAAAAAAAAAAGACCCGGAGGGAGATGCAAGCACCAAGGCCACAAAGCCATCAGAAAAAGAAAATGAAGAAAAGCCTAAAAGCTATGCTAATATTCTCAAAGGCTCCATCAACAATGAAAGAAACATCAGGAAAGGAAATGATGACCAACAAAAATTTGATTCTTCTCACAAGAACAACAAGAATGAGTTCAGAAGAGTTGTTCCACCAAGAAGGCTCTTCACAACCCGGTACCAAAATCTCTTTCTTGGCTATTTTTTTTCTTGCAATAATTTTAGTCATAAAGCACTAGATTGTAGAGCTTATGCAAGAAGTGATCATGTGAGAAATGGAAATAGAGGTTCTTATACAACCTCAAAGAATGATTATGTGAACAACAAAACTAGAAGTTCTCATGGGTTTGTTGATAGAAACTATAATTCATTTGCTCCCCTACTTGATTACAATATTGAATGTTATAAGTGCAATAACTATGGGCACATAACACGTGACTGTAGAAGCAATATAATAAAGTCTCTTAGACAAAACAAGGAAGAAGATGTTCTTACTAAGCATGGAGAAGAATACGCAAAGGTGTGGAAAAGGAAACAAGAGGAACCAAAGAAGGAAGAATGTGGACTTTGTATGCTCAAGACAAAGGAAGTCAATGGTACATTGATAGTGGATGTTCAAAACACATGACAGGGGATCAGAACAAATTTCTCATCCTAAAGGAAGAAAAAGGAGGCAGTGTTACCTTTGGGGATAATGCTTCTACAAGGATAGTTGGAAAAGGTATTGTTAGTCTTGATAATGAAAAGACTAAAACACAAAATGTCTTGTATGTTGAAGGGTTAAAACACAATCTTCTAAGTGTCATTCAAATGTATGATAAAGGTTACAACCTCACATTTCATTATAAAAGATGTGATATAAGTAAAACAGGTTCAGGAAGATTCGTAGCAAACACAAACAAAACCCGAGCAATGTATATGTTCTTGATGAAGTCAAAGGAGAAAAATGTTGTATGGGATAAGTAAACGAAAGTTGATTATGGCATAGAAGGATGGGTCATATAAACTTTGACAATCTAGTAAAACTCAACAAGACATAAGCAGTAAGAAATATGCCAAGGATCTCAAAACCTACCAACACTATTTGCAAGCCATGTCAACATGGGAAGCAGACGAGAGTTAGTTTCAAAACAAAGGAGTACTCAACATCAAATCCATTGGTACTTGTACACACAGACCTCTGCAGGCTAGCAAGAACGCAACCTTTAAAAGGTGAGAGTTATTTTATGTTGCTTATTAATGATTACACGAGAATGACATGGGTTACATTTCTTAAAGAAAAATCTTAAGCATTTGAGAAGTTTAAAGCTTTCAAAGCCCTAGTTGAAATGAGATTAATTTAAAAATCAAGTGCTTAAGATCAAACAAAGGAGGTGAGTTTACTTCTTATGAATTTGATGAATTCCATGACAATCATGGAATTGAGAGACATTTTTCGGCAGCAAGGACTCCACACCAAAATGGAGTTGTAGAAAGGAAAAACAAAACTTTACAAGAAATGGCTAGAACAATGTTGAATGAAATCAAACTACTAGACACTTTTTGGAGAGAAATAATCAGCACATCAGTCTACATTTTGAATAGAGCACAAATTAGAGTGAACAGTAGCAAGACACTTTATATATTATGGAAAGGTAGACCAACTGCAGGCAAATACTTCAAAGTATTTGGGAGCAAGTGCTATATAAAGAGAAATGAAGACAATTTAGGCAAGTTTGATTCTAGAACAGATGAAGGTATCTTTCTTGGCTATGCATCTAGAAGTATTGAACCCAAAATCTCACCCTTGAGATTTGGATGGTCAAAGGGCCAATCTATCCTTTCAGGCTAGCATTCAAAGGTTATTCCTGATAGCACAGGACCATCATTCAGAGGTTTTCCAAGCACATTGATTCTTCTTCTGGTCATTTAGAGGATGGTTTCTTACATGAGTTGAGTTCAAAGCTTGTTTCAGTGATTTCCGAGTTATTACAGGATGAGGTTTCAGTTCCAGGTTTGAGTATGAGAGATTTGGAGCATTATGGGACACTTCTAAGTTCTTGCCCATGAGGATCTTATTGACCCCTCACATTAGTTATTTGACAGCATATTCTTACTCCTTGTCCAATTCTGCTTCCAATGAGTATAAACTTGATGGTATTTGGACAACTTTGTTTTTTGTGATGAGGTGGCACAGGTGATGATGTGGCAGGGTGAGGTGGCGACCCATGTGGGGCCCACGCGCTTAAATCTGGGCCCTTTTCCTCTTAAAACTAGGCCCACTAAGTCGCCCAACACTTGATAAATAAAAACTGGACAAAGCAAAGAAGTTTCCCAAAGTCATAGAGCGTTCTAAAAGCAAGTCAAAAGTCAAACTGGGCGAGTTGTCTGCTTTTAGCTTTTATCTTTTTCCCTTTCCCGGCTTTCCCCTTTTCCTGCTTTAGCTTTTGCTTTTAGCTTTCCACTTTTTCCTTTTTCTCTTTTCCTTTCCCTCTTCCACTCATGCGACCTAACTTTCCCTTATTCCCTTAACCTAGGCGACCTATTTCTCTCCATGAGGTTCACCCTTCCTACCTTTTTGGCCATAACTTCCTCATACCTACCCAGTTTTGACCCATTCAACCTCCATTCTTCTCCAAATAACCCTCAAATTTGACCAGATGGCTTGGAAAGGTTCGCTCAGCCAGTTTTAGCAGACATTCCTGCAGTGACACATGGCAGGTGGACAGATTGACACTTGGGCGAGGAATACTAGCTAGCTTTTTGCCCAGTTTGGAAACATCAAGGCGAATTCTTCATGCATTTAGTTATATATGCAACATTCTTTCACAGTTGACAGGTTGATCACTCTATTGCAGGAGCATTACTACTCTCTCATTCTAGCTTCGGATTCTCAATTTCTTGGAGATCATTGTAATAGTTCTTGGCTTTTCTCTGTGATGGAGCGATTCCTCTGATTTGACATGAATAAAGAGTCTTATGTGTTGATTTTGGCCTAGATTCTTGTTGTTGCATTGGATTTCTAATTAATTGCAGGAGTTTGAAGCTCATCCTTCACTGGGGGTCGATTTGGCACCTTTGAAGTGCTCTTCCTTCTTGATTTACTATCTTTTTGCATTCTAATGGTTCGCTTTGCTTAGGGTTTTCCACCAAAATTCATCTAGAATCAATTTTTATGCACGTTTTGGGTGAGGTTATCTAACCCTCATCCCAAAACCATCTTGTGCTTGTTTGATTTGTGTTTTTCAGGTCAAATCTCATCCATCAAGAAGCACGCCCTAGGGTAGCCTCCCTTTGGTTGGAACGCACTAGCCCAAAACGAGAGGGGTGACATCAATTGTGACCATAGGATCCACCCCTAAATTAAGCCTAGTTTGATTCCCTCAATCTACAACCGACCTAAAGCCTAGGGTGTCAGATTCAGCCTTAACAAATTGGCATCGTTGCCGAGGAAGAAGTTCTAAGCCCTGGTAGACGACATTTTGGTGAGTTTAGTTCACCTGGCGACTCCATGCAAATCTAAAGCGACTCCGCTGAGGACCTTACGTAGATCAGCCCGTTTAAACCCAACCCCACAGATCCTAGTTGCAGATTCGCATCTTTCCTTATCTTCATCATCTATACAAGCCCTAATTCTTCCTACCCATGTTGCATAAGCGAACCCTTTGCTTTTACCAGTTTTCCTGATGGCGGGAGTAAACCAGCCTACGGTTGCCTTCACGCTCAACCTGTATACGCCCTTGAATTTGGCCAATGTAGCAAATCCTTTGAATGCTTTGCCTGCTAGGAATTATGGAAAATACATGCCTAAGTTCGTTGGGAACAACGCCATCACTACAGAATCCCACATCAAAGATTTCTTGGAGTATCTCGAAAACATAGGCGTGACTGAAGAAGATATGGTTGTGAGGCTTTTTACGCAGTCATTGACTTTGGATGCAAGAGATTGGTACAAAGTGCTTGCAGCGAACAGTATTGATGGTTGGACTACTTTTCATGATAGATTCATGGACAAATGGTCTCACAAACAAGACAATGCTTTTCTCCTTAAATCTTTTTCCTTGATTAAGAAAGATGAAAACGAATCCATGGAAGAATTTAATTCACGTTTTATGAAAGCATATTATAAGATTCCACATATTGTTAGACCTAATCCTGCTAGTGCTTTAATCTTTTATATTGAACAGTTTGATGGATTATTTGGTGTTTTCTTGAGACATAAGGAACCACATGATTTGGAAAGCACTTTCAAAGAAGCTCTCAAGATGGAGAAGCATTTCATCACTGCAAATCATGCCAAGGTTTCATTGCAAGAGTTGCTAGATCCACAAGGCCGAAAAGCATCTCAGACCCCTTCCACCTCTCGCCCAGCCTCCTCTAGAACTCAAGAAAGAACCCAAGAAAGAGGAGGATGACTTATCCAGCAATCCCCAAGTTGTGAGCTTGCTGCAAGACCTTGTCTAGAAGCTCAGTGTCCAAGATAAACCCTCCCATCCACTTGTTTCATCCCAAAGGACTTTCAATCAGCAGAGGAGAAACTTTCAAGCCCATAGGAATTTTGAAAACCCTAAAAATCCCAATCCAGCTCCAGGAGCGAACTTTGTAGGGAAAAACTCAGTTTTCGCAAGCCCTTACTGTAGAGATTGTGACATGCCTCACCCTGAGGATACTTGCTAGCTTTTTGCCTAATATGTGCATGTCTTCCTAGGGTCAGAGGGTCATGAGGACCACATGGTCAACATGACAGGAGAGCTCCATGAGGAGTAGGAGGACTCTCGAGAGCACCCCTATGCATCCTCATCAGAAATCCAGTCTCACAATAGAGGTGTCTTTCAGATCGATTCTTCCCTTCACCAAGAGGTCGGGTCCACTCTAGATTCACCTGCTGCATGGCCTGCTACGAGGGAGGAAATCCAAAGAGCTAAGGAGGTGTGCATGGCTAGGTTAGAAGAGCTCCAAAGACAGTACGTCAGAAGGAACAAAGCCAAATATCCCCAGACTTCCAGGGAGCCTTCCTCATCAAACCAACAAACAAATCAAACTAAAAATGCTCTCGTACCAACTCCACAGGGTCCCAAGCGAATTGACCCTCTTTCTTTGACCAAAACAGAAGTGGGCAGCCAGCAAAGAATGTTTCCAGTAGCGGTACAACCACAAATCAGCAAGCTGCCCAAGGTAAATCTGCTCCAAATCAGCCAGCTTCCCAAGGTAATATTGCTGCCCATACAACTGATTTTGCAGTTTTCTATATTGAGGCCGAATTAGCCAAGGTAAAGATCCCTATCCCCCTCAAAGAGTTGGCAAAGAACCCCTCTTATCGGCAATCCATTTCAAAATTTATGGGCTGTCCCGTAGATGAAGCGAATCTCAATGATGAGATTCCTGAAATCTTCCTAAGGACAAGCAAGCGAGAGAAAAATCACATGCCTTTTTTCATGTAATTACAGATTAATGGCTTAATTTTGAGGAATTGCATGCTTGATTCAGGTGCTTCAACTAACATTATGACATTAGAAGTAATGAATCAGTTAGGCTTGCAGATTACTAGGCCTTATAAAAATGTTAAAGCTATGGATGTTAGAGAAGTTGAATGCCTTGGTATTATCAAAGACTTACAATTTTGCTTGCTTGCATGTCCACAGAGGCTCATGGTTATGGATGTGGTGATCATTGACTGCCCTACTCAGTGGGGGATGCGTTTGTCTCGTAAATGGTGCGCAGGTGGGGGAACCCTGCAAATGGATTTGACTTATGCTGACATCTTGCTGAAGGAAAACATAAAGATCTGTGTCTTTAGAGAACAGAAGATGCTCCACAATGTGGAGGACCCAAAGATAGGAGACAATGACCTTATGTATCCTGGCATCAAGGAACCCAGCGCTGAGGCGAGGGATCTAGGTAACTACATGCTTACGGATGATGTAGATCCCCCTATTCCTACTGTCCCAGAGTACGAGCCCAATCAGGTATGGCTCATGCAGTTTGATGGCCCTAGTTCTTATATTATAGCTGGCGCAGGTATATTTTTCACCGCACCTAGCAGTATGATTTATCCATTCTCTTATCGCTTAAAGTTTCCATGCACTAACAACATGGCCGAGTATGAGGCTCTTTTGCTAGGTTTGAAGAAAGCGAGGAGAATGGGGATGAAATCCCTCAGAGTTGAGGGAGATTCTGAGCTGATTGTGAAACAGGTACGCAAGGAATGTGAAGCGAGACATCCACGCATGAGAAGGTACAGGAATGCGGTATGGGATGAGATTGAGTTATTTGATGCATTTAATATTTCTCATATTGGTAGAGAGATAAATAGGGAGGCTGATTCCCTTGCTAGGTCAGCCACTTTGTTTGACCCCACTCTCGCTAATCCCTACATCCGACATCCAGTTGAGTTATCTTTTTGCCCGCATGTTCCTGATAACATTACTGCTATGCAAGTCTTTGATGATGAAGAGCAAATTTTAAATTTTATGCATTGTGAGAAAGACTTTTCTGATTGTTTGATTGATGAGGTGCAGGATGGGAAGGAGATTTCGTTGATTTAGTTGAGATCTAATCATATACCTACTGGTTTAGTTCCTATTGAGAGTATTTGTGATAGATCAGATAGGTTTTTGAATAAAATAAAGAAAACTGATACAGTCGATGTTTCCTCGCAGGTTGATGACATAAGTGTGGGTCATGAGAATTCTCCTCGCTCATCAAGATAGGTAAAGCATGCACAGAGAAAGAACGGAAAGAGATCATCAGTTTGGTCCATGAGTACAAGGATGTATTCACTTGGTCGTGTGATGAGTTGAAAACTTTTGACCAGAATGTCCTTAACTATGAGATCCCTCTCCGAGCAGATGCCAAACCATTCAGCGATAGACTTAGATTCATAAACCCCAAAGTTGCTCCGACCATTCAGAAGGAGCTGCAAAAGCTATATGAAGCAAAAATCATTGAGCAAATCAGGTATTCTGAATGGGTGTCAAACATTGTAGCAGTGAGGAAGAAGAACGAGGAGATTAGAGTATGCATTGATTTCAAGAACCTGAATAGGGCATGCTTAAAAGACAACTATCCTTTTCTCAGCATGGACCACATACTGGCAGAATCCTCCAACAAGAACTTGATCAGGATAATCAGAAGGACAATTGGAGAAAACAAGAGAGCTTGGGATAGCAGTCTTAAGTATGCATTGTGGGCTGACAGAGTGACAAAGAAGCAGTCAACTAGTAAGGCACCCTTCGAGTTGGTCTATGGTGTTGATGTAGTCCTACCAATTAACTTGATGATTCCAGTCCACAAGCTGATTAGAGAGTTCACTACAGATGAGGAGGCCTTGCATGGCCGATTTGATGATCTAGTTTAGCTTGAGGAGGATAGATCAGAGGCTTTGACACATTTCATTGATCATCAGAGACGAGTAAAGAAAGCCTTTGATAAGAGAGCTAAAAGAAAAGTGTTCCATGTTGGTGATTTGGTCTTGTTGTGGGACAAGAGAAGGGAGAAATCAAGAAACCACAGTAAGTTTGATAGTTTATAGTTGGGTCCATTCAGTGTCCATGCTTCAGTGGGGCCCAACACCTTCCAGCTTGCTGATTTGGATGGTGATGTCATGCAACTGCATGTTAATGGGCAGCGTCTTAAACACTTTTTCCAATGAAGGGTTTAAGTCCTTCAACATTTTTGGGTACTTGCGGGCATTAGTTTATATGTTTTTCTTTCTTCCATTTTGATCAATTTTCTTTGCCTAGCGTAGATTCCCTTGTTGCTTTCCAGTTTTCAGTCTAGACTAGATTCGTTGGCCCACTTTCCCTTTGCCATCATGTTGTTTGAGTTGTGTTAGATTAGGACATTTGCTTGCTTTGTTTCTTGCTTTCTAGGAGGACCTTCTGCTTTTCCAGAGATTTTGTGCTTTTTGGAAGCCTTTTTCTACTTGCCAGTGGCTTCATGCCAAATGTTTGTGTCAACCTAGATTGCTAGTCTGGATGAGGGATCCTTTTTCATCCCCTAAGCATAGAGTTTAGGGGGGTAGGATGAAAGACATAGGTGATTGTGTCTATCTTTTCATCATTGCTTCACTGAGTTTTTCCATCTTACAGAGTCCCCTCATCCAGCATAGGGATATGATACCGAGTCTGATTTATTTGAACCACCACACATTTTGATTCACTTTGTTCACTTTGCACTGGGGGAGGAGAGTCATCATTGCTCCTTTTTCAGTAGGTTACCTTGTATCGACACCAAAACCTTATCTACAGAAAACCCAGGAGTGTTGAACACCGTAATGGTTGCAAGCCTCATTGGCAGTCGTTTCGCACCTGACATGGCTAAGTATCATTGGGCATTGATCATGTGACTCTTGTCATGATTAGACTCCAGATCATTTTTCATTATGACAGAGTGTGTTCGTGCCTTAGGCCCCATTGTCATCATTGGTGGCTGACCTTCGCACTTAGCAGGGGCTTACCTTATTGGCCTCTGACTAAGTGACTACCTCTTTTGTGTCGACATCAACGCATCTACCACATAGAGAAGTGCACTGGTTGGCGAGTGGCAGCAGTTTCAGAGTGTAGCAGCTTTCAGATTAGATTTTCCATTTCAAGTGATTTTCAGAGGTGTTCTGGTTTGAGTTTCATTGTTTGTCGGGCTTGACTCCATGGCCCAATGGACCAGTCACTGGCATCAGTCGGCAGGTTTTATGATTATCAGTTTGACTCCCTTGGCATCAGTTTTTCGACATCATTGGCATCGAATGGTTTTAGTTGCAGACATGAGTTCTAGGTTCTCGAGACCTGCAGGGGGTCCCGCCCCTTGCATCGCCATTTGTTCACCCCAAAATCTCACCCTTGAGATTTGAATGGTCAAAGGGCCAGTCTATCCTTTCAGGGTGGCATTTAGAGGTTATTCCTGATAGCACATGACCATCATTCAGAGGTTTTTCCAGGCACATTGATTCTTGTTCTGGTCATTTAGAGGATGGTTTCTTACATGAGTTGAGTTCAGAGCTTGTTTCAGTGATTTCCGAGTTATTACAAGATGAGGTTTCAGTTCCAGGTTTGAGTATGAGAGATTTGGAGCATTATGGGACACTTCTTGCCCATGAGGATCTTATTGACCCCTCACATCAGTTATTTGACAGCATATTCTTACTCCCTGTCCAATTCTGCTTCCAATGAGTATAAACTTGATGGTATTTGGACAACTTTGCTTTTTGGTGATGAGCTGACACAAGGGATGATGTGGTAGGGTGAGGTGGCAACCCATGTGGTGCCCACACGCTTAAATCTGGGCTCTTTTCCTCTTAAAACTGGGCCCACTAAGTCGCCCAACACTTGCTAAATAAAAACTGGACAAGGCAAAGAAGTTTCCCAAAGTCTTAAAGCGTTCTAAATGCAAGTCAAAAATCAAACTAGCCGAGTTGTCTGCTTTCTGCTTTTAGCTTTTAGCTTTCCACTTTTAGCTTTTATCTTTTTCCCTTTCCCAACTTTCCCCTTTTCCTACTTTAGTTTTCCACTTTTTCCTTTTTCCCTTTTCCTTCCCCTCTTCCACTCATGCGACCTAACTTTCCCTTATTCCCTTAACCTACACGACCTATTTCTCTCCATGAGGTTCGCCCTTCCTACCTTTTTGGCCATAACTTCCTCATACCTAACCAGTTTTGACCCATTCGACCTCCATTCGACCTCCAAATAACCCCCAGATTTGACCAGATGACTTGGGAAAGGTTCGCTTAGCCAGTTTTAGCAGGCATTCATGCAGTGACACATGGCAGGTGGACAGATTGACACTTGGGCGAGGAATACTAGCTAGCTTTTTGCCCAGTTTGGAAACATCAAGGAAAATTCTTCATCCATTTAGCTATATATGCAGCATTCTTCCACGATTGACAGGTTGATCACTCTATTGCAGGAGCATTACTACTCTCTCATTCTATTCTATCTCTCATTCTAGCTTTGGATTCTCAGTTTCTTGGATATCATTGTAACAATTCTTGGCTTTTCTCTATGATGGAGCCATTCCTCTAATTTGACATGAATAAAGAGTCTTATGTGTTGATTTTGGCCTAGATTCTTGTTGTTGCATTGGATTTCTAATTAATTGCAGGTGTTTGAAGCTCATCCTTCATTGGGGGTCGATTTGGCAGCTTTGAAGCGCTCTTCCTTCTTGATTTACTATCTTTTTGCATTCTAATGGTTCACTCTGCTTAGGGTTTTCCACCAAAATTCATCTAGAATCAATTTTTATGCAAGTTTTGGGTGAGGTTATCTAACCCTCATCCCAAAACCATCTTGTGATTGTTTGATTTGTGTTTTGCAGGTCAAATCTCATCCATCAAGCAGCACGCCCTAGGGTAGCCTCCATGTGGTTGGCATGCACCAGCCCAAAACGAGAGGGGTGACATCAATTGTGACCGTAGTATCCACCCCTAAATTAAGCCTAGTTTGATTCCCTCAATCTACAATCGGCCTAAAGCCTAGGGTGTCAGATTTAGTTTGAACAGGAAGCAAGGCCTACAAATGCTACAACAAAAGACTGCTCAAGGTTGTAGATAGTATTGATGTAAGAGTGGATGAAGCAATACCTCAAAAGGAAAAGTCACAAACAAATGAAGATCCATAGGAGACAACCTACAGAGAATAAGAAAAGGAAGAAGAAAAGAAAGAACAAGAAGAAATAGAATGCCAATATCCAAAGACACCATCCAGATTTATTCAAAAGCATCATCCAAAAAATCAAATTCTTGGTGATATAGATATAGGAGTTCAGACTAGAAGAGGATTGAACTTTTCTTTGCTATCTAAAATAGAGCCCAAGAACTTTGCACAAGCTAGTGAAGATAACCATTGAGTTAATGCTCTGAAAGAAGAACTAAATCAGATTGAGAAGAATGAGACATGGGAACTTGTGCCCAAACCAAAAGATAAGAATGTGATTGGCACCAAATGGGTCTTTAGAAACAAATTGGATGAAGATGGACTAGTAAGAAATAAAGCAAGATTAATCTGTAAAGGCTATGCTGAAGTTGAGGGTATTGACTTTGAAGAAACCTTTGCTCCAGTTGCAAGAATAGAAGCAATCAGAATGTTTTTGACATTTGCGTATTTCAAGAACTTCAAAGTCTATCAAATGGATATCAAGTCCACCTTTCTAAATGGAAATTCGAAGAAGAAGTGTATATTGAACAGCCAAAAAGATTTCAATTGTCAGAAAACAAAGATCATGTATGCAGACTAAAGAAAGCACTCTATGGACTAAAGCAAGCTCCCAAAGCTTGGTATTCAAAACTTGACAAATACCTACAACAAGAAGGTTTCAAAAGAGGAGCTACAAACAACAATCTTTACATCAAAACAAACAATGAAAATATGTTAATCATTGTGGTTTATGTGGATGACTTAATATTTGAAAGTAATGATGATAGAATGAGTCAAAAATTTGCAAAAGAAATGCAAAAAGAATTTGAGATGTCCATGCTTGGAGAATTGTCATTCTTTCTAGGGTTGCAGATTTCTCAATCCAACAAAGGCATATTCATTTCTCACACCAAATATATCAAGGAAATGTTGAAAAAATTCAGAATGGAAAGTTGTGCACGTGTCAATACACCCATGATCACAAGATGTAAGTTGAGCAAAGATGATGAATCTCCAAAAGCAAATCAAACATTGTACAGGTCAATGATTAGCAGCCTACTATATGTGACAGCATCAAGGCCAGGCATCATGCAAGCAGTAGGATTGGTTGCAAGATTTCAATTTGCACCAAAGGAGACACATGTGCAAGCAATAAAACGAATATTCATATATCTAAAGGGCACATTGGACTTTGGCTTGTGGTATTCAAGAAGTAAGGACTTCACTCTAACAACATATACAGATGCAGATTGGGCGGGAAGTATTGGTGACAAGAAAAGTACCAGTGGAGGAGCATTCTTTCTAGGTAATTGTCTAGTATCATGGTTGAGCAAGAAGCAAACCTCAATCTCTCTATCCACAACAGAAGCCAAATATATTGTAGCAGTAGCATGTTGCACATAAGTTCTTTGAATGAAGCAGACACTAAAGGATATCAAGGTAGAATATGACCAGCCAATCTCAATCATCTGCGACAACACAAGTGCAATCAACATTTCAAATAATCATGTTAAGCACTCAAAAACGAAACATATTCGCATCAAGTACCACTTCCTAAGAGAACAGGTAGTCGAGCAAAGTTTCAAGATGGAATACATTGCCACCAAAGAATAGGTTGCAGATATTTTTACCAAATGCCTTCCCAGAGAAACATTGAATATCTCAAACAGAAACTAGGAGTGATATCCATCGCATCTCGTCAATAAAGGGAAGCACAAGCTCAAGTGGATCAACCCTTTTCCATTGATGTCAAAGGGGGAGAAGTTGCAGACAAAGGAAGAATTGCAGACACAAGGAGAGTTGCAAATGCAGATAGGGGGAGTATTACATAATTGACTAAGGGTTGTCGTCAATGACAAAGGGGGAGATTGTTGGAAATATTTTTGTCATTGATGTCAAAGATAGGGGGAGCCTACAGATGCCCAAGATAAAGATTGCAAGATGGATATTGTTGGAAATATTGTTTTTGGATTTTTGATGCTCAATTTGGATACCCTGTCTTTGAAGGACTTTTTACCTTGAAAAACTAACTCAAATGGGAGCATAGGATATATGGTTGAAAAGCTTATTCTGAAACCTTCCCAACAGTATATGGCACTCCCTCTAACTCCATAGGAATGAGAAGATATGAAAGATTCTGTCAGGACAACCCAACCACAAAGTACAGGTCAACCCAACCAGTTTTACAAGTCCGACCCCATAAGTGGATGCAAAAGCATTATAAATACATGATAGATGTGCACATTTGAAGAGCATCCAAGAAAGAAGAGCAAGTACAAGTGCACAGAAGAGATTTAAGGTGTGCAAGAGGATTTGGGGAGTATTCTTGGGGTCTAAAGGTGTGCAAGAGGAGTTTTCTTGAAGTTTTAAAGGTGCGCTATGAAGGACTAAGGTCTATGATGCTGCAAAGTGCATTGTTTTGAGGTTGTGATGTTGTAGTCTAGAATTATATTCTGGAAATGATGTTATGAGGTTGTCTAGGGCATGAAGGCTAAATCTGACTAGGGTTTGAAGCTATGTTTGGGGTATGAAGCAAGGAGAGGCACTGGAGCATGAAAGTTAAGGGTATGATGATGCTGTGAAATGCAATAAGTATGAAGCATGCAGGTGAAATCAGAAGTACTCTGTGTATGAAGATCTTAGATTGCTACCTATACAGGTCTTACTGAGTTGGTGCTCAACTAAAGAGATTGATGTCTCTAGTAGGTTGGTGCCAACAATCTTTGTAACAGTAGGTTGGTTCCTACAGACATTTATAAAGATAAGTTTTTGTGGTTTCCCCACAAGGGTTTCCAAATTAAACTCTGTGTACTCTGATTAGAGTTTACATGTATTTATTGTTTTAAAGTTAATGAATGATTGATGAGTGCTCATTTAAAGTAAAAAGTATCTTACACTGATTCACCCCACCCTCTCAGTATAAGCATAAGTTCAACACAATATGGTGATCTATGCTGACTTCTCCATGTGACACCATACTCACCATAAGGGGGAGATGTGATAATATCACTCCTCAAAGGCCTCTTGTTCAGCTTAAGGGGGGATGTTAAACTTTGACCTTTAATTTTCACTTGAGGCCACAATCCGACATTATTGTATTTATTATGGCTAAGATCCTACCTTTGTGTAACACTTTATATATTCTATTTTTTGTTATTTTAGGCTAAGTCCAACCTCGTTAAAACCCCTTGGGGCTAGTGCCCTACCTCTCGGATGGTGTATACATACACCATTCCTCATTTGTATTATTCATTCAAGTGATTCATTCGTAATCATTAGCCTAAGGGCACCTTCTCTATATTGTTCTCTTTAATTAGCAACTAAAAAGAGTGAAGGCCAATACATAGAATCAACAGCATGAGCCCATCCCATGCCCATTCTACTCGCAGTGTTGTGTGGTGTTGTGAGGTGCTACTCATGAGGTCATCCATGTGCTCCCCCTATGCAATGTCCAGGGTTTCTCAACCTGTGGCCCAACATACTTCCTCATTGCACCTTTAAACCCAACTCTTGATACCTCCCCTTTCTCTTGCTCTTTCTCTTCCCCATTCACACCAACCTCCTTCTCCCCCTCCCTCTCCGTAGAATCGCCTTGCTACACACCTGCATCCTTCCCCACACATTCAATTGTTGCTTCAACCTTGTACCCTTCCTTCTCTCCTTTATCCCTGCCCCACCCCCTATCCCTATCTCCCCTCCTCTCCATACCTTCTCCTCCCCTCCTGTAGGTGCCTCTCTTACTATCCATGACCCCCCCTACAACCTCTACAGTTGAGAAAACCCTCTCCAACCCTTCTGTAGGTATCTCAAAAAGATAGAACTCTATGACCTATAGCATTTTAGTGTGTTGTTCATGGCTCCAACAAGGAAAAACGATGGTCACCACAAATTATTCATCTAACACAACACGAAACTGTCACAGCATAACACGAAACTGTCACATGGACAACCCAAGTACTGGTTTAGCTTTTGAGAATACGGTAATCATTTCCATAGATCTACTCTTGCTAGCAACTCAACTCTGAAACTTGTGCTTTCCCTTTCGAATAAAGTTGCAAAGGTGGAGTCCAAGAATTTAATGCTCAAACAATTATTGGCCAAAAACAAAGCACAAGAACCTCTTCATCTCCTGACTAATGACTTACACATATAGATGCTTGACCTCAAGAACAAACATGAGGAGATTCGATTTCAACAGGGAATCTTCAAACAGGAAACAAAACACATATTAACTCATGGGCACGTGTAGTTTGAGAAAGAGGCAACACTACCCCCCTCACCGACGTGGAGGAAGTTGTGTAGACTAAGCTCATGGATGAGCATACTAGACATGTCCATGAACTGAATTTAAAGGTAAGGGGGTTTTGTGCTCCATCCCCCACCCCAGGCCCCTTGCAAGCAAGCAAGTTCTTGTTCCTCCAAGATACTATAGAACTTCAAGATATGACCTCAAGAGGGCTTGGTACGAGTCCAACTCTACTCTCTTCCTTCAATTTAGATCTTCGAGAGACCAACTTTGAACACTTTAGGCCAAGAGGAAGATCTTCTCACTCCCTCATGGGATCTACTTAGACGAGGATCTAACCAAATCACAAGTTGCAGAGCTCCAAAGAGTGGGTTGTAACGACACGGAAAGAAGGGAAATGGACAATCATTAGGGATCTCAAGGTGGTAATTCGAGACTCTCCCCCTCCTAGGTGGTCCTGCCCTGGGTTCTCTAAATGATGGACTTGCTAGATGAGGAAACAGGGGTCCAGTATTTCAGTGGGTTATTGGAATGGCAATGGAGCATTTGATCTTCACTAGGCATGATATTTGATGCTCTTGGTGCATCAAATATCCTTTTGTTACTGAGACTCATGCAAGTCTCATCTAGGTGCTTCCAAGATTCTTAATTACCATCGATTTTCCTCTTGCAAATAGGAAACTCAAAGCTCAAGTGGTGTAACTTGCTTGACTAGGGATTCTCTTTGGGACACGTTTCTTAGGTAGCTTCTAACGAGTTTGGTAGATGCATGTGGATTCAAGTGAGTGGCCTAGCCCCTCTCCCTAGAGACATCTAGATTGCAATTTGCTACTTTCACCAAACTTGGGGATCCTTACTTGGATTTGTATGTTGACATCATTCAATGCTTAAGGGTGGGCAAGGTCATCCTCCTAGGTGATTTCAATACCCGAACCTAAGGCCACAAAATCCCTCTCCATGATCAATTCAAGGGCATGCTATCTATCCAAGAGATTGATCCAAACTTTATAGGACTTCACCAAACTTCTAACAATACTTTGGGGCCTCTTACAATGTATGGTAAACACCTTATGCAACTTGGAGAACCTCATGAGCTTCTGATCCTAAACGACCTCCCTTTCTTCCCATACTTTAGCCACTTCACATGTCTTCCCCATGGTGGACGTGCTAGTGTAAAGGACTATGTCATGACTAATCAACACTTTCTCCCCTTTATACACCATTTATCAATTACCCCCATCCTTGTATTCAATCATGTCCTACTTACTTTATCTCTTTGGGCCAACCCCCTCCTCTACCTACCTTTCCCCAATTGATCACAACTCAAACTACTATTCGCTTTGACGATGGGGACCTGTTAACCCCTAGATTTCCACCCTTGGAAATCTTGAGGGTTAAGAGAGGTTCTCCCAGAGTTTAGCACTTGTGTTGAGTCAAAGGTTCCTGTCGGAGACAGGTATATGATTGATGCATGGTTGTTTCGCTCAGAGTTAGAGTTAGCTTGGTTCCCATGCATTTGAGAGGGATGTTTACATACAGCAGGTGTCCTTACTTTTTAGGATACATGGTTTGAGTGGGTCACTTGACGGTTTGGAGCAATTTTGAGCATACAGGGATGGTCTTTGCATGATTCTAGGCCCGATAGTACTTTTCCGTGCGACATGCAAGAACTTTCTATTTTTAGCAGTTTGAGCTCCTGGCCCCAGAGTCAGATTCTAAGCACACATTATGGATCCTTGAGACATTCTGAGTCTTTTAGACCTTTTCTAGGATGATTTGTCACGGAATTCTATTTTTAGCAGGTTGAGCACCAAGGCTTGCATGTCGATTTTGATTGTGGATCTGGAATCCTCTTGGAAAACTAAATCTGATGAGTATGATGTCATTGACATGCGAGCACTTTCTATTTTTAACAGTGTCTATTTTTAGACAATTGACATGTGGCAGTGTTCTCCTAGTCATCCTGAGCATTTTTTACAGTTTCCTAAAATTCAAGAGTCGGACCCTATTTTTAGCAGTGTCTATAAATAGAAGGGGTGACAATCTCCAGATGTGACAAGTGGCAGTCTCAGATGCCGACATGGCAGAGTTTCAGTATGATGTGGCATCTACATGGCAGCAAGAAGACAAGGTGCATAGGATGAGGAAGCAATTCCATGGAGAAGATTTAGCCAAACAAGGCTAACTTTTCTCACTAACTTTTCCTCATTTGCCATATTTTCAGTTTCCATGCATTAATTTCCCAAAATTCCCCTTAAATTGCTTTTAAATGTTAATTTCCTAAAATTTAGGAAAATCCCTAAACAATAGGGTGAATTCCTCTTCCTTGGCTAGCGCATGCATAATTGGCATGTGTTGATGTGTTTTAGTTAACTAAACACTCAACTCACTCTTACCTTCACTTAACTTATCCTTTCCCTCACTCAACTCACTTTATCCCTCACTTCACTCACCATTATTTCAATTTACACGCATTAACTCCCTCTTATCCTCACACATGCGCCACTCCTTCACTTAACTATCCCTCACACTCTCACATGTGTGATCCTTATTCCCTCATGCACATTAATTCCTAAATTACTCATTCACACATCCTCATCTTCTCCTCTTGAGGAGTGTGCCTTACTTTCTATATAACAGAGAGGTTTATTCATTATTACGATCGAATTTTTGTGGCAGCAACACATACTACACTTCTTCTCTCTCATTCTCTCTAGTCTAGCTACTCTCTCTCTTTGAGCAAGGGTGATCATTGTACCGGTTGTGGACATGTTGATTGTGGCACAATCAACCCTTTGACAAGCCTATAATAAAGAAGTTTTGTGTTTGTTTCCGAACCTTCCTTCTTGTTGGTGTTTTGTTAAAATTCATGCAATTAGATTAGTAGTTCATGCTATTCATTATGATATTTAGTTTAGTAGATCATGCTATTCATTATGATATTTAGTTATCTTTTGAGTGGTTTCTCTTCTATTTTTCTTCTATTTCTCTTGTGCTAACCTTGTAGGATCCCTCCAAGCTAAAAACTATCCTTTCCCCCGTCTTGGGCAGTTTTAACACGCTGTCCAAGACATAACAGCCGCTGTTTTTTTTCACTTTTTGTAGAAAATCGGACTTTAAGACAGCAACAAAGTGCCTTAGAGAGTCCCCCCTGAGGCTGGTAAGCACTAGCCCAAACGGAGAGGGGTCTAGCTAGTGACAATTTGGGGCTTTTCTCCTTTAATTAACCGTTTTTCCATCACTGTTTTTTCTGTTATATCAGCTCAATTGGAGGATAAAAAATGTTTAAATATTGTAACTTCGAAGAATATTCTACCTAAGAGGGAGTGTTGAATAATATTATTATATTATATTTATTAATTAGGCCCTATTGTGCCTTTGTAAAAGTCGTCCCTTTTGTGCCTTGACAATTAAATGTAAGTTAAAAGGGTAAAGTGACAAGTCGGCCCAAACCTATTTAACGGAGGCCAGACTACTATTTATAAAGGAGGCTAGCACCTCATTTGCACACTCAGTCATGTGCTCTACAACAAGAGAAAAAAGTGTGCAATTCTTGGAGGAGTAGCTGTTGCAACTGGGCGTGACGTCAAGGAGGGTTTTGGTCTATCGCTTGGTTAAGTGGTGCGCTACTCTTTCCTAGTGAAGGAGTAGGGGAGGATCTTCTGCTTTGTTTTTGGTATAGCTATATTGAGGAAGATTTTGCTAGGTTTTCTTCCCCGTGAGGGTTTCCCAGGATACTCTATGTGTCTCTATTGTTTCTATGATTGTCTCTCTTTCAGTGATCTTATTTATACAGATAATGTGCTAAATGATTGTAATAATAAAGAAGAAATGTAATTGCTAGTTGTATAAGTAAAACATCAACATGGAATCAGAGCAAGCCTGAAAGAGACCAATTCACAGTTTATAAAGAAGTAGCTGGCCTCAGCGCACCCTCTCCCATATTCATCTTTCAATGTTGTAGCTACTGCAGAATTAGGGATTCTGCATAAACCCTAAGAGTGATGTTTTTACCTTGGTTGGAGGAGATTGGTGAAACCAAGACCATCTAGGAGCTCGCCCTAAGAGGGTGCATTTAGTCCCTAGATCAGAATTCTGAAATTCGAAGTTTAAGGAATTAGGGTTTCCTCATCAACCCTAAGTTGTAGTTGCAGTTGCAGTGCCAATTCCTTCGTGTCAGTTCCTTCATGCCAGTTGCAACAACAATTGCAATGCCAACACCAGTTGCAGTACCAGTTGCTGTGAAAGTTTTTGTGAAGTGTTGGGACTGATTTTATTGTCCTAGTGCACCTTACCCTAGCAAATCTCTAGCTACCTTTAAATTACAAGTTGCAACACCTTTGAAGTTTTAAAGGTTTGTTATTTATTGTCGCTGATACCGGAACGTGCCACTACCTGTCGATACTGTCAGAGGTATGTACTTACATATGTTTAAACTGTATCATTATTTTTAAAGGGTATTTGCAGGAGAAAGGATCTTTTGTCTAAACAACAATCATAGATCCAGAGGGATCTCAGATCCAGCACATTCAGAAGAACAATGCACCTCAGGCTTGATCAATTTAATATGCCTCTATTTGTTATGATCTTATGAACATCTAGGTTGTATTTTGATCTGTTGAAGTTACGACTATCATACTAACCATTGGTCAAAATTAAAGTCAAAAGTATTAGATTGATTAAGGTTGAGATTATAGAGTTTATTCCCTAACTCAGATTTCTGTCAAGATAGCATATTGTCTTAGTACAGAGGACAGGTTGAAGAAAATATTTGTCATCTTGAGTGAAGGAGACTCAGAAGAAAAACAACAACACTCATTCTTGAGGACAAGACTCCAGGTTCCAGGTTTGATTGATTAAATTGATACGATTTAAATTTGCACATATGAAGTTTGATAACTGCTAAACACTATAATTGTGATAGAAATCTTTGAAAAGTTTTATTATTGAATACTTGGTAGCATGTGAGCAATATTGAGATAAATGCTTATTGTAATTTTTTACTAGATATAACTGACATCTCCTCCTGGAGAAACTTCTTGTTTTGTTTCCAGGTTACCATGGAGGAATGATTGATCACAACACTAGAAGAGTGTTGCTCTCATTTCTTATTATTGTATTTCTTACTTTTTACCCTTGTCTTAGGCAAGTCATGTGTGATAGCTCTGAAGGAGCTACTGTGACGATTGTTCTCGCTATTATTTATATTTTTATTATAAAGAGTATTATTCTTGTCTACTGTTTCTCCCTTGTTCTTGCTCCGGGCAGGTCACAGGTGATAACCCTAAGGGAGCTATAGTGATGGTTGCAGGAGGCAACATATTAAATGAGACATCGAGCAGACTATCCAAGTTGTATACATGACCATATACATCCATGTTCCGAAGAAGAAGAAGCTACTTTTTCTAGATATAGAACATCTCATATGGATACAGATCATGAGGAGTAGAACGCTCCAAAGATGATAGAACAAATCCCTCTAGTGCAGTTGATCACTCTTCAAATCATCAAAAAGAGTCAGTAGAGCCAGAAGGGCCTACCTAGAATCAATGCAATAACTAGGAAGAGACTAGCATGGTCCCATGACACTTTGCAGGATGCAAAGCCACATAGCATTGATTAGACATATCAAAGGGAGAAAATGGCTCTGAGGATTATATATACTCAGAGGGAGTCAAGCTTCAGAGGGAGCATGAATACTCAGAGTGAGCCTGATCTCAAAGAGGATTAGATGGGAAAAAGGGACGTCTTCCAGGACCGACAGACAAATGCCATGAGTTGAGAAGACTAGATTGTAGCTTCAAATATTTCTAGAAGATATGAAATCTCCTGGGAAGATTCCCTTGTTTCAATGACAGAGGAGGAAGCCAGTCAGAAGGACTGGGATACGGTTTTTGCCTTGAGACTAGAAGGGAAGTAAGTGGTGACTTCTAAGATTGATCTAACAGATCAAGCATGTTGCAGATAACAGTATAAAAATGTACAAAGCCTAATTTGTGTCCAGAGGATTCTCCCAGCAAGAGGGAGAAGACTATGACGAGACACTTGCTCCCGTAATCAGAAGAAGTATATATATATATTCATTAAAAGAAGCCGACACAGTATGATATTCAGAGGGAGTGGGAATGACAATCCCTGTATTTGAGAGTGAGTTATCTCCAGTGCCAGTTGATGCAGTACATGAGTCGAGCCATGGAGACATAGAAGATTGAGTTACCCTCAATATCAATTATTGAGCCACTCTCAATTTCAAATGAAGTTGTTGCCATGATAGAATAGAGGAGCTACTCTCAAAGTTCAGCGGCTACAGTGAGAATAGAGCAGTCATTCTCAACTTCAGAAATAGCAGCTGCAGGTGCAGAGCCCGATTCCGGAAGGAATAGTTTCAAAGAGAGTAGAGGACATACTCTCGGTAGTGAGACAGATAGTGCTTTGCAGAAGCACATAGAACTAGCACATGATTGTGCAGATTGAGTTGCAGCTGAGCAAGTGTACCAGTTTATGTGAAAAATTTGGTTCGAAGTACAGGACAAGAAGACTCATGTATGCAAGTTGAAGAAGGCTTTATATGGTTTGAAGCAAGCTCCAAGAGCTTGGTATGGCAGGATTGATAGTTTTTTGATGAGCTTGGGCTTTACCAAGAGTAAAGTTGATCCCAACCTTTACTTCAAGATTGTGGATGATGGACCAGTTATATTGTTGCTATATGTGGATGACTTATTCTTGACAGGTGAAGAAAAGCTCATCATAGATTGTAAGAAGAAGCTTGCCGCTGAATTTGAAATGAAGGATCTAGGCCCAATGCACTATTTCTTAGGTCTTGAAGTATGGAAGAACCCAGAAGAGATTTTTCTTAATCCAAGAAAGTATGTTGTGGAAATTCTAAAGAGATTCGACATGATGGACTGTAAAGCCATGTCCACTCCTATGGAGACAAATCTGAAGTTATTGGTTGATACTTCGTCAGATTTAGTTGATGTTACTCTATATAGACAGGTGATTGGTTCGTTGATGTATCTAACGAATACCAAACCAGATATATGCTTTGCTGTGAACACCTCGAGTCAATATCTGGTGGAGCCCAGACGTGTTCACCTTGTAGCTACAAAGCACGTGATGAGAAACCTAAAGGGTACGTTGGACTATGGCCTCTATTATACTGGAGATTGTGACTTCAGATTGTATGGCTATACTGATTCAAATTGGGCTGGAAGTGCTTCAGACAGAAAAAGCACTTCAAGATGTTGTTTCAGTTTAGGGTCAGCCATGAATTCGTGGCAAGCAGGAAGCAATCCAGTATTGCTCTCAGTACGGCAGAAGAGGAGTACATTGTAGCATGCTCCACCAATTGTGAAGCCATATGGCTTTGGAAGTTGTTGACAGGTCTATTTGACCTGGAGATGGATGCTACCATGATCTTTTGTGATAACTAGAGTTGAGTAAAGATGACAGAGAACCCAGTGTTCCATGATAAGAGAAAGCACATTGAGATCCGGTACCACTACATTTGTGACATGGTATAGAAGGGAGTTGTGAAGCTCCAGTATGTTGGCATAGATGAGCAAGTAGCAGATGTGTTGACTAAGCCTCTGTCTTGTGTGAAGTTTGAGTACTTCCGAGACAAGCTTGGTATAGTCCGAAAGGACTTCCCTCGAAAGGGGGAGTGACGTTGATGATACTATGGTATCCTAACCACCACCAGGGAAGCTCGTTAGGATTTATATCCTAGGGGATTGATCATCCCAGGATAGATCTCGTAAGGTCCGGATGGACGGTCTGTCGAAGTGCATATGTATGTATATACTTGTTGTGGTCAATAGTGTGGCAGCTCATTAGGATTTATATCCTAGGGGATTTTATTATCCCTGGCACATCCCGTAAGTTCCGGATGGACGGACTGTCGGAGTGCCCACTATTGTTGTTGTTGTTGTTGATGCTCCTATCTCATTTTGTTTTCATTGATGTTGTTGTTCCAACTTCGTGTTGTTGATGTTGATGTTCTAGCTTCATGTTATTGATGATGATGATGTTACTCCAACTCTGCGCTGCAAATGACAACGATCCTCATTTTCTACTGATGTTGATGTTGAGTAAAAACTTCTGATTATTTATAGATATGAAAGACAGTGTTCGAGTCGTTGATGGTGATGCCTCCTCTTGATGTTGTATTTAGTCCAGTCAGTTGTTATTGATGTTGTTAGTAGAATACCCTTCTTGTTAAGGGGGAGTGTTGAAATATTGTAACTTCAAAGAATATTCTACCTAAGAGGGACTGTTGAATAATATTATTATATTATATTTATTAATTAGGCCCTATTGTGCCTTTGTAAAAGTCGGCCCTTTTGTGCCTTGACAATTAAATGTAAATTA
>ML804639.1:474799-514301 GCA_009831015.1 Picea engelmannii | reverse complement strand
GGAAGTGAAACCAGTGATGTTCTTTAAGAGATGAAAGAGAAGAGCATAAGATGAAACTGAAAACAAACTACTCCTTCTTCACACATAAATATTTGCCAAATTAAACTCTTTCACCAAACTTTTCGTAACTACTTTTCTCAGATATTTGAAAAGAAAAAACTTAAAATAATATTTTGCTTGACTACGAGCTACTTAATGTCCTAAGTATTCAAGTAAAGAACTTAAGAAAAAATTCTTTTTCCTTTGTAAATAAAGAAACTAACCTAAGCTACTTTTACCAAACAAAGAAATGTTTTTTTTTTTTTTTATTGTTTTATGCTTCAAAACAAGAAATTTGAAAATGAATTCTTTTCTTTTCTTCTAAAGAAAAAAAGGGAAAAAATACGACAAGTCAATACCAATAAATGACTTATGGCCCATCACAGATCACAGAGAGTCACTGACAATACCAAACAGGTAGATCAAAACAGACTCACAAACTTGTCTAAAAACCCTAATGAAGAAAACAAAAGAAATCTTTGATAAAAAGAAAGCTATACTGAGGTCAGACCTAGGCTACAGACTGCTATAACTAATACCAAGGATAGATCAAGAAAACCCCTAAAAAGTGTGACTTTTGATAGGGAAGAGCATGACTACGTCTTTTTAAAAAATAAAATTCTCAACACAAGCACACTACTGACACTTCAAAAACCTGTGTATGTACATGGGTTGTCCAAAGGAAGAGCGTGTATGTACATGTGCGGGCCCACTACAGGCCACGTACACCTCTGTAACTTCTCAAAAAATGAAATCCAATCAGTCAATCAAACTAGGCAGGGAGTACTGGTATTGAAGACCAGAATCCCTTAAAGACACAAAAACTTACAGAAACTCAAAAAGGTAGTTAAACCAATTAAAACACCTAAAAAGAATATCCCCAAAAAACCCTAGAGGTCTCCCCAGTATGGTCTCCAATTATTCTATAGTGGGAAAACCCTCTATGGACTACACCAGAGTTCTAAAGTGCAGGAAGAGCTAACCATCTAAAGTCTCCTACTTTTAACAACTATCCCGTCATTACCCTACAATCATACATAAAAGACAAAGTATAGGGATTCAGTATGCATACCTTAAACTCCAAGTCCAGTGTTGATCCCTTTGTGCTTAGTTTCTTCTTGACTATAGATATCCTCCCAAGGCCAACCTGCATTCACCAAAAGACAAACAAGAAACTACAAGCATGCATTCTATATAAGGATTAGTGGGTTAGACATCATAACAAAAAATGTAAACGAATCATAAATATTTAAGACATCCTTTGGCGGGACGAAAAAAGTATTTCTTTATATTAATCTCACAAAATTTGTTTACAATATGAGACCGATAACTTCTCCTCAAACTCGGTCCTGGGCTCCTTTTCACCATGAACCAACTGCTTCCATGCATTCTTCTCCTCTTCAGTTCTCTCTAGGGAAATGACAAGGGTTTGCAATGGAGGAAGAAGGAATTCTAGCTCAAACTCACAAAGTGTTTGCAAAATATTGGGGCAAAGGGGGGATACTAAATTGGGCATATTTTCTATGCTCTCATGCGTCTCTTTGGAATGGGACCCCAACACCTTCTTTTATAGGTCAAAAAGATAGTAACAATTGGGGTGACTGACTATGGGCAGTCAAACGGTTAGGTAATTGCCCGAAAACCCGTATCCCTTTGCAATTTTATTTTTTTTCTCTTTTTGTGAGTGTATGTGGGTTGTAGTGGTGCATCAAGCATGTGTACGTGAGAAGTAGTGGTGCAGGGTCCATACACCTTCAAAAAAATGGTTTTTTAGAAGAGCTATTAAGTGATGTCTTGGAAAAGATAGAAAGTAAGATGGCCTGATGCCAGGTATGCATGTTTGGTGAAATTTAGGGTATAACAATGATTCCCTAATCTCCTCCTCACTTCACTCTATTTCAGTCAGTTAACTAAAGACTGAGAGGCTAGTTAACTTAGACTAGGTGGCAGTTCACTCCTGTAACTGCCTGAGAGACTAGACTAGGTTGCATTTTACTCTTATAATTGTTGGTGCATGTATAGATCACTCTAGGCCACCACTATGACACATTGGATTCTCCTCCAGTGTGCATTAGTTGAGTTATACAAAGTATATCATGTGTAAATTATCGTTCATTCATTTGGTTAATGAGAATTCTTCCATTATTTCTCTCATGTTTATCTTTTCTCACATTCTCTCTGCAAACTGTGTATGTCATTTTCTAGCTAGATATTTTCTATTCAAGTTCAACACATTTACATGGTATCAAATATGACAGACTGCTAGGAAAATAAACACCATATTATTTTTGCAGGTACCGAAGATTGAAGACAATGAAAAAATGGAATTTCCAAAAGAATTCATTCTTACTCTATACAATTTATTTGCATGGAAGGAGAGGATGATAATGCATATTTGAGGTAGAGGATTATGTAGGTTAACCATGAACACAGAGACAAAAACCACATCATCCATAGAAAAATCCAAGTATCTAAATCGAATGGATCAAGCGTTTGGAACTATTTGTAGTCTCATTTCTCCTGAACTTCTCTTTCACATATCCTTTGTAAAACCCCCAATGAATCCTCGAACACCATGAAAGGGATTTTTGGAAAATAGGATGAGATGAGGTGACACATGCTTGAAGTGGAATTTATCACTTTGGATCCAAAAACCTTCGACAATATCCAATATTTATTTACCAAATATAAGGATTTGTTGTCGCAACTCAAGGCTTGCGGGGTTAAAAAATCTGAGGAGAAACAAATGGTTCTTACCATTATCTCCAAACTTGGTCCAAAATACTCACTGTTTGTATCTACATTTCATCTAGTTAGGCTCACCTCTAGAGCCACCTGGATGATTCCCTCTCTTGAGGCATTTATCGAGTATCTGACACAAGAACAGAACAAGCTCATCAATATGGGAAAAATCAAAGGACCAAAGGTGCATGAAATTATTGTGCAAGATGGTAGTGGTCATCAATATCATAAATATAAAGAAAAATACAAAAGGAAATAACATGCAAATCCAAAGAAGGAAGGGTACTCAAATCCCTTCAACGATGCCTCTGAATCCAAAGGGTGAAAGGGAAGAAAAGGGGAGAAATGCACTTACTTCCATAAAGGATTCCATCCAAAATCTGCATGTATGCAAAAACAAATAGATCAAATGGACTAAATACTTTAGAAAAAAACATAAGAGATTGCATCCCCGATGGTGCCAAGAATAAGAAGCCAGAATATTGGAATCTCAAGAAAGGAAATTCTAGCCATGCTTTGATTTCCATCAACTCCTCTCCCGATGCTTGGATTGTAGATTCATGGGAATCACACCACATGGAATCCATAAAAGAAGTATATTCTTCATTGTATGCATGAAAAGGTCCTCCTATTCTGATGGGGGAAACATTTCCAGTCGAGGTCACTGACAAAGGAAGAATTGAACTCACAAACGGAAGCTTCGAGAATGTGCTACACTTTCCCATACTTTCCATCAATATTCTCTCCATGTATCAGATGAAAAAATACGACACCAGAAAGATAGTCATATTCACATATTATGTAGTGTATATCTATGACATGCAAACCAATTCCAGGGTTACTATCGGTGAGGTAAATCATCAATCCAGACTCTACACATTTTCTGAATTTATTGAACTAGATTTTGTATTAATACCTACCCATGCTGATGAAAGCAGTAGGATATGGCATGGAAGGTTTGGGAATTTAAATTTCATATATATTCAACAACTTAGAAAGAAAGGAATGGTTGATGGTCTACCTGACATTCACTTCTCCAAAGGAATTTGTGAGGGATTTGTTCTTGGAAAACACCCTCAAGAGAAATTCGATAAAGGAAAGACTCAAAAGGCTTCATTTCCTTTAGATCTGATACATAGTGACCTCATGGGCCTTTATCTACATCCATCAATCAGTAAATCAAGGTATGTTCTCATTTTTTTTGATGATTTCCCATGCTTCACTTGGATTTTCTTTCTCAGGAAAAAATCAGAGGTCTTTCAAGACCTCAAAGATTTCAAAGCCCTTTTTGAGACACAGTCAGGAAAAGAAAATCAAAGTCCTCTGAATAGATAACAGGGGAGAGTATGTCAATCATGAGATACAAAATATTTTTCATGAGGCCAGGATTCAGTTGCAACACATGATTCCTTATACTCCACAACAAAATGGAGTTGCTGAGCGAAAAAATAGATCTCTAAAAGAGATGGTATCTTGCATGCTACATGCAAAGTCAATTCCACAAAGAGTATGGGTTGAAGAACTTAATTGTGCAACCTACATCGAAAACATATATCCTCATAGATCTGTCAAGGATAAGACCTCATACGAATCTTGGAGTAGCCTCAAACAAGAAGTAACCCACTTCCATATTTTTGGTTCACGTGCATGGGCTAGGAATCCCTCTGAGAAGAGGAAGGCACTTGATCCATAGAGCACATAGTGTATCTTTGTTGGATACCCCGACTGTGTGAAGGGATACATGATCATTGATCTTTCCTTGTACTGGCTCATCATTGAGAGAAGTGTTCAATTCGAGGAAATTGTCTCTCCTGTTCCTTAGCAGTCACATGCAGACACTTTTGTTCTTTCACTTGTCAGAGATGATGAGCATGCACATGCCGACTCTTCATTAGATGAGAGTTATGATTCAAAGGATTTAGATTATCCAGACACAGATTCAATACATTCAGATGCATAGTTAGTGCATGTAGATGTAGATTTAGTGTATGCAGATGTAGATGTAGAGCCAGAGCATAGGCCCAAGTGGTCTAAGACTACTCTTCAGGATGCAAGATATCTTGTTAGGGATCCAATTGATACTAGGAGGACTCGATATGATTTTGAGGATCCTCCTCTTGCACTCACTGCCACTAAACTAATGCCACCCAAACATCTTTTCTTGGTTCAGTCTTCAGATCCATAGTCCTATGGAAAGGCTTATGGAAATCCATTTTGGGAGTCGACCATGCAAGAGGAGTACAAATCCCTCCTTGACAATCAAAATGGGATCTCATTTCCCTTCCTTCAAGAAGGAAACTTGTTAGGTGTAGATGGGTCTATAGGACCAAGATCGCAACAGATGGACAAGTTAGCAGATACAAAGCCAGGGTAGTTTCCAAAGGCTTGCAGCAGGTGCACGACATTGACTATGAGGAGACTTTCTCTCCAGTATCAAATATGGATTCCATATGTTTGGCACTTTCCATTGCGACAACCAAAGGATGGGAAGTCGATCAAATGGATGTGAAGAATGCATTTTTTCATGGAGATCTCTCTGAGGAGATCTATATGGAGCAACCCTATGGATTTATGCAGGATTCATCTTTGGTCGTTTTACCAAAGAAGTCTATTTATGGCCTCAAGCAAGCCCCAAGCTCTCCATCGAATTGAGAAAGGTACTTATAATGTTTTGGATGAAATTCATGAAGGATGGAAGGAAATTTAAGAGGATTGTATCTTTCTTGAATCTTGGAGGGTGTAGGATTAAGAACATAAGGTACAAGCTCAACTTTGGTTTCATTAAGCTCACAAGAATGATCATGAACATCATATGGCTTAGAGGAAGGAGCTAGGTGAATATCGGTTATACAAGAAGGAGGTATACCTACAATTTTCCATGGAGGATATACAAGGGTAGATCTTTGGGCTTCATTTGAATGCAGTAAGTGAAGAAATATTCTTTTGAAAAACTCAGGAAAGGACAAGAAGATATTGATAAAACAAAAAAGTACTTCTTGGACTAAACTTAAGCTCGAGTACCTGATTTTTCCATACTTCCCTTTCGTATCTATGTCAATAGGTCTCATTCTCCAAGGGAGTGTTTGAATCACATGTGAAGCTTGATTGGAGTCACCATGAAAACTTTAGCTCTCGATTCTTCTGTCAGTGGAATCACCTTCAACTAATTTTCTGATGTGTGGAGTTGCCAGAGTAGAAATATAGCCAATATGTGCCTAAGTGTCTACTGCTCTTAGACCTTAGAACTAAAACAATGTCGTTCTTCCTAAGGAAAATAATAGAAATCATCCCCAACAATGGTGCCAAAATGTTAGCACTCGATAATTTATTTGAGTTGTATAAAAGAAAACCCCAAGGTAACTGTTTCAACCAACTTTAGATTGTATTCTGACCTATACAAGTAGAGAGGGATCTCTCATATGCCTAATGACTGGTAATAACTCAAATATTTCATCAATAAATGCACAGAGGTCAAATTCTGCAATAGGACAAGTTTTTTTTTTTTTTTTAAAGGGATGGTAGGACAAGCAAGAGAGAAAGTACCATTAGGAAATGGAGTCAAATTATGAAAACGAGAGAAACCAATGACTTAGTGACTGAACTTGAGACGATAAAGGTTAAAAAGCAACAATCTTTCAGTTAAAATCCATTGTGTGTGGTGGGATAAAAACAGATGAAGCAACTCAGAGCACCACTGAAGATGAATTCATAGTTAACTTAGAAGAAACATAGTTTGTCTAAATGGCACAACTCTAGATCACTGTACAACTCTAGATCACTACGCAGTGAATTCTAGATTCGAAATCACGTTATGATTTCGACAGAAATTTACAGATGTGAATATAAGATCATAGGAAAGCACATACACAAAGAAAGAATACAATACATCAGATTTCCATCGTTAGAGTATTTTCATCAAAGCTTCATGACCTTTGCATTAAGTTTCAACTGAACTCAAAAGCTACATTAAATAGTCACTGTCTACACTGTTTTTCCAACCAACCCGTTTTACATGCAAATGATACCCATATATAGAAAAATAATGTCACCCTTGGATGCTAGGGTCAAACTACTCTTTCCTAGAATCATGGATCTGATTTCTTTGAAAGAGAACAATAACTTCAATGGATTTACTAAAAGTAGAAAAACCGACTTTGCCAAATCATAATCGTAACAAAAATATTCTTTACAATAATTGATCATGATAAAAATTCGACCATATGGTTGTGATAATTCATCATGTGCATTTTTGGACAATTTGTCACCCTTGCACAACAAGTCTTCTATGCAACAGTAACTTACAACAAAAATGCAGAGGATTGCACAACAAGCTGGGAAAATAAGCATTAAAGATGACATCATATCTGACTAATAAAAAACTACTTTTCGAAACTGACAGAGGTTTTTTTATTTGATCTAGTTACAAATAAAAACCTTTCTCGGTTTCTTGAAATTCATCTCCATCTGGCCGAAATACATGTCGCAAAAAAATGTCTCAGACATGAAATCATGAAAACTAAAAACTAGGGCTCAAAGATTCCTTCGAATATCAAAACCTATGAAAAAAATTTCAAATATGAGAGAGGTTTTATTATTTGGTTTCCCTCAACAAAAACCTCTCAGGGATTTTCAATATTCCTCTCCAGTTGGTCAGAAAGTGATCTTGAAGTTGACCACTAAAACGGTCATTTGCACAGCGTGACCTGTAGCCTGTGTGCAAGAAAAACCTCTATGCGAAAGCATCCTTTGCATGAAAAAATCCTTTGCACAATAGAATACTTTGCATGACTGAATCCATTGTGTGATGACATCCTCTATGTGACAACATCCTATGCACGACAACATCCATTGCGCGACGAAATCCACTGTGCAATGACATCAACTGCGCGATGACATCCTTTGCGCAATAGAATCCTTTGTGAAATGAAATCCACTACGCGATGATATCCTCTACATGACAACATCCTATGTGCGATATCATCCACTGCGCGACAAAATCCATTGCATGATGACATCCTCTCCACGACAACATCCTATGCACAACAACATCCCAAGCGTGACAACCCACTGTGCGATGAAATACATTATGCGACTAAATCCGTTGCTCGACAAAATCCTTTGCGCGGTGAAGTTCTCTACGCAACATGTAGTAAATTTTGTAGCGCGTAATTGAAAATGGAAATGAAATAATAAATGATAATCTTCCTTTTGAAACTGACCCTTGGAGATGTTAGATGATGCCAGGCATAAACAAAATATGGGTGTTAACATGCATGAATTTGCAAATTTTTGACAAACCTATAACCTTAGATATGAAAATCATTGTGCTAACAACTAGCTCCAATGGGGATACTATCCTCCCTATGAGGTAGCAAAGAACAATAAACTAGGAGCCTGTCCATTGGGCTATTCCTAAACTCAACTTTTCAACTGTAACTTGTAATATGCATCCGCGGAAAACCCAAAGCTTTATATGCTCCAAACTGAAATATGAAACTAAGATGAAAATGAAAATTGTAGATTTCTAAAAGAAATGCTCGTAGTACCAAGCTTATTCGCACTCCTACCTAGCGTAACTGCTGAAAAATATGGCAATCAAGTGAAATCAAAATTCCAATGCAACCATGCAAGCACTTTATCCACTTTTTTCTTTCTTTGCACATGCTTGCTCCAAGGCCTATTTACTGATAAGTCATTCAAAAATGTATCTATAAATTCAAATCTCAAAAATTAAAAACATTGGGATTGCTTGCCACCTCCAAAAAAACTGCAAATGGATCATCAAAAACATGCATAAAACAACAATCATGTTTCAAACCTTCCACTACATCTTTGTTTTCATGTAATTTAACTTGTTGATTGCCACAAAGAGGCTGAAAAATCTGTTGAGACTGCTAGAAATAACAATCTTCTAAATCAGAAGACAGTGTCACTGTGAATGTAGTCATACTTCCCTACTTCCTCTGTTATCTCATGATTTACTTTCAACAATTCAAAGGAAGAAAAACATAATGGAATATATTTTCATTGGCAAGTCCACTGCTTTCTTCATATTCAACATCATGCTTGGAGGGTTTCTGATTCGAAACATTACAAAAAAAATTCTTCAGTAATTTGAAAGAAGCAAAACACAATGGCAAAGTTCTTTCACTTAATTCAAATCTTTCCTCATTTTCTTCACTGTTGTCATATGCACATTTGTCGATTTCTTTGGATTGCTGAAAAAAATCATTTTCAGATTTGGAAAGTGCAACTGCTTGTTCTAAAATTCAACCTCATAGTCATCACTGTATTCATCATACCTGGGTTTGACAAAAATCTTTGTAATGTCATCAAACAGGAAAATTGAGGCAGTGGCTTGTTCTTTCGCAGGCTGATCTGAAAATTCATATTTATGGTTATCTACATTGCATACATAAAACAGTCAGTTTCTTGCTCATGATGACAAAGATCAGGATGTAAATCAGCTTCTTGTTTATGCACAATCTCATGCTCTTCTGATAAAACATCGTTCTCTGTATTTGCAACACTCTTTAAATTCTGATTTTGCGGCCTTTGACATGCTTGAATATTGTCTTCCACTTCATGAGCATTATTGAACATTTGCTACAAAGACATAGACTTCCTCTCCATCAGAAGAAAATATAAGTATGATTGAAAGGTTTTACATAATGGAGCATGGAAACAACTTCAGGAGGTTGGACTTATTTAGGAAGTTTACAATAAAGACTAGCAAACCTCCTATTGAAATTTTAGATGGTTTCATCTTTCATTCTTCTCATGGCATAAAAATCTAAAAGGAGTAGATCCCATGAATTTCTCTTACCCCAAAATCTACGGAAAAATTCCCTCAATTCATCCCATGAGCTAATGGAATAACGTTGCAAATATATGAACCATGCTTTGGCATATCCTTGTAAGGATTGAGAAAAGGCCCTCATATACACACCATCATTCTCGATCTCAAAAAGTTCTATAAAATGCTCAAAGACCTGAATATGTTTTCCAGCTGAATTTCCATCAAGATTTCCATCAAACCGAGGAAGGTGCTTATAATGTTTCAGAGGAAATTCATGAAGGATGGAAGGAAATTTAAGAGGACTCTATCTTTCTTGAATCTTGGAGGGTGTAGGATTAATAACATAAGGTACAAACTCAAATTTGTTTTCATTAAGCTCACAAGAATGATCATGAACATCATATGGCTCAGAGGAAGGAGCTTGGTGAATATCGGTTATACAAGAAGGAGGTATACCTACAGTTTTCCATGGAGGATATACAAGGGTAGATATTTGGGCTTCATTTGAATGCAATAAGTGAAGAAATATTCGTTTGAAAAACTCAGGAAAGGACAAGAAGATATTGATAAAAAAGAAAAGTACTTCTTAGACTAAACTTAAGCTCGAGTACCTGATTTTTCCATACTTCCCTTCCATATCTCTGTCAACAGGTCTCATTCTCCAAGGGAGACTTTGAATCTCATTTGAAGCTTGATTGGATTCACCATGAAAACTTTAGCTCTGGATTCTTCTACCAGTGGAATCACCTTCAACTAGTTTTTTGATGTGTGGAGTCGCCAGAGTAGAAAAATAGCCAATATGTGCCTAAGTGTCTGCTTCTCTTAGACCTTAGAACTAAAAAAATGTCGTTCTTACAGAATCAAATAATAGCAATCATCCTCGACAACGACGCCAAAATGTTAGCACTCGATAATTTCTTTGGGTTGTATAAAAGAAAGCCCCAAGGTAACTATTTCAACCAACTTTAGATTGTATTCTGACCTATTCAACCAGAGAGGGATCTCTCATATGTCTAATGACTGGTAATAAATCAAATATTTCATCAATAAATGCACAGAGGTCAGATTCTGCAATAGGAAAAGTTTTTTTTTTTTTTTAAAGGGATGGTAGGACAAGCAAGAGAGAAAGTACCATTGGGCAATGGAGTCAAATTCTGAAGATGAGAGAAGCCAATGACTTAGTGATTGAACTTGAGAGGATAAAGGCTAAAAAGAAATAGTCTTTCAGTTAAAAATCATTATGTTTGGTGGGAGAAAAACACATGAAGAAACTCGGAGCACCGCTGAGGATGAATTTAGAGTTAACTTAGAAGAAACATAGTTTGTCTAAATGGCACAAATCTAGAGCACTGCACAGTGAATTCTAGATTTGAAATCATGTTCCGATTTAGACAGAAATTTATAGATGTGAATATAAGAGCACATGAAATCACATACGCAAAGAAAGAATACAATACATTAGACTGCCATCATTAGAATCGTTTCATCAAAGCCTCAGGACCTTTGCATTAAGTTTCAATCGAACTTGAAAGCTACATTCAAAATCCATTGTCTACACTGTTTTTCCAACCAACCCCTTTTACATCAAAATGATACTCATATATATAAATATAATTTCACCCTTGGCTTGTAGGGTCGAACTACTCTCTCCTAGAATCATGGATCTGATTTCTTTGAAAGAGAACAATAACTTCAATAGATTTACTAAAAATAGAAAACCTGACTTTGCCAAATCATAATCGTAACCAAAATATTCTTTAAAATGATTGATCATGATAAAAATTCAACCATATGGTTGTGATAAGTCATCATGTTCATTTCCGGATACTCTTTCACCCGTGCACAACAAGTCTGCTACGCAACAGTAACTTACAACAAAAATGTAGAGGATTGCACAACAAACTGGGAAAATAGGCGTTAAACATGGCATCATATCTCACCGGCCCCTTTTAGGGCCCTTTTTAGGATTCGAGATTATGCAATGGGTATGGGATGTCGACCCATGGGTTTACCCATGCTTAGGCCTATTTTGTAATCTATAAATAAGTAGCTAGGTGATGTAAGAAGACCTAGTAGGCCGGTGTGCGAAGTATTAAGAGTTCGATCTATGTGATCAAGAGTTGTAAGTGCTTTGTCCATAATGTGTGAGGCTTGCAAGGCTAGTGCAAGTAACTGTAAGAGACTATGTGAAGGCTTGGTGTTGTACCCTAGCTAGAAGAAGGAGGATCTGGCAGAGTGGATATAGATCTCCTTTCTTCTGCGAAGTAGAACTTGGATGCTATGTGCCTGTAATAATCTTGACCAAATATAATAAAGAAGAGAAGAGATGGTGGACGTAGTCCCAGGGTGGGGGTGAACCACGTACATGTTGTGTTGCTATGCTTTGTGTGATGTATTGATGTGTTTATGTGTTTACTTGCTTAGTGATTTAATATAGATGAATGATAGATAGATATGTTGATTCTTAGTGATTAATGATATGGATGGATGTTAGATCTGACTTATGTACATATGCTTAGTGTTTAAATACCTTAGATCTGAATGAATATTGTGATACTCTGTAATTAGGGTTTAACTACGTTGTAATTAAGAACTGGATATTGATGAATGTTAACTGTTGAGTTCTCTGATAAGTGTTAGAATCATATATTTGTGTCCTAGCTAAGGTTGCATACATCCGAGTCTTGCAACCACCCCTGCCTCTACCTCGAGTCAGACTTCATCTGCTTCGTAGGTGTTGCCGAAAGGGTCAGTAGTTAGGGTTTTGTTGGTGCGTTGTTGTAGCGTTGAACCCTGGGTCTTCCCTTGTGCCAACAATCTGCATCCCCTTCTCACTTATGTGTCCAAGCATATGATTTCACCGTGTTGTGTGTGTCTAAGCATATGATTTCACAGTTTTGTATCCACTCATGTAGAAGCTAAAGATATAAAAGAGTCAACATTAATAGTACATGAATACAATGTAACTACCTTCTCTCCTTTTTCCATTACCAGTGATCCTTTAGTGACCTTCCATGCCTTATCTGTAAATATAAATATACAACCTTCACTTTTCAATTTCCCTATTGAAATTATATTTCTTCTTAGATATGTTATATGTCTCACCTCTTTCAGTAACCATTGGGTTCCATTCTTTTTGTTTATTTTTACCTTACCCATTCCAACAATTTGACATGGTTCATCATCACCCAAATAAACTTGTCCAAAATCACCTTGAAGATATACTTGAAAATATTTCCTATGGGGTGTGGCATGAAATGAATCCCTTGAATATACTACCCAAGACTCAATAGTATTATATAAATAAAGAATCAACGCATCTTGTAACACATCACTTGTTACATTTGCTTTCTGATTTTTCTCCTATTGTCCATCTCTTTGTTTCTTTGGAGCTCTGGAGTATTTCTTCAGATGTCCTTTCTTCCCACAATTGTAGCACTCTACATTTCCTAGTCTGGATTTTGATCTTCCCTTCCTATAATTCCCATGGTTCCATGGACTCTTTCATCTTTCCTTTTGTCTTCCCATGTTCTCCATGATAAATGAATTACCTGATGTCTCACATGTTCTTTTCCATTGCATTTCCTCTCTAAGGATAACACCAATAACATCATCAAATTTTAGAGTGTTTGAACTAGATAAAGAGTTAATTACAGCCATGACCAAGTCATTCCATCTTTTGGGCAATGAGAAAAATATTAGAAGATCCCTAGCCTCATCATCAAAGGTCACTTTTACAGAACTTAGATGATTAGTAACCATATTAAATTCATTTAAATGATCTACAACAGACTCACCTTCTGACATATTCATATTAAATAATATGTTCATTAGAAATACCTTGTTGGAGGCTCAGGGTTTTTCATATATTCTATCCAATGCCTTCATCATATCCTCCATTGTTTTTTCTTTTGAAATATTGAAGGCCATCGACGCTGCTAGGCATAGCCATTTAGTTCCTCGTGCATTTTCGTCAAGAACCTCCCATTATTTATCCTTCATGGTCATTGGATTATTTTTTATTCCTACCAATGGTAGGAATAGATCCTTTTGATATAAATAATCTTCCATTTTCATCTTCCATAGCTGGTAGTTTTGGTCATTAAATTTATAGACCCTAAAATTTCCATCTTCTGCCATTGCTCCCACTCGAACCAGGAACCCTCTTTTCCTGTGAGTTACCTTTGGCTCTGATACCAGTTGTTATAAAAAAAGGATCATAGAGAAATAAAATAAAACAAATATATGTGGTCCACTCAATGTGGGCTACGTCCACCAGATAAATTTCTAGGTCCATCCTTTTTATTATCCAGCAAATGAAGAGATACAGCCTACATCACATCCATTGTAACTTCCTCTTCTTACTCTCACAATCTCCTATCTTTGAATACAATATTCACATTCATTTGTATCCTCAATAAAATTCCCTCATAAATAAAAGAGGGTTTCCTTCTAGGGAAACAAAACCTAACATAACTTCTACCATCAGATATGCGACCTTATAATGAACGGTTCAGATTGAATATGAAATTACAATATTTAAATTGCATATCCTATAGTGTATCCTAAAGTTTCCTTATGTATCCTACAGTTTCTTTGACCTGCATATGAGTTAGGAATATAATCAGGTTCCGCAACCAACACAAGCGTCCCTCCCTTGCAGCATGACATCACACATTCATGAGGTTGTTTGGTGTATTTTGTGCACTTGGTGGTGTTGTAGGCTTGATACCCCACACTTATGCTTGATTGGGGGATGATGTGGCACCTTAGAAGAATGATGTCCTAGCCTTGGGAGGCTTATATTCACATGTGCCACCTTGGAGAAAGGTTGTATGGGATTACATGCCATTATTTTTCTATTTTGTTTCCTATGTGGGAAAAAACAACAAATCGTTTAGTTAGTTAAGCATTCTAATTTTGGTTTTGACCTAAAATTAAGGATTTAATTATAATGTGGACAAATTATGACTTGGGTTTTCCTCTATCAATAGAGGAAAGTCATTTTTCATTTGAATATAACTCATAACTACTAAAAATACTTTTTGGGACTGCAATTTCGACCCTCTTGGACAATTTCAACCTCTCTTTTTTATAGTGCAATGGATGCAATACTTATTTTTGGAGAATTTAAAGGATATTGACTTCTCTTGATGGTGTTTCTTGGAAGACTAGTTGGATGATTTTTGGTAGTAATGTTTTTCTTGCATGCTATCTCTTGGATTTGGCAAGTATTGTCATCTTGCTTGTTTAAATTCAAGAAAAATATCTCAAAAACCTAGGAGGAGTAAAAGTGTTTACACCCTCCACCAAAGTGTATTCTTATTTGTTATTAAAGGGCTATAAGAATTTCCAAAAAGAGTAATAGAGTTTGCAATCTTATTGAAAGGCTTGGATAGGGCTCTTTTCTCTAGGGAGTAAGAAGGTTTACACCCCTAGAATATTTTTAAATCCTAGTTCATCTTGATTTTTTAGGCTAAATGATTGAAGGAGATAGGTTTCTTGGGTTTTATAGGGGTTTAACTCTCAAAAAATTATCTTCTCTTCCTTGTTGTTTAACCTAGTATTCAAGAAAGAGACTCAATTCACTCAATCACAAGGAACTAATCACATTAGAGAACATAAATTATTGCATCGATAAACATGAAAATTGAGGGATTGAAAATGATTAAGTTGTATTTGGATTCTACATGATTTAGGATATATTCTACTTCAAGGGAATCTTATTTTTTTAAATAATTATTCTATTATAATAAATATTAATCTACATCCATTAGGTCTATAGAAGACACTCTCTGTCATATAATTTATTTACCTTTCTACCGTTGAAATTTGTTGGCGCGGAATTGATCAGACCAGGGTCCTTCTCAGGTTACCAGCAAAAGGTACCGTGTAGTATAGATCACTGGCATTTTCATCTCCTCCGAAGAGAATAAGTCTCACCCGAAGTGCAACCAATACAGAAGGATAGAGAAGGGAAAGGAGAATACTTAGGTGGGTTCCTAGAACCTTCAAGATTCACCATGATCTTGAGCAACATAGACCAACTACATAACAGATTTGAACTCATACATACTAGAACTAAAGATACTTAAGTTGAAAAAAGCATTCAAACATAGAGCTATCATATTGATCCCATCCAGAATAAAGAAGTATTGTAAGGATATAATGCATAAGCATAAACACAGAATGCCACATTATATTTCAAAATTTTGGGTCCTTCCTCATCTATTATCATCAGAACTTATTAGGTACAATCTCATAGGTAAAAATTAGTACTATGTAACAGTCTTCTGGCTCCAGAATCATGTCACAAAGCTCTATCTACCCTTTTCCCCAAAATTGTATACAAATTACATTCAAAGAACCTCTAATCTGTCTGCACCTTGATCTCATCTAAATCAACTAACCCATCTAACCCTTTACAATCGTATGCATCTCATACATATAGGTTGAGTGGGATCTTCTAGCTTTTGGCTCGCGTGCTTTCTTGTTATGTTATAACTGATTTTTCCTTGCTGATGTTGTGTTGTCCCTTTCCACAACCGATTTCTATTTCTTTTACTTACTCCATTGTCCAACTTCTTCTGTAGCTTGCGTAACTCATGTTTAACTAAAACTGGGACTGTAGTCCTTCTTGTGCAGCTTTGAATCCAAAAATGAAGGTCCCAATAGGCTTCGACCACAAGCCTTGACTCGCCCTCAAGTCAAGTACTTGGCTCTTTCGCAACTTCTAGGAGTAACTGTTGCTTTCCCTTTTCCTCCTTCTCCTCTTTACTTTCCTCTTCTTCTTGCGCTTTCTCTTTCTCTGCCTCTTCAAACGAAGGGCCCAACTCTAGGACCAACTCTAAGGCCCGCTTCCTGACTTCCTGGAAACTCCCAACTTTATCATACCACTTTCTGGCAAGGAGTGAGGCTTCGGCTACAAATTGTTGGGTCACATCTGTGATGCATCCTTTGGGATTTGAAGTGACCAGAGAGTTCCATTCAGATTTTTTTGTACAATCCGCTTGATGCATTTGCATATACACTATCTGAACGATAGGTCAAAAGTCGCACAGCTCCTTCTTGGATATAGGTTATACCTCAAATTTGGTTGAATTTCTCTTGTTGCTCAAGGTGACTCGCAATAATAACGAGTAACGTGAAACCATGAGAGGCAAACTAACTTTTATTTCTGCAGGACTGATAGAATTGGCATTTCCTTGAAGAGTCAAATCTAAATAGGTTCGCTAGAGTAGGCTCGGGGGTCTTCAGAGATAATTTATGGGTTGTGGATCCATATTGACCGCAACTTCCTCATTCAACAACTGTATTCTCATGCGCATTTCCTCTAGAGTCTGGTTTCACCTAGCGCTAATTCCCATCCATTCACTGACTTCTTGAAATATGTTTGTGTACTCATTTGTGCACTTGTGTAGTGTTGATCGATCATTGTTGCCTTCTAGCACTATTTTCTCCATTTTCTCCTGTAACTTCCGAGGTTGTTTCTTTGCTTCTTGCTAACTCTACCGCAACTTCACTTCCATATGCTTTGCGCGAATGGACAACTGTGACCATGCTCCCTGAAGTAATTTGATATGATGCTCAGGCTCTCCTGCATCATTGGATTCTGGTAGTTGGGGTATGACCTTCCTTATTTTCGGCCAGGCTTCAGGAAGCCTGTCCTGGACTCTTTCCAGTTTTTTCTCCTCCTGGATCTTGGCAAATTCTTAGTGTGTCTTGTGCACTTGAGAAAAGAGTGTTTCCTCCCTTGTGAAATCTGCAGTCCTTTAGGCCTATTGGAGCCTATGATCCAGTTTATCATTTAAGGCCTTAATCATTTCTCCTAGTTGCGCTACTGGCCTCTATGCAAGTTCAGCGGAAGAAGGGGTGGCATCCCTGGGTTCTCAGACCTGCAGTGGAAGTCCACTGGCCATTGAGTTCTCTTAGAGAGTCTATACCTCCTCCTCTCTTGTATAAGTTCCTGGCACAAGCCTAATCATCAACGTTGCCAGCAAGAATGTTAAAACATATGTTCTGGACAGGTAGAGTTGCAGCAACTTTGTGCACTGCTGAGGGTTTTGGAGGACTAGCTCCATTTTTTCCTGAATTGATGTTGCACTTTGCCCTGAAGTCGTCTCAGTTTCCTTATGAAACTCTAGTATCTCCACCTCTCTATGGACCTTAGCTTCCTAGGTCATGATTCCCATAGCACCCTCAAACATATTCATTGAGGAAGTGTGCTCAGGACCTTGGACTTGTGGCTTCTATATTGTTTACATCTCTGTCGAAGTTGGAGTTTCCTTAATCGACACAAAGGGTATGATCTATTGGTATTGGGATTCAAGGTTTGGGCCCATCAGTTGTAGCCTCTACTCGAGTACTTTTTGTTTTGGACCAGAGAGTTCTGGTCTCTTCTCGTGTATCTCTAGGTTTAGACCAGGGAGTTCTAGCCTCTGCTCAAGTATTTTTTGGGTATCGAGTTGCATGGGTGTTGTGGGTAGGAAATCCCTCCTATGGACTATCACTTAGGGTTTTATCATGCATGCAAAAAAGACCTAAAGATTCCTACTTTTTACCAGCATCCCAGATCTAATCCCCATTATTCTTAAACAAATAGACAATCAAGAAGATCAAGTAAGCATACCTTATTTCCGATGATTGATATTGATCCCTCTTCATGCTTGGTCACTCTTTGACTGCAACTCTCCTCCCAAGGCTGACCTACATTCACAAAGACAAACAAAGAACTCCACGTGCATTTGATCTACAAATTAATGGGTTAGAGATTTCATCAACATGTACGTGATAAATAATGACAATCTCATATGGCGGGACAGGAAAAGTACTTATTTATTATTAACTTCACTAAAGCAACTTACAATGATGAAGCTGACCACTGCTCCACGAATCTGGTCTTGGGCTCCTCTTTTATTGTGCACCAACTGCTAACACACTTGCTTCTCTTCTTCATTGAAATCACAAAATGGTTGAAAAATCTTGGGCAGAGGGGAATACGAATTCGAGTAGAGTTTATTTACTATATTTTTCCTCTTTTCAAATGGGACCCCTACCCCTTCTTTTATAGGTTATAAGGAGCTAGGTATTTGGTCGAATGATCGGCCATGCATGGCTGAAATTTTTAGTTAACTTACCCAAAGCTATGTGTTCTATCAACAAATTTCCTTTTTTCGTGCTTTTGTAGGTACATACGGGTTGTCTTGGATCAGCTAGAGTGTACATGCATGCAGTAATGGATTAGGGCGCATGGAGATTTATAAAAGGGGTTTTTAAGAAGAGTTGCTTAGTAGTGTTTTGGAAAAGAAAGAATCTGAGATGGCATGAGGCCAGGTAAGCATGTCTGGTGAAAATTAGGGTTATAAAAGATGCCCCCTAATGTGTGAGGTCAGAAGAGAATCTGATGGCCAAAATACATTAACAATCTTCACCAACGTTCCAAACAAGTGAGCCCAGGGACCAGAAATCGGGAGGAGTCATCTGCAAAATAATAATTGTCTCACCGAGGTGGGCATACCCATGCTCGGGATGAAATAAAATCATGGCTACCAATCAAATACGTTGTATATCCATGTCATATAACTATATAAAGTGTAGCCGTGAGTAATACACAGTGGAGATACATCTCAAAATCAAAAAGATATACATGTAGAGTATCCATGTTCTAGAAGCTGACAAGGCCTGATGGTTGGAGATGAGGTCTTCAGAGCTCGAGCAACAACTTCAAAATATTCAAAACTCAGGTAGGAGTGTAATATGAGTGTATGACATCACTACCCAAAGGTCTTCGATGGATCATCGGTCATGGACTAGAGAATCTTGATGATCAGACTAAAGGCTTCATTGATTTTGAACAAAGACTTGATTGGACTTTGAGGATGGTCGGGCATGAGGAAAAGAGACAAAATGCAGAGGGGCCACCTCAGGCTTGGTAAAAAATTCCCTTATACAATAGCATGACAAATGATGAGACTCAGGCAGCATGGCATTGACATAAGTTCACGAGGTAGGAGGCAATGCAAAATCTCCATATGTTTGGAAGAGTAACCAAACGAAGGAGGACACAACTCAATGTAGCAAGAACAACTTCCTAAGGCCATATTAAAACCTAGGGCTTGACGAACAAATGGAAGTATGTGCTTTGTCTAAGGGCGACTCATTGTGTTGCCAATAAAAAGAAAATACTTTTCCCTTCCTCTTTTTGGGAAATATTTGATTCTTTTTATCTTTTTCAATAATTTTGGACGAGTTTGAGGTGCAAGGACAAGACTGATGTTCAAAGTAAGGAAAATCGGGAAAAATCCCTCCTGGGGCCAAAGGTCCCAAGACGCAGAGGCAAAGTGCTACAGGGCTTGCCTATAAGGCATGCTTCAAATGGTTCAGTTGAGAGAAACATGGAGCTGGCATTAGACCAAAGACGCAGGTATGAAAACACAGTTAACAAAACACACAATGGTAACATAAAAGGAGACTCCAATGGGGTACCTTTTTCGAAGGTAGTCTAGTTGGTTCAAAAAAGGGGTAAACTAGCACCAACAAGACGTCTATTCAAAACCATTTTAACGAGTGTTATAAAGACAAGATCACTCGACAATTTTTTCATTTTTAAGGAGTCTGAAAAAATATTAACTATGGACTCCGTCAAGAATGTTCTTTTGGACCATTTTAACGAGTGTGAAAGAATAAGGTCACTCAACGATCTTTTCAATTTTAGGGAGTCGGAAAAGAGCTTAACTATGGACTCCGTGGAGGTTCCTTTTTCATAAATTTAGTCCCTCAGGCCCAAAAAAGGGGTAAAATTATACCTGAGGGTACTCTTCTAGGGGACCAGAGCTCCTAGAGTATACCTTTGTTCATACAGTTGACCGTCCAGACCGAAAAAGGGGTAAACTACCGCTGGATAGACGTGACTTCAAATTTCAGTTTAACAAGCATGAAAGGCCACAAGATCGCTCAACAATATTTTCATGTTTAGAGGGTCTGAAAAGGGATTAAAATAAGACTCATGGGGGCTATGACTCATGTATGAAACTAGTTCAGGTATAGCCTATTGCTAGGCTCTGACCAAGAGTATCTTCGATAGTCAACTTGGGAAGTCTCCCAAAAGGGAAGAAAACACAAACCACAGTGTAAGTCCTCCCGTGGGATAGAAATCATAGTCATGGATTCAAGGATAGCCTCATCTGAAGGAAATTCAAAATCTGAGAAATCACACAAATGAGGGTCGACAGTCCCAACGGGTGAAGTAAACTAACCATACTCCATATGATGATGGAGGTTTTGTCCATGACTGGCATAGTCTATCAGTGAAGAATCACAAGCACAAGGGCTTGAGGATCTACAAACAATGAGTTTAGACTCAGAAGGATACTCAAGCCCACTTGGACCAAGAGGGGGAAGCAATGGATCCCATGCCCCCATTGGATAAACCAATGGATCAATTGTTGATTCCAAGTCTCGAGAAAGAAAACATGATTGCACAGGTTCCTGCTCAGAAGCAATTGAACATCGAGGATAAGATGCCACATAATTAACCCGTGGCGGGGTGGAGTCTACACGAACACTAGGAACATATAAAGGGGCATCCTGAACTAACGTTGAATTAGGATGGTGATTATCATATGGCAGCTGGTCAATAGTGACAATGCTTCCATTGTGGGGGAAATGCATCACCCGGAAGAGCGTAGATACCACAGCGTTCATAGCATATACATAATCATGCCCGAGAAGCATATTGAAATCTAATGGGCCTTGCACCACTATAACATCGAAGCGGAAAATATTCCCTCCTAATGAGATAGGCAACTGAGGAAGAATCCCCAAACATTCACTAGGACATATTTCAAAATCCAACAGCTCATGTGAAGCAGACACAAGCTTGGGAGAACCCAAGACTTTCCAAACCGAGGAGGATAAAATACTTGTATAGGTTCCTTCATCCACAATACATTGATAAAAAAAAATTGAATAAACTTCAACCCTCATTTGAAAGGGTGTGGAGGAAGGAAGACAAGGCTCAAAAAGGTCATTCCAATCAAAGGAAACCATCCTAGGGCTTGGAGGGGGTGTTCTCGGAATGAGCCGAATGCCCCCTTGTTCTGAAAATACTGAACCAAAAATGATAAAAACATAGTTATTAGACACATCACTCCTCAAGAGAAGAGTGGGATCAGTCAAAGACTGCATCGGCATGACCACTTTCTCAACCAATGGTTTCATAGGCTGGGAGACTACATGGTCTAAAGGCACCTCACCCCCCAAAAGAGGAGTGGGATCAACCGATGACTGCATCGACATGACCACTTTCATAACCAATGGTTGAATAGGCTATGAGACTACATGGTCTAAAGGAACCTCACCCCCCAAAAGAGGAGTGGGATTAGTCGATGACTGCATCGGCATGACCACTTTCGCAACCAATGGCTCAATAGGTTGCGAGACTACATGGTCTAAAGGCACCTCACCCCCCAAAAGAGGAGTGGGATCAGCCAATGACTGCATCTGCGTGACCACTTTTGCAACCAATGGCTGAATTGGCTATGAGGAAACCTCGGAAGAATCAGAATCAAAAGATCTTGCAGACAGGGACCACAATCTTTGTACCTCTAGAATCAGGGCACAAATGAGTAAGGTGATCTCCCTTGCAAAGCTTACAAGGCAACTTAGGCTTACGTCCTATCTGTATAGGTTTCTCAACAGAATTAATGCCCCCAACATGACTAGCAGTGGTTGGTTGCACATCTCCAACATGACTTGTAGAGGTTAGTGATGGGTCAATAACATGACTTGCAAAGGCTACAGACCTATTACTGGTATGGCTAGCAATGACTGGACTTTTCCCCTAGCATGACTTGCAGAGGGTGGGTGTGTGCCCCCAGCATAACTTGCAGAGGCTGGGTGTTGGTCTTCAATGTGACTTGCAGAGGTTGTCGACCTATCTCCAACATGAATTACAAAGGTTGGTGATTTCTTCTTCCTATTCTTCCTCTTTCTATTTCATTTAGACTTTCGGTTACTAGTAACTGTACTTTCACCAGAGGCAGGAGAAGGAGGAGGAGAAGACTTTGTTGATGAAGAAACATCAACAGGGTTCCCATGACTTAAGGTGCTTAACTGAGAAGCATCAAGAGCACTCAATACATTTGGAATGGTACCCAACCAGACCAGTAATCCCACATTCAACCCAGGGATGTACAAAGTGGCCATCAAAGGGACACCAACATTTCCGAAGAAAGGAAAAGCACAAGAATCCCCTTGTGAAGGGGTTCCTTGGATGGTATCATTGGGAAATTTAGCGGAAGACTGAAAATTCCTCTCAATCGGTGGAGTGGGTGGTATACCACCCTAGTTCAGAGACCCAAAGCCACAACTAACTAACTCACTATGGAAAAATAGGGAGCACAGAGCACACACTAAAAGTTCCTAAAGGCAAATCAAGCAAACAACTAACTAGTTGGAAGAACAGTTACACCAACCAACACTAGAGAAACTTACCAGTGCAAGTGAAACTCAAATACGGAAGAACTCTCCAGGTATACTCTACAAAGAATGGCCCAATGTCTACCCTAGGTACTATGGTATACCCCCGCAGTCACCTGTGTAACTCCCTAAAATAAAGGCAACTAGGTTGCCAGCTCATGAACAATCACCAGGCGGGTACAGTTGACAGTTGGGTGGACCGCAATGAGCAGGGTATCAAGCCCAGAACCTATCAAGGGTATTGAAATCAAGTGTTCCAGAAGATGACTAAGGACCTTGAATGGATTTGAGACCCACCAAGCTCCATAAAAAATGCAATCAACGGAATCCCAAGACAAGTCCTCTATATGTGTTCCCCATTACGCTTGGTCCGACTTTGGAGGGGTTATCTCTGCTACCTTTCCACACATGACATCGTGTTTAGCCCCTGTGTTAGAGGGGGGTCCCGAATAATTTCCACATTACTGGACTTCTACACTCCTTAGCACAGACTCATATGTTTGTTTTATAGCCTTGAAGAGTTTCCTCTGCAACCTAAATCATGGCTCTAGCCTAATCTAGTTGATGGACCCTATAAACATAAAGTCTAGTAAATTTTAATTAGCATTCTTTTTACTGGCTTGATTTACTCAAAAGGGTACCGTAGTGCAACTGATGTTGTTAAGACTCTTGCAGAAAAAAGAAATGATAAGAACACTAGCAAAGAAGGATTATCTTTCTTATTTTTCTTTTGAAATGCTTTTAATATGAGAAGAAAACACAACACTATGTTAATTTCTTTTTCTTTTTCAAATAACAATGCAAGGCAAATGCCAAGAAAGAAAGAGAACTAACAAGCTATTTTTTATTTTTTTTTATTTTATATTTTCTTCCAATCAAAGAAGAAGTAACAAAATATTCTAAAAGAAACTGATGAATGCAACTCATTTTTCTCAAAATTTCAAGCTAAAAATAAGTTTAAAAAGCTAAGAAACAGAAGAAATATTTTAATGAAAAATAAATCTATGCTTTGATCAGACCTAAGATGTCGATTGTTATGACAGAGACCAAGAACCCTGAGAGGTATAACTCTTGTCAAGGAAAAGGATGGCTGCCTCTACTTGAACAAAACTTTTCTCAACAGGCACGCAACTGACAGTTCAATAGCTAGCATGTGCACAGGAGTTGTAAAAGGTCAGGCCGCGTGTACCTCTACAACTCCTCAAAAAAATATAAATATAAGCAATCAAGCACTGGAAAAGACCATTGGTATTGAGAACCAGAATCTCTTGAAGACTCAGAAACTTACTTTTTCAGAAAATAAAAAAAATCCAAGGAAAATTTCATAGAAAAAAAACAATCTAAAGTGCTAACTAAGATACAAACTGCAAAAACAGAGACCATAATGAGTTTCAGAAAACCCCTAAGAAGGATCATTTCTGACAGGGAAGAGGATGACTTCCTCTTTAATAAAAAAAATCTGAACTTAACCACATTATTGTCACTTCATCAGCTAGTGTGTCCACGCACTCTGTGTGAAGGTTGGGTGCATGTACACCCATCCAAGCCTTATACAGGTCGTGTGTACCTCTGTGACTTCCCATAAAAGAAAATGCAGCCAAGAAAAGTAAGCAAGAAGAACTGGTATGGAAGACCAGAATCCCTGCTAGCTCAAACTTATGCAGAAACTCTAAAAACAAGTAATGAAACCAATTTTTAAAAAATACCCAAAAAGGACTCCCAGAAAACCCTAGAGATCCCCAGTGGAGTTTCCAATTCTATTGTGGGTGGGAAATCCCTCCTACGGATTATCACTTAGGGTTTTATCATGCATGAAAAAAAGACCTAAATATTCCTACTTTTTACCATCATCCCAGACCTAATCCTCATTATTCTTAAAAAAATACACAGTTAAGAAGATCAAGTGAGCATACCTTATTTCCGGTGTTTGATATCGATCCCTCTTCACTCTTGGTCGCTCTTTGAATGCAACTCTCCTCCCAAGGGTGACCTTCATTCACAAAGACAAACAAAGAACTCCACATGCATTTGATCTACAGATTAATGGGTTAGAGATTTCATCAACATGTATGCGATAAATAATGACAATCTCATATGGTGGGATGGGAAAAGTAGTTCTTTATTATTAACTTCACTAAATAAAATTACAATGATGAAACCAACCACTGCTCCACAAATCTGGTCCTGGGATCCTCTTTTACTGTGCTCCAACTGCTAACACACTTTCTTCTCTTCTTCGTTGAAATCACAAAATGGTTGCATAATCTTGGGCAAAGGGGAATATGAATTTGAGTAGAGTTTCTTTACTATCATTTTCCTCTTTTCAAATGGGACCCCTACCCCTTATATTATAGGTTATAAGGATTTAGGTATTTGGTCGAATGACCATCCATGCATGGCTGAAAGGTTTAGTTAACTTACCCAAAGTTGTGTGTTCCATCAACAACTTTCCTTTTTTCATGCTTTTGTAGGTACACGCGGGTTGTCTTGGGTCAGCTAGTGTGCACACACATGCAGTAATGGAGCAGGGCACGTGGGGATTTATAAAATGGGTTTTTAAGAAGAGTTGTTTAGTAGTGTTTTGGCAAAGAAGGAATTTGAGATGGCATGAGGCCAGGTAAGCATGTCTAGTGCAAATTAGGGTTATAACAATGGGTTTTGGATCACTGGTTTAGGATGGAATGTCATTTTTTAGAGGCAGTGAATGGGGTTGTGGTGGTGATGGAGGTTTCTCAGTGATGATGGTGGATGGAGTGGTGGCAGACTCAGGGTCATCTTGGATATGTATAATATGGGTTTCTCAAGCCGTTGAGCGAGTGCAGGGGATAGTGGATGAAATGAGTTGGGAGTTCAGAACCTTACTTGGGGAGATCCCCATCCTGAGTTTCTTAGCCACTGGCTTTGTGATGAACATAGCGCTAAGGATTTTGTTGACATCCTTACCTATCAACATTGCTTGCTCCGGCAGTTGTGGGAACACCAACAATGTTCTCTTTTTACACTCTAGTGGCTACATCTCTTCCTCCTCGTTAGAGTCTGTTTGTGTTGGGGCTTGTTTCTTCTGTATCTCTAGACCTGAGCTCAGTCCTACCCCTCCTTCCTATCATGTCTTCTTTAGCAGCTTGACGGGTAGAACATAATGCATCCCTGACTTGTGCGGGTTGCATTTGACTCTAGGCCACAACATAACCTCCTTGTTGAAGGCCTCCTCATCCAAATAGAATGGAAGCATGCGCGAATGGAAGTCCTCCTTGTTGGCATATATCGGCCACACAAATTTATGTTAGCAGTTCATGTTGAATGCTATGTTCCACGTGTTGCATTTGAGAAACTCATGTGGAATGTGCAACCTCTATTTTTCATCGATCAATCTATTGTACCACTTGGAGAATGTCGTGTTGTTGAAGGCGGTGTTCTCTAAGTCTTCCCTTGAATGCCAAGGCTTAAACATTTTTTCCAAATGCCCCTTATTTATTGGCGCCAATGGTATTTCGGTAGGTAGAATCCACTTGAACATTGCAAATGCAAGTAACAAGTACCCATAGGTGAAAGTACCACCTTTCTCTTGTGCTTCCTCACAAGCCATGAGGAGTTCCTCCAATAGGTAGCTGCACCAATTGAATATAGCGCCATTGGCAAAAATTCTTCCACCGATAAAGCATCCAGTGTGCATTCTCCCTTGTATTAGGACCTCATGACCTTGCTAGCAATTATGTAGCAACCAGTCCTGACTGTCTCCGGTAGTATGGGGTCAATATTAATTGTGTGCCCCCACTTGTGTATGGAACCTATCATATAGACTGGGCTCCCCATTCTTCTTTCCATGTTTTCTAGGACCCTGGAAACCTTTAGACACATCCTCTCCTTCTATGAATAGTCTCGTAAGCTGGTGGATATATTCTACATGGATTGGATATCTTCTATCCAACCACAAGATTCTTTCATGTACCCTTCTGATCAGAATTTTGGTACACCTCGCAACTTCCCCAGTGGTGTCGAAAACTGGTAATTCCCCGAGGTTCATGATCATAGAGTTGAACAAATTGATAAAATTGGGCTTTGGCACAAATTTCATGCCTCCCAACTTGTCTGGAGAGACACTCCAAAAGACGTCAATGTTAATTTGAGGGAATAATACCCATTCTATCAAGTTGAGGTTGAGGAGCTTGACTTGCTCGACCTTCCCTTTGAGATTGTCCACAATCTCGACCCGGGGGTCACAACGTTCATATGGTACTACATCCTTTGAAATTACACTTTGTCTCCCTGTAGCTCTCATCATGGTCAATCTGAACTATCAAAAAATTGGACAGGAGAAACAGGGATTGGGGATCACAACTAAGGGTCAAGGGATTACACATGATTTCTCACTCTTCAGAATTCATAAATCTCTAAGTTATTTTTGGGAAAAAATGCATCCTACACCGAGTTCTTAGAACCTTATACTCAGGTTGATTTGGTAAGTTTAGTAATAATTGTTATTCATCATTACCCTATATACGCAACTTGGATCTGAGTTGGCCGATAGGACTGGTTAATGGGGTAAATCGCTCGGGTGATATCGACATTTATTGGGAAAGTTGGTTAGGGACATGGTCAATTTCAGACCTTACCATTTAACATATGAGAATCCCGGTGTGAATATTGATGGCATCTTCACGTATTAAGGCTTTATGGTTTAACATAATTCAGATGGGTTGATGTGGTGGTAATAAAGGTTATGACTGGACTGGGTTCATGTGGCACATGGACTCAGATTGCATCTGGATTCGCTCTCCCTTTGACCATAAAGGGGTCCCCATCATATTAATGACTGTCATTAATGGGTTCTTGCCACTTTTGATCCTATGCTGCTGAGTGAGAAGTTCTTCATCAAAACAACACTCAAATAGAAAAATGAACTACATGTCACGGTGCAACAAATAACTCTTCGAATTTATTAATTGAATTCACAGAAATTGCAGAAAAAATCAAAACTAACTACTATACATGCTCCTTCGGACTAGAGCAACAGTCCTTTAGCTCAATTCTAATATAGATAGGGTTTTAGGCGAGCACCATTCACCCATCCTGGCCACAACATACCATCCAATTGCACAAGTTTGACTGCTCCAGAAGGTCGGATTTCCGCAACTATAAATGGTCCCAACCAATGCATGTGCAACTTGCCTAGATGTTTTTGGTACCGACTGTCATAAAGTAGGACTTTATCTCCTTACGCAAATAATTTTTTCTTAATGTGTCTGGCATGTGAAGCCTTCTGCCTTTCTTTCTCAACTGACTCGTGAAAGTCTACTAAAACCCTGGTCTCTTCATATTCTTTTAAGTCCATGAACCTTTGCACAACTGATTCATCCTCCGATATGTGTGTAATCTATGGAATGTACAAACTTGGAGTAATGAATTCTGGAGGTAGCACAAACTCTTTCCCATAGACTAGCTGAAATGGAGTGTACTTGTGGAGTTTCTTTGTTGTTGTCCTGTAAGCCCATAAAATTGTTGGAATTGTGTCATCCCAATCCTCCATGTTTGCGCAACAAACCTTATTTAATCCTCTCTCTAGAATCATGTTAAACACTTCCACTATTTTGTTGGCTTGCAGATGGTAGGGGCTACTCTTATGATGTTGGATCAAGAACTCTGTTGTAATATTTGTTATTGTACTACTGATAAAATGACCTCCCTGATCACTGGTCAGACTCCTAGGACATCCAAATTGAGTGACAATATTTTCAAAAATGAACCTAGCAATGACATCGGTCAAACAATACTGAACAACTACTGCCTAAGCCCAACGTGTAAGGTAATCAGTTGCGGTAATAATATACCTATCCTTTGAATGCCTAGTTGTGGGTTTGATCGGCCCAATGAAGTCAACCTCCCATTTATCAAATTCTTGTAGTGCTTGAACTGGCCGAAGAGGAAATTCATCTCGTCATGATGTCTTACCCACTCTTTGACAAACATCGCAAGATTTAGCATATGCCTTTGCATCCTTGAAGAGCGTGGTCCACTATAGTCCAGCTTGGAGGACTTTCTGCATAGTGGCCTTTCCTCCAACATGGCCTCCCACAAATCCACTATGGAAATCCCATAATATTTCTTGTCTTTCATGATCTAAAACACATCTCCTGAGGATATTATCTAGTCCCAGCTTATACAATTTCCCTGCAATCAATTGATAGTATGTTTCTCTAACCACCATATGATGTTTCTGAGTTGTGGAGTATGCTTTTGGGCAGGCCCCTGTACTTAAGAAGACTTCTATGTATTCTAGGTATTTTGGTATGACCTCAACCTGAAATACGTCTACATATGGGAGTTGATCATCGATTTCTCTGCCACTTTCCCCTAACTCTAATCTAGATAGGTGATCAAGCCCTACATTGCATCTTCCAGTATTAATGATCACTTCAAAAGAAAATTCCTAAAACAGTAGAAAACATCGGAAAATTATTCCTTCCAGAACAGGTTTGTTAACTAGATATTTCAATGCAGAATGATCAGTAAAGAACTTAAAATGAGAACCTAACAGATAATGTCTAAACTTATGCAAAGAGTAAATCATAGCCAAATCCTCCCTTTCTATGGTTGTATAGTGCGCTCAACTTGCGACAAATTCCTGCTAGAAAAATAGATAGGATGATCCATGGCTCTGTCTCCTGTTGTGCTAAGATGGCTCCCAAGGAAATACCTGATGCATCTACGTACACATGAAATTCATTTTCCCAGTTTGGAAATATCAAAATAGGTGTTGTGTTGATATTTTCCTTCAGGATATCGAGCGCTTTATCACACTCTGGGGTCCATTGGAACACTTTTGACTTATTTAGTAGATTCTCCAGAGGTGTAGTGATGTTTTCATATCTTATGATAAACCTGCGGTACTATCCTATGTGCCCCAATGTGGAGCAAAACTTCTTATCACTTGTAGGTGGTGCCATTTTCACAATAACCGCAACTTTGGTTGGGTCTACCAGTACTCCTTCTCAGCATTTTATGTGGCCTAAAACATTTCCATGTAGTACACAGAAGATGCGCTTTCTGAGGTTCAACGATATCTGCAATTATCTACATCCTTCAAACATCATACATAGTAATGCTACATGTTCCTTGAGCAGACTATATATAGCCCAATCATCCATATAAACTCTGATAAACTTGTGGATAAATTCTTGGAAAGTTGCTATTACAATCCTGGAAAAAACTACAGGGGTGTTCTTTAGGCCAAATGGCATCACATTGTATGCAAATGACCTCTATTATGTTATGAATGTGGTTTTGTTTTTGCCTTCTTCAGCAATCCTTACTTGATGATACCCCTAAAATCCATTTGTAAATGAGTAATATTATTTCCATGCGACTTGTTCTAGCACCTCATCAGTAAATGGTGTTGGGAAAGGGTCATGCACACAGGCATAGTTAATAATTTTGTAGTCCATACAGACCCTAATGTCCTTTGTGCCTTTCTTTCTCTGGATGACTATTGGGTTGACCCATTCTTCTTCTTCCACTACAAAAATAAGTCCAGCTTCTAGCATCTTGTCTATTTCCCTCTTAACCTTCTCTTTCACTCTAGGGTTAAGGTGATATGGTCTATGCCTCATAGGCTTTGATCCTGGTTTTAGTCCAATTTTAATCTCTCCATTGTTTCACACATTGTTCAATATGTGCTTTAAGATTAGACTATTCATTGAACAGTTGGGCAACTAGGAAATTCGTCTGCATCCCAGATTCTAACAGCTCCTTATTTTGAAATCTATATCGGATAGATTTCTTCGCATCGACCCAGTTCCCAACTAAGGGTTTATGATTAGTCCACCATCTGGAAATAGTGTCTTAGAGGGATAAATCCAACACTAATATCCTTTGATCTTCCCCAAGATATCAGAAAAAAATTGAAACCATAGGTCAACTACATTTTGTGACTACTCAAGTTGTCTCATCAGGACTATGGGGCTTCTGGGTGCAGGGGGTGAAGTAGGGACTTGCGCAATTTTAGGGTAAAAAATAGGTTGAAGAGGTTTCTCTGGCATCTCAGGGCCAGGGATGTTCTGAAATAATTCTATGGAATTTTTAAAGAATAGATTTTGTTTCAGAGGATCATACCTCTCCTCCTTAGGCACTTCTTTCTCGATCTGAGGTAAGTTATGAACATCTGTGCTAGTTTTTTTATCCTCCTCGAGTAATGATATTAAGGTTAGGCAATTGTCCCCTAATAAATCTCTTTATCTATGAACTGATGAGGTTAGATCTTCCTTGATGTACCCGATCTTCCCATTTTGCAATTAGTTCTATGAAGTCTTCAGTTGCGTTCCCATTGGTTCTACAGTGAGAGAACCATGGTCACCTAGGATGAGGACAATGTATAGCCATGTGGAATTTCTCGTCATAGTTGTAACATCTACTTGGTCTTATTCCCCCCATTCTTCCTCCTCTTAAGTCTCCTCCAGCTCCACCTCCTCGACCTCTTCTCAATTCCTAAGGGGTTTCATTCACCCTGAATGTTGTTCGATCTAGTTTGTCCACAAGTGCATCCAATGCTCTACACTAGTTTGTAGCATGTGTGGTAGATGCACAAAACTCACAGTGCACATTATTCAGTACTATTGAATACTTATGAATAATGGGGCATTGTCTTGGCCCATGCCCATGGATTTGGAAAATATCACAATACTCAACTGCTACCACTGCTTGATTACCTGGAAAAGCATGATGCGGGGTTGGGGTATGGAATGGTAAATTTGTGGATACTTGAGAAACTCCTCCCATGGGTCCTAGTGCAGGTCCCATCAGATTCTGAGGTGGTCCCATTCCCCTCATTCATGGACATTCGTTCACCAAATTTCCTTATGTGTAACATCCGGTACACCAGACTTGCGGTCATCTTGGTTTGGGTATCATCAATTCTTGAATCTTCTTTGTAAGCATTGATATTTTCCCTTTTATTTGCGCCAAATTTTCATCTGCTGGGGTCCTGTTTACTCTCAGGCTCCCCGGATATCCTGCCATGGATTCAATATTCATTGATTGTTCCAAGGCATCTGTCAAAGTGGTTATTCGATGTTGCATTAACGAAATTCATGTCAGAGGTAGCAATCCCTAGATATACCATTATTTTTTATGTTCCTCATGAATTCGATGTGCTAACCTACCTATAGCATCTTTAAACTTTTGGCTATATTCCCAGGCTGATTCACATTCCCTTTGTTGAATTTTGTGCAACTCAGAAAAAGCTTGTTGGTCTGACTGAGGTAGCTTAAACTTCGCTATGAAATTTGTCCGTACCTATTCAAGTGTCAATTCTTGACTTTGCATTCCTAGTGCCCCTGGCTCAATAAACTTCATGTACCATTTGAGATCACGACCTCTCAAGGTAGTCTGGAACTCAACCAATTTATTTACATCTGGAGTCCCTCTTGAACTCCATATTGCTTCACATAAGAACCAATGTTGCTCAACATCTTCGTCTCTTTTACCCCGGAATTATGGGTATCGATCAATCGAACCTCCCACGTTACCATCCATTGTTGATCTTACTACTCCTACCAAAATAAAACCTAATGGTCCTAGTTGTGACCTACCAGGGGATCCCAATATCCTCCCAGTACTCATGTTTTATGGTTGTGACTGACTAACTGGTTGTACTGGAACAGAAATAGCATAAGATGATAGTATATATTTTACCACTTGTATAGAAGACACTTGGGGTAGGGTTGATTCTGGGTTGGTGCCACTATATTCGGGGCAGGTTTCTTTGATCTGGGGTGTCTCATTCTCATCCTATGGAGTAGTTTCTTCAGTCGGATTCCCAATATTTCATGGCATCGGGGATGAATCTTCTCTCTCTTCTTCAAGTTCCATGTCGGCTTCATTATCCCTTGCTTCTACACCTTCTCCTTATTTTCCACCCTCCTGGGGACTTCTTTCTCTCTGCGCTTCTCTCTCACTTAATCTTTGACTAGCCAGTCTTTCTTGTCTTCTCATATTTTGCAACTCTTCCATCTATCCTTCCTCTACTTCTCCTGGTCTGAATTCTTTCCACAACTTATCGAATTGTTTTGCTGCTTTCTTTATCTTACCACACCACCACTTCTCAACTATGGCAGCTCTTTTCAAGGCTCTCTCATCTCTTGAATCCATTTCATGTTACTTCCCTCATTTTTAAAAGAACCCTCTCCCATCTCTCAGGCCATAACTCCACCCAAAACTCACCCCACCTGAAGTGAGGGTGTTTATGTTGCCATCTCATTCGGGGACATAGTTAGCATCCCCTCTTCCATCAAGAAAACCTTAATCCATAGGTGGATTTCTCTCAATAGTATTCCCCTTGTGTCTTTCTTGAAATCCGCTTCTGCTTGTGAAAAAGATTGGTGATTCTCAGCTGCAAACTCAATAATGTATCCTTCTGATGTGGTATTGACCCAGAAATTGATCGCTCGTGTTACCAAATGATCCATCCTATGAAGTGTTGTGATATTTTTTGTATCCCAAGTACAGGTCCTCTTGACTCGTTCTTGGAATTTTGGAGCTTCTTGGAGCCTATATATCTAGTGAAAAATTTCTTCTAGGAACTTAACCCAAAATATCTTGTACTGATCGCTCGATCTTTCTGAGTAAAATACTACCTCCCGTGTATCTTTCACATATTTTCCTCTCATCACTGCTTCTTTCCATATAAATGTGTCACAATTTCTCTCCCACGAGTGGTGAATATTAGATCTATAAATTCAAGGAAGAATTCTCCCTATAGGTTCCCTTTTAATTTAGGTCCCAGCAATGGAACCATTTTGTTGGTGCGAAATTGATCAAACTAGGGTCCTTCTCAAGTTACCAACAAAAGGTATCGTATAGTCTAGAGAGATGGAATTTTTATCTCCTCTGAAGAGAATAAGTCTCACCCAAAGCACAACCAAGACAAAAGGATAGGGAAGGGCAAGGGTAATACTCAGGTGGGTTCCCAGAACCTTCAAGATTCACCATGATCTTGCACAAGATAGACCAACTACAGAATAGATCTAAAATCATACATACTGGAACTAAATATACTTAAGTTGTGAAAAGCATTCATACACAGAGATATCATATTGATTCCATCCAAAATAAATAAGGTCTATAAAGATACATTGCATAAGCATAAACACATAACGACACATTATATTTCAAAATTGTGGGTCCTTCTTCATCTATTATCATCAGAACTTATCAGATACAATCTCAGAGGTATAAATTAGTACTGTGTTATAGTCTTATGGCTCTGGACTAATCCGCGGAGATCTATACACCCTTTTCCCCAAAACTATATACAAATTACATTCACATAACCTCTAATCTATATGTGCCTTGATCTCATCTAAATCATCTAACCCATCTAACCCTTTACAATCATATGCATCTCATACATATAGGTTGAGTGGGATCTTCTGGATTTTGGATCGCGTGCTTTCTTGTTCTGTTATAACTGAATTTTCCTTGTTAGTGCTCTGTTATCCCTTTCCACAACCAATTTATGTTTCTTTTACTTGCTCCATTTTCTAGCTTCTTTTGTAGCTTGTGCAACTCATGTTTAACCAAAACTAGGACTGTAGTCCTTCTTGCGTAGCTTCCAATCCAAAAACGAAGGGCCCAACAAAATTTGCTTGTGAGTTGTGTTAATTAATCTATTGATAAAGGGATATTGTTTGGATGGTTTACTTGTTGATTTCAGTGGTAAGAATTTTTTGTTGCATAAAATGTTTTCTACAACCATAGAGATTTCATAAACATTATTAATAGCACTCTTTTACAACACTCTTTTTTCATCAAAATCTTGGTTTACACATTGGAATATTGTTTAATAATTACAAGCCTTGTTTTCCAATACCATATGTTGATTTTGATGGTCTGATTAGTAGCTATTAGAATTATGTTTTTATTGATATATCACTGTTATATGCTGCAATTTTGGGACAACATGACTTCTTTTTATTTTCCCTATTTTTCGGGGGCTTGTTTCATCATATATTTTCTTGGTTTGGGTTGTTTAACATTTTTTTTGTAGGTATTATCAATTGACATCCTTTCCTTGACCTGTATTCATCCTCCTATTGTGAGGCACACAACGTCCCACTAAAGCTCTAGAGTTTTAGTGGGTACCCATAATACCAAAATCTTACAAGGTACTATTCATTACTTATGTAAATAGTTATTCACTTATGATATTGATGTTTTTATGTAGTCATTGAAGCCAATGTGATACAGATTTTGTTAATAGTACTCAAGTCCATCCTATAAGACCCTTTCTGCATGTCCCCATAATATTTAAACCCTTTTCAGAACAAATCATCCATGACGACAAAGCCCCAAATCCTTATTCATATGACCTCGATTAGAAATTGTTGGCACTTTGCCTCAGACACTCCACTATTTCTTAAATCTAAAATTTTCGATGATGACTCATTTACAATGTCGTCATTGGAGAATTTCTCTGGAAACATGTCTTTTTTGAGCTATACCTTAGACACGACGATGATATTATTTCCTCGATAAGCCACATAACTACACAAATGGAAAACTAATATTGGTTGTTGAATTTACATGGGATAAAATAATGTATTGCATGTTAACTGGGCCCCAACCTTTTCATTGCATTAAAATATAATATGTATATGACTACTATAGAACATTATACTCATACATGGAAGTCTCTCATTGTCTTATTCTTTTCAATGAATCCTTTTCATCGTTGGTAGACATCATACGTATGCTTTGTGTTCTCCATGTGAAACCTGTTGACGACAATATGACTTAGAACAAATCGTCGAAAATATAACCCTAATACGATTCAATGGTCCAGATGAATCTATCGTTCGACGAAAACATCATAGCCTTTAGAAGTTGACCTTTTCCCTGAAATTACAATACATAAAAAAAAATTAGCATGGTATCATAAAAGGAAAGGGAGAGGTTTACCCTAAGTGGTTGAATCATAAATTCATGTAAGCTCATCGCCCATCACCACCCCTTAGCACTCTTCAATAATAAATACTAATATAAATACATAATTATCAGAAGTTTGTCTCACAATCCTTACCAACTAAGATTTTTTTTTTAAAACTCCCAATGACAATATCAGTGAACTCCTCTACTTATTGACTCTACATCCCCAATGATACATCAACAGTAATGAACGTTGATATGTATGCGATACAAATTAATGGTGAATCGTACAACTCTAACTAAGTTGAAGTTATAACGTGTTCCACATTAATTACATAGGGTTTAAGGAAAATTTAAAAATTATAATCTTGTTAAGACATAATCAACCTCACTTTGTCTACAATATCAAAAAAAATCATAAGATCTACTGTTGAAAGAGTCAAGTAAATTTTGTTGTGATATATACACTTTTGACTACTAGGTAGGTATTTTGCAATTTTTTTTAATATCACTATTATCTGTAATGAGTTTGATGGTGAAGTAATTTCATTTTGTGTGAAAATTGACACAAGTGACAAAATGTCTCAGATGTAGACTATAAAGTAAAAAAATCAATTAATTGTTGTGCCTACTCTTGTTCTAGGACAAGATTCTTTCAATATTTATGATATGAGTAGCCATGACAAAAGAGAGCACTATCCTAGATACTATGATATTTATGACATGTTCCATATTGAAAAATACTCGCCCGATGATGAAGACATTGATGATTACAAAAATATATACAAAAGTGGTATCCACATAGTAGGTACTCATCCTGAACTTTTTCCTTACAACAATTTTGCAAAGTGGTGTTTCACGCACCTGCAAAATAAAACTAGAATGATAGTCAATGCTTCGGGTGTTCCAATTGCATCTCTCAAGGCAGAAGACATTAGGATTTGGTAGAAAACCCCGAAACCCATTGTTTCACTTGATGAATTATTCCTTGACAAATTCAGAGTTGATCACAAGGACTTTGAAACCCTAATGGAGGACCAGTTCGTAGATGGAGAATGGCTGGTAAATAAAGGAGAGAGATATGTTACAGAATAATACCCGAAAAAAAAATACAGATCCCTAAACGTGATGATTTGCAACATCTATGGTGAGGATACTATCACCCACTTCAGGATGGAATGGTTTCTGATGGCCTACATAGTGGCTAAGACTAGAAAAGAATTCAATTGGGATAATTGTTTTCCTTCAACATCACAAATTGAGTTCGGGAGGCTCAATGTATGAAAAACCCTGGCTTTTATAAATCATCCTACCTTATAGATGAAATTTGTGTAGCTAATAGATTTCCTACTTTAAAATGGGCTTGGAGCCCAGATCAAATCCCAATCCATGTATGTTTCTCTCAATTATGGGAAGAGAACTACAAAGAACACATTTATGATACATGTGATTACTTTCTCTCTCCCCTGAACAAAGCCATATTTGGGCTTCATCCACACAGGGTATTCCTAGGAGCTATTAAATCATTGAAACAAATAGGAGACTAGTATATGAAAAAATATTATACCTATGTGAGGATATTTGGGGCCACATGCCCACCAAAGTTTCTTCCAAAATACGTCCCTAACAAATTTCTAGCTAGAGAGATAGCATACTAGACAACATAAAAGAGAGCCATTGCCTACCTATGAGAGAAAAATAAAAAATATTGACCCATTTCCCCTCTCCACATAGGCCAATATTCTTTGTTGAATAAAAAACATGCTAAAAATGAGGTTGAGACCCTAAAGGAAGTATGTTTATGTATTGGAAATCAGAAAGGACATGATCCACAAAATGTGGTATATGACCACATAAGGGCTATCAAATTAGCACCATATGTTCTGCATGAAGCCAATTTTGTAAAGGAATTCTTCATTAGACAAAATCCCTAATGAACCATCCAAAGAACAACTTTAGAAAGAAGAAGATGAAGATAGGGTATTGAAATAGAACAATTCAGATCCCTACTCCAGCAAGACAAAGAATTACTGGAAGCTAAAGAACGGGAAAAGAAACAAAAGAAGGAATAATTAACAAATAAAATTGAGGAGGACGAAGAAAGATACCAACATAGAAAGAAGGAAGAGGATGAGAAAAAATAGGCCAAATTAAAAAAGAAAAAAGGTGAGGAGCCATTTTTAGAGAGGAATCATGGAGAAAAGCCAACTAATACAGATGCTACAACACCTCAGACCCAAAATGACATAGAGCTTGAGAAGAAGAAAATGATAGATGTAGGACAAACAACATTAGCCACTCAAGAAGAAGAAATGAAAAAGAAATAATACGAAGAGAAAAGAAATGTTGCAAAATCCTAGGAAAAAGGATCAACAAAGTTAAACACAATTGCAATAACAAATTATAGCATGATGCCCATTCCATTGGAAGAGTGCACTCCCATGGAAGCTATTCTAGGTAGTCTTTTTGTCACATCCGCAGGACTTGGAATTGAATGTACAGTTGTTTTTGTAGGTGACTACTACTACAACCACAAAACCAGGGCCATTGAAAAGAGGAAAACTAAGAGGAAAAGAGAAGGAACTGGTACAAGCCATGGAACATTTGAGAGAAATATTAAGTGGAAAGAAGGGCCAGATACCAAAGAGAATGTAATACAAGCCGCATCAACACTCAATTCCTTCATCGATGTGAATTTTATGTCATTCTATGAAGTTACAGGAGCCCTTGACATAGAAAAAGAAATAATAGTTGAGCTAGAAGAAACCATGGATACAATCAAGGAAAATGTGGCCAATGAGTTCAAAAAATAAGCCATGATAGTAGAATGCTTTCACCGAGAAGAACTGGAGAAGCAATTGCAACTTCAAGAAAAGGAATTAAATGCATAATTTGATAAGGTTGATTTAAACCAAAATATGCACCAAGAAGAAACAATGAAACTTAAAGCCACACATGCTCAAGAAGTTACAAGGCTCAAAGATGAACAATTAGAGATCAGTACATATAATGAGAGGATTGAAGAACAAATTTGGAAATTGCATTAGGATAATGAGCTTCTTTAGAAAATTGCAGAAGAAAATAAAAGAGGAATCATTGTCCTATAGATAGTCAAAGAAAGATCCACAAGAGAAAATGAGGAACTCGGGGATATGTTGAAGAAATTATTTTATGTATTAAACAAAATTTGTAAGAATAAGTCTAATCAAACTAAACTGGGCATATAAATGAAAACCATGCAGGAAAGGTACAAAAAATCTCAGGATCCATAAAACAAGATCGTTGAATGGAAAGATGATCATTAGAAAACATGTAGCATCCTACTAGTGTATTCAGATAAACAAAATATCAAAGACCACTAAATCCTTAGTTCAGGGATGTTGTGTAATGCCCATCAATATATATATCTAACATTGTTATATTCACGAGCATTTATTTCTTAACAGCATAATACAATATCTAATCAACATAATATCAATCTGCTTACCAACAACTTAAACAGTTTAGATTCATCAAATAAATGCA
>ML804639.1:440970-474699 GCA_009831015.1 Picea engelmannii | reverse complement strand
ATATTTTAGCTTAAGTATAATCCAGAATAATTAATTAATAGCTTGTAATCAATTAAGGTTATATAATAATTAATCATAATTTAGCTAGTGTTTAGGATTAGTTATGAAATTATTCACAGCAATAAGAAAAGGGTCATTACATGTTGATTATGAAAGACGCTAAGCACACCCAATAACAAGTCAATGTGGCATGAAAATTTTTATGGAGGTCATCAGATAGCCTACTTAAACAATTTGGAATGGATCCCCTGGTAGACTTAGAGAAAGCACCATCAACCCAAACAAGAGTAGAAGATGTGGAGGATAGAAGAAATCTTAGAATGAAATCTACTGAAGTGATTGATGAAGTTGATGCAAATTTCCTGGAGACAAGACTAATGTATCCAGCTAAACTAATTTTTTTAATTGAATATTTCATACAACATATACAACAAAGTTTGAAGACAGAGATTGTAACTCCAATCTATGATAGTGAAATAGACCTCGAAAAGGTTCAGTTGAATAGAGTAGATGATTTACTCGAGGACTTCAAACTATGGAAAAATTCATCGACAAAATGAAACCGCCAAAACCCACTTGATTATTGTAACTGAACTCTCCATTTTGATTATTTTTTTGTAGTTATTGTAATATCCCAATCGAGAAGGTGAACTAAAGTGTTGTAACTGTCAATTGGAAATTTGACAGTTATAGGAAACAAAAATCCTCTCTTCATATTCTATAAAAGATATGAATGTAAGAAGGTTAAGGAATTTTTGCACTTTGTGTATGTCAGATAGTACTATTACTTCCAGTTCAATAAAGAGCAAGAGGAATTTTCTGAGACGTCTGGTTATGGTGAATGTATCTGGGACTTTTCTTAATGCATTTGTCCTTTATTCGAGTTCTATAAGTTTTATTGTATGAACTATTTTTGAAATTCTCTTGTATGCTCATATAAGAACATGTTTCTCTTATTAAATACAGTTATATTGTTGTCAAACCAGGATGAAATTACTTGTAAATGTGTTTAATGACATTATTTCCTTCATCTATCATATGAATGTATGAATTATTTCTAATTTAGGGGATATTATTTTTAAATGTAATTGATCTTTATTAGTTTTCTCCTAATCAAGATAGATTTAGTTTAGTTTAGGATTGCATCTTAAAATAGTTGTAGGCAACATCATTTTAGTTTAGTTTCAGGTTTTAATTCATTTGATAACCTTCGGTTCTCAGATTCATATTTAGATAATAAATTGTTGAGGCAACCAAGCCAATATATTGGTCAGAAACATTACCCCAAATGAGAGTGAGTCTAATTGGGACTTTGTAATACCCCTAGGATGAACACCAATGGTAAATGTAAATGTAAATATGTTTTATAGGCTAGTGAGCCAGGTTATTATAGGCCAAAAGGCTTATGTTATTATTAGGTTGTAGATCCTCGATGATAAAGGCCAGTGAGACTATTATTGTAATATGTAAAAAATCATATCATTAATAAAGTACAACATTGTGGTGTACCAACCACGTAAAAGAGTATGGGGGACTAAACTCCACTAGGAAGGGAAAGGGGGGCTAAGAGCCTAGGAAAGGGATAAGCTAGAGGGGTTGATTCCAAAGTAATATTATAATATTACTCCTAAATACTAAGGTATGGATAATTATTTTATCCTAAGTTCTAAGGATGGGGACAAGTGGGCCAAAGTAGCTCTCAGCCTGAAAAGTGTCTAATTAGTGACATGCATACAAAGAGTTTGGACTTAGTGCATTAGCCATTCATTCATCCATTCATCCCATCATTATTTCCTCTTGATATTAAACACACTCCTTTAGTTGTGCCCCATACCTTCCTGTTACTAATAGCACACCTGATTCCATCATCATTCATGTGCCTGGATAGCTTAGGAGTTGGACAGAAGAAGCGGGTTGTCGGGCCCATGGGATATAGAAGAATTGGGTTTTCAGACCCATGGGATATAGAAGAGGCAGGTTGTCAGGCCCGTGAGAAACTCTCTCCAGGTGAGATAATTGCTAGGAATTGATTTCTTGAGGGTGCCCAACTGTAGCTACAGTTCTCTGAGACTTCTTGTTCGGCTTGTTGGTGAATCTACGGAAAGGAAGTGGGGCAGCCGAAGGACTGTTGAGAAGAGAAGGGGAACACTTCCTAGGGTGGGACAGGCATGTGGGGAATGAGGGACTCTAGGATGTTATTTTTATTTGGAACCTGTGACAGAGTTGTTCCTATTGTCTGAGACACATCATCCTGGTTAGGAATCCCTTTACCCTGGTGAAGTTTAGTCCCAGCTTAGGGATGACCCACTACTGAGAGTTATGAGCAGTGTGGTCTTAGGATGGGAGGATCGTGGAAGGTCTGCATGAAGTTGGTGGTCTTATTATCAAATATAAGTGTCAATTATGTGTTAAATTATGTATTGCATCATTATTATGAATTTGTTTTCATGGGTTTTTTCCCTTTGTATGTTGCATGTGTATTGTTAGTATTATTCTAAATGAATTTGTGTACTTGCAGAGTATTTTTGTATGCTTTAAATTTGTATACATTTATGAAATTTGTATGTGGAATAGCCCAGTAGGTGGCTGTAGATGTTACAATATGGCATCAAAGCTCCAATTTTCAACACTGAGCCTCGATGGGCCGAGCAAGCTGAAATTGAAGCAAAATTTCATAGTGAATTGAAGTTACAGGGTTCCAAGAGAGCACTGAGAGAATACTTTGACAATGTTCGAAAGATCGGGAGGTGTAGCAGTTCGAGAAACCACAATATTCATTGATTTGGGGTTGTGAGATTAGATCTGGTCCATTGGATCACACCCAAACAAGAGGAGAGCACATTACAGAGGCGATCATATCTCAGTCGTTGGATATCAGCATGGGATAATGAGGGTCATCGATCAAGGTTCTTGAGCTATAAGCCTTGGACAAAGTGGAGTGGATCTCAGTCATAGATCCCATCATTGGATTTGAGTCAAAAATCTCATGGTTCAACGATACATCACTCCGAGAGATTTTGGTTGTGTTTTCACAAAGTAGATATTTTTTTCCTGAAGGCCCAAAGCATGGAGTCAATCCTGGTTGTTCATTGATGGGGACATGTGGATCATGGATCTTCGTCCTTTGCTAGTTCGACGTTTGGGGTATTTGGAGTGTGTTGTCGTAAGAACCTTCAAAGACTAAAGTTTTGTAGCACCGGAGTAAGGAATCTCTGGATAGCACCTCTCTAGGTTAGAGTCTTTTAAGTGAGAAAAATATCAAGAGGCATGGTGCAAGTGAAGGAGAAAGGAGTGACCCTACAGAGGATAAATAAAAGGCCAAGCCTTTGAAATACTCATAGAAATCCTTCATTGGAGGTAAGCACAAGACATGTTCCAAGGGTCCAAGTCCTTTAACTAGACAAATCTTGAGGAGGGATAGCAAAAGTAAGTCTACAAAGAAAGGAAATATCTGTGTTTGAAGGTAAATGGATGAGATCTATTCGGGAGAAATCAAGACCCCACATAGTTTTCGGATCAAGGTAATAAGCGCAGACATTAAACCCCCAAGTCCTTTAGACTTTGTCTCTCTTGTTGTTTTAATTCCTATTTATTGAAAGAGGCCAAAGAACTTAAGCTCCGAAGTCCTAGAGTGAATCTACATCATAGATCACTGGGAGGAGTTCCTGACCATTGGATTCTTCGTGGAACAAATATGGGTTGTACGATCAAACCCCATACCAGAGGAGGAGCATCATGGAGAAGATCAGATCCCAACCATTAGATCTGCACACAGGAAAATGTGAGTCGTATATCTCACAGTTCAGAGATTCGGGACTCCAAGAGAAGTCAATCAATGTTGCACAAAGGGAAGAATTCCCTGAAGTCTCGAAGTTCGGAGTCAATCTGGACCATTCATTGTTGGGGGACATGTGTCCAAATATTATCGAGTGTTTGAAGATTTGAATCTCCAGAGGATTAGGGGGGGAGGTGTTTTGGCGTGAAAAGTCCCGAAGCCCGATGTCAATCCAGGTCGTCCATTTACAAGGACACGTGAACCGTAGATCTCATCCCATCGTCAGTTTGATGTTCAAAAATTCAGGATACAGGGTTCATTTGAACCTCATAAATATTGAAGCCCGGAGTTCCATATGGGTCCTAGTCATTGGTTGTTGGAGGAGAGTGATTTGTAGATCGTTGGTTTGGCATTCGTCGATTCAGAGGTGTTTTTGTTGGAGTGGATAAAAGTCTCAAATCCCAGAGCCTCAGAGCTCCTTTGGACTGTAGATCTCAGCAGGAAGTGTGGACCGTTGATCCCTAAAATCTCCCAAAGCCTAAAGTTTCAGAGTGTTGCAGTAATGAAGCTCTGGATAGCATCCATTCAGGAGTTCTCCAATTTTCTAGTTCGGGAGTTCACCAGTTTGGGAGTTCAATAGTTCGGAAGTCTAGGAGATTTGCATGTTGGAGTCGTGGAAAATACCAAAACTTGGAGTTCTGAAGTGAATATCCACCACAGATCATGGAGGAGGGAAGAGAATCCCCGCCAGCCATCAGATCTAGCCATAACAGTTTGGAGAAAGGAAGGATAGGGAGAAGACCTACACCTACCGATCAAAGTCAATTTATGACCAAATTTGGTCGGTAACCACTCTATGATATTGGAGTGTTGAAAAGGAAAATTTTCACGGAGTGTTGAAGTCTCGAAGCTCTAGATAGCGCCTTTTATTTGAGTGCTCGGTTCTAGATCGCGGTCACGTGATATTTCCACCGAAGAAAAGGGGGCTAGCACTTGTAGTTTTGATTGTAGGTGAAAGGGGATTATATTAAAGCACCCACAGGTTTCTTTGGACCTACATAAAGAAATAAAAATGGTGTGTACACATTAAAAGAGGATCCAACACAGATCCGAGAGATAATTCGACTCGAGAAGAAGATCCTAAGACCGGGAGGTCGCGCGAGCCCCTAGGAGGGGTGGGGTTTTGCATCACAGAACTTTGACTTAGACCATCATAAAATCTATTGAACCATATAACACATTCATGGATCTGAATTAAAATTTTGGGCATGTTAAAAAATTTTAAGATGGCTCAGAAGGTACCTGTAGCATTCAAGTCCAAAAACACTAATTGGCCTGGAACTTCAGCAGGCTGTAACTATCATCCAAAAACCTAGAAAGAGGTGAAACTTGGACAGAATTTCCAAAATATGTGTATGAAGAAACCCAATTGGGATCCTACCAAAAAATATCCAATGGAGCAGGTGCAAAAATGCATAATTACAGTTCCAATTTGCACCTAGTTGAAGTGTGAATAGGAGAAGTTAATGGACACTTTTCAAATGACCATAAATTTCTTCTCAAGACTCTGAATTGAGAAAGGGAGCATTCATTGGAAAGGTATTGGATAGGGGAGTCTAAGTATCCACCCATAAAATTCACTTGGGTAGTTAATTTTCACAAGATATTAGAAGAATAAATTATGATGCATTATTGGAACAAAATTGTACATAATTTCATAAATTTGTTCAATTATTTATCTTAACAAATTTTGTTTCCTCCAAATTTTGTAGAGTTAACAACATTTTTTTCATACCATGTGATAAGGTTGAAATTTAGTTAAATATAAGTAGAGGTACTTAGGGAAAGAGTGTTATGAAAAAAATCGTTCATAAGATGATCAAAAAGCCAAGATTACAAAATGTAAAGGTATGAATATAGGTGCAGCCATAAAGTCTTGAGAAGCCACTACAGGAAGTCCACTCATGTTAGTCAAGTACTCAATGGAATCTGGGAAAAGGAGTAGATCATGTAGTGAATGAAATAGTGAAATTCCATTCACTCCCAAAGAAACCAACCTACAGCTTAAGAAATACATTGGAGTCAGATATAATATAAAAGGAATTGACTATATGAATGATAGTAATCAGATAAAGAGAAAGACTTAATGCATATATGGATAAAGAAGCATCATCTCCAGGGATTAGCTATGTAATTATAGAGAAATTCTTCCCTTATGGTTATCAGAGTGTGTAGTGGAAGCATGGTATGAAGGGAATCACTTCAAGGGTAAATAAATGAAGGTGCAGATAAGTAAGGAGTGTCTGTTGAGGCATAAAACAATATAATATGGAATTATTGGATCTAGAATGATGCAATAAAACTCCTAGAAGAGGAATTACTCAAAGATAAATGTATTAGAGATTGGATGAAGTTCATGAGTAAATTAAGATAGTTGAAAGGTACCAATAGATGGATACCAAGTTATACATAGTCTTCTGCAACATTCGAAGAACTATGACAACAATGGGAAGGACAGTTGAGTACATTCCCAAGAGATGAGTGCATTGACAGGGTACATTGGGATGGTAATACAAAAGGATTCAAACATGGAGAAGAAGGAATAGGTGCATCAATATGGCATGATGGAAGTGGATTATGCAAGTCAAGGTGAAAACAGATGGGTTAGGACAAGACAAATCAATGGTTCGTTAAGAAAATCCAAGTGTTGATATGTTCAGTCAAGGAAAGGTTGAATCAATTTGTTACAATAAATAAATTGGCATTAAATATTCAAGGTTAATTGGAGAGAATGACTGGAAATGTAATTTGGTCATGTAGGAGTTGGATAAGAGGGATCCAAGTAATAGTGGAATGCAGAAAATTAATATCAGCATAATATATGGCTACAAGTGTGCAAAGTAGATAAGAACAGTTGGGATGGAAAATTACTCAAGATAGAACAATCAAGAACATTGTTTTATCTTGTAAGAACACAAGAAGATTCAAGAATCCGAGAAGAATTGAAGACTTCTAGGAGAAACAAAGAAAAGTGACACAGGGAGAAAGAGGTTGTTGCAATTACTATAGTAGCAAACATGTTATTGCTTGTTGGACATCCATACATAGTATAGGAAATTGGCATGCAGATTATTTTAGGAGCATGCTAGTGATGCATTATTAGTGCATACAAATATGAATTGGTGAATTCCAATTTGTTAATATAAACATATAAAATAATAAGTCTAGGATTAGTCTATTTTCTAATGGTGGTTGATTGTACCAGGAAGGAGAGAATTCTTGCATGTTTGCAAGTGTTGCTACTAATGTTGCTGCATATAGAAGGAAGAAACATAAAGTTGAAGAGTGGATTATAAGTCTTATAATAGAAGCATGGGAGCTTCTATTGTTATCACCTATCCATGTTGCATTAAATTCATTTAATGGAATCTATGAATGTATGAGTTTTATGTACTCTTATTGCATAATTGATGAAGGGAATTTAGGTAAGAATTTCATCATCCATTTTTATTTTATAAAATCACATTATTGTATTAGTTGAATGTATTGATGTGAATAAAATACCACTAGGTGTGGTAAAGGTTGGATGCATGTAATAATTCTAAAATATTTTTAGCTTTTGAATGCATACACTGACATAACGGCATGTTATGTTAATTGGTTATGAGCTAATAACCAAGTCAATAAAAGGTATGAACCTGATATAGGAATGGATGCCAAAAAACCTAGTCATGTATGAGACCATGACATGGTTTGTTATGGAAAAGTATGGTTATGGAAAGGATAGGTACCACAAAAATATCCAATGAATTTCCTACTTCTAAATAGTATTTGGAATGCAACCTTTTTTATAACACTAATAAACACCATAGAATTATACTCTTGGTGTAGTGCTCGAGTTGAAAAGGAAGGCATCCAAATAATTGAGAAGAAAATAGGAAGTGTATGGAGAATGTGTCAAGGCATTAACCAGATTTCCAATTTACCAATGGTGAGATACATGACTTAGATATAGAGCATTATGAAAATCAATGGAAAGATGCAATGAATATATATGCATTGACAATTGCACTCATGCATAGTAAGTGGTAGATTTTCACTTATGCATGATAGAATTTTTATACTTGAGTGCATTATTGAATGCACTTTTGTGAATTCATGCATACATGTTATTTAATGGAAATAATTATATTAACATCTGAAATGTTACAACTATTACTAACTCATGGAGTTGAGAACATTTCAGGAGCTGTTAGACATTGCAAAAGGAAAGTTTCAAGTCAAGTAGTCACATGAGAATTGACTATAGGAAATTTTTGTTCAGGAAACAGAGTAATAATTGCTAGGAAAAGGAAAGTATAATTGTTGAAAATTCCTATGCAAAGAATGATAATTCATTCTATTTAATAAATTGTTCGATAGTTGTGATTGAATTGTTAAGTGTCAACAATTCTAAGATCACTTTGTAAGGGTTTGGTACATATTGCAATGAAATTATAATGTATAGGAAATACTGATAATATGTTGGTTGAATGCAAGATGGAAGCATTGCAGGAAAAGTGGTATTCAATATGGTGCTTGTTGAAAGCCATAAGGAAGACTACATCCTACTATTGCAACAGTCATGAAAAATTATGAGATAGATATTTCATATTTTGGGAAAATTTGAATTCCTTATGAAATAAGTTTGAGTTCTAAATGATTTTTTTTATAATGTTCTCTCATAATAATTGTATGTGTGTGATACATATGAGATAATATTGATTAAAGTTGGAATGTTTGGGAAGAAGAACTATTGTTGGAGACAATGGAGCAATATAAATGTAGAACCTTGGTGGGGTTCTAATAATGAGTTGGCATTCTCCTTTTGTGTGAAATCCTTGGAAATATGGATCTCTGAGGGACTATGTAGTAGTGAAGGAATACCTGAGCCTAGAAGGGTGAATGCAACAAGGAAGAGGCAACTCAATAGTGCTTATGGCATGATAGCTATAATCATGAGGGTGTGTCAAATGGAACAGTGAGATGAATTATTTATTGAAGCAACTCTATGAAGTAGAGAAAATAAATTCTAGATACAGTATGAATACATGAATTGGTGCTTGGAAAGTAGAGCACCAAGAAGAAAACAAGCTTCCAATAGTAAAGGCTTGAAAATGTTTGAGGAAATTTGAATTGTACATGGTATATAATGCACTAAGGACAGTGCATAAATAAGGGGATGGGAATGTAATACCCCTATTTTGAACCCAAATGGTAAATTTAAATGTAAATATGCTTTATAGGTTGATTATCTAGGTTATTATAGGCCATACGGCTTATGTGATTATTAGGCCGGAGAGACTAGATGTTAAAGGCCAGTGAGTCTATTATTGTAATATGTAAACACTCATATCATTAATAAAGTACATCATTGTGGTATAACAACCACATAAAAGAGTATGGGGGACTAAACTCCACTAGGAAGGGAAAGGGGCACTAAGAGCCTAGGAAGGGGCTAAGCTAGAGGGATTAATTCCAAAGGAATATTATAACATTATTCCTAACGACTAAGGTATGGATAATTATTTTATCCTAAGTTCTACAGATGGGGACAAGTGGTCCAAAGTAGCTCTCAACCTGACAAGTGTCCAATTAGGGACATGCATACAAACATTTTGTACTTAGTGCATTATCCATTCATTCATCCATTCATCCCATCATTATTGCCTCTCGATCTTGCACGCACTCCTTTAGTTGTACCACGTACCTTCCTGTTACTAGCAGTGCACATGTACCTTACTCGAATGTTGTTGATTCCATCACTGTTCATGTGCCTGGATAGCTTAGGAGCTAGATAGAAGAAGTAGGTTTTCAAGCCCGTGGGATATAGAAGAAGCAGGTTGTCAGGCCTATGGGATATAGAAGAGGTGGGTTGTCAAGATTGTGAGAAACTCTCTCCAGGTGAGAGAATTGTTGGGAATTGATTTCCTAAGGGTGACCAACTGGAGCTACAGTGCTCTAAGACTTCATGTCTGTCATGTTGCTAAAGCCACAAAAAGGAAGTGGGGCAGTCGAAGGACTGTTATGTAGAGAAGGGGCACAATTCTTGTTGTGGGATAGACATCTTGGGAATGAGGGATTATAGGCTGATAGTTTGAATTGACACCTGTGATGGATTTTTTTCTATTGTCTGAGATACATCATCCTGGTTAGGAATCCATTTACCCAGGTGGATTTTATTCCTAGCTCAGGGGTGACCCATTGATGAGAGTTTTGAGCATTATGTTCTAAGGCTGGGAGGATCGTGGAAGGTCTGCACGCAATTGGTGGTCTTCTTATCAAAGAAAAGTGTAAATTGTGTGTTGAATTGTGTGCTACTTCATTATTATGTATTTGTTTTCATGGGGTTTTTCCCTGTGTATGTTGCATGTGTATTGCTAATATTATTCTGCATGAATCTGCGTATTTGCAGAGTATTTTTGTCTTTTTTTAAATTTGTATACAGTTTCAAAAGTTGTATGTGGCATAGCCCAAAAGGTGGCTAGGGATGTTACAGACTTTCCATTAGGTGTTCTCCTTTACCTGCATGATTGGGTCATTTTGACCCGTCAACACATCCATAAATATTCAAGAACCTTTTATCATGACCTATATGGATGTTCCTTCAACTCCTTATATTTCCCTTAAAATGATGGGGATATATATTGAGGTGACAGTGATAGGTGTCCCCAATTGTGTCACACATTTTTTGGGGGGTTGGGATTTTCCATAAACAAAAATTGTGCGATCACATTTTTGGCATTATTGTTGGAGAGGATTTTGAATCCTTTCTGATCCCATAAAGACACTTGGAAAGTCTATCCCAAATCCTTTACTTTTATCTTTCCTAGAAACTCCATTTGAGGGAAGTTCCCCTTTCACTTTTGATGATATCTTCATAAAGTTCATCTGGTGACTCCACAACCTAAGAACCCATATTTCCAAAAGACACTTCCTAAAGGAATGTTTAAGCCTTCCAAAGTTTACCGACAAAGAACTCTTCATAATTCACCCATGGTCAAAACCTTATTTCAAGGAAGTCTTCATTTCTCTCCAGTGCCTTGTCCTTGGGATATAAACCTTTACAATTTGTTATCACTCCAGGAAACTCTCCTAGGTTGTATCTCAGAAATGTCTGGTAACTTAACTGTTTTTGTAATTATTTACTCAATAATGGGTGTGGAGTTGGATCAAGATGAATATCTAAATCACTGTATTGTATCTTCAAGATAGTCTAGTTATATTCAAACAGTAAAAGGCCCTCAAGAGCTATTATCAGATAGGTTTGTAAATCAAATGGATAAGAAACCAATCAATTAACCAAAACATACATAAACAATATATATGATGGGTCAAAAAACTAGAAGTGGATGCTTATGATTCTTATTTAATAATCAAAGGTAAGATGATAGTTACCATAGGACATTGAAACATAGACAAAGAAATAATTTCAACTCATAGGCATAGAATAGAAATGAAAAGAAAGTCTAACAATAACAATGAAAGAAGCTTGCAGGCTAAATATATTAAAGAAAGTGTTTGTATCACAATAAAAGTAGAGTCTAGAACTCAAAGTCGAACCCCCCCTTTTGTTCATCAACAATTTGTGACTTTATAGCCTTTACATGAGAAATCTAGATCCTAAAAAGTTGGATCAGATTTACTTGAAATAGTAAGTCAAAATCTAGTACAAGAAAATAGGAGAGATCCTATAAAATAGGTCAAAATATTATCTCAAATGATCTTCATCTTATTCATACTTCGATAGTTGGATAAATCCTTCCAAGGTTGAAGGATAAGTCAAAAACTGCCACCTTTGGCAAAAGACAGGTTTTTCCCAAAATTAGATAACCAATTAGATCTTATTTTCTTTGCTGGCACCTTGAGGATTGAAACAGAATCCCAAAAATGATGAATTTAATTATTATTCATCATTACAAACCTTCTTCGAGTCATCTGGGTGAGTAAATCTCGGATCTATGCAAAAATAATACCTCTCTTCCCTGTTCTGCACTTTTGGTGGCTAAAGAGTAAAAAAATTGATCCTATAAGCCACCAAAAGCTCTACTTTCGGTGGCTAAAGACAGCTATGAAAGCCTGTCTAAGCCACCGAAAGATATATTTCAAGATAGCTTTCAAAATTTACAAAATTACATAAATTCCTCCAATCAATCATGATCCTTTGACTAATGATTTAGATGACCTTCAAATCTGGGAAGACCTTTACCTTGCTGGACTTGTATCATTATCTTACCAGAAATGTTATGTCACCTGAAGTGCCTTGATTTTTTTTTCCTTAAATGATAGAATTGTTGCTAAGAATGTGCATTAAGTTGCCACCTATACCCCAAATGTTGTTATAAACTCTGGAATAAAATCTTTAAAACAGAATAAGTTTTCAACTAGAAATTATCTTCCTGGATCCATCACTGGAATATTCCTGGAATAGAGAGGAAGCCATCATGTATCTTACACTTATAGAAGCCTATGTTGTATCTAAGTGCACCAAGAGCACTCATCTCAGATAGAACAAATGAGATCTTCAATATTAGGAATTATATAGATGGTCATGACTGTATATTCACAATTAATGTACAACTTTGAAAGGAACTATACTCAGGATGTTAGTCAAACTTTGTTTAAAAGCATATGTTTTGTCTTCCCTGTTTCTTCATCATCATAATTTTGAATGCTTAATCAAGAGTGTCCATTTTGGAGTGTTTGTCATTTCTGTATCAAATCAATGGCAGCCCTTGTTTTACTTCTTCATAGCATGCATAAACAGTTTATTCTCTGTCATTTCACTCTGATATAAATGGGAACTCATTTTATTCCTCAAACTTTCAACAGGATCGCCATAATCCTGATCTGCTACTGCTCATATGTATTGAGCATAGGGCTATCAGATAACCTCTCGGCCCTCTATATTGAGCAGACCTCTTCCTCTTCCTCTTTGTGTGCACTTGTCTTGTGTTGACATATGCGCTTGATGAGTGGCTCATACGTGGATTGTTGAATGCGTTTAAGAAATTAGGAATGTTTGATTACTTATGGCTTATGCGTGACATGTGGAATGAGGAGTCTAACTTGGCACATGGCAATGTGAACCTTGATGCGATGTGGATTGACATTTGATTTCCCATGTGGCCTTGACATATGAATCTTGACTCATAAAATGACATGTGTGCATATGTTTTTAGATGTGGCATGGATCGTGGCATGAGGAATTGGGCTTAGCGCTTAATGTTGGGCTTGAGAGTTTGACTCATGGACTTATGTTATTGAATGGGGTTTTAGGTGATGGACTTTAAACTTAGCATGAAAACTAGGCTCGTAGGTTAACCCATGGTATGACTCATATATTGGATATAACTCATGGCTAGCATGTGGGCTTTCCAAAATTTTGTTTTGAAAAACCATGAGACCTGAGAGGCTAGATTTGATTTGATTTAAAGCAAAACTCAGACTTTGGCATAAGAATTAGGCATGTAGTTTTGGTGTGATATGGCTTAGGTTTTAGAATCACTTCGAGCACCCACCATTTTACAACAAAATGCATATTATCATTTGACAGTATAAAAGCCAATAAAGCTAGGGTTATAGGCTATGCTAACATCTAATATGCATTTTGTGTATTGCAGGTAAAGAGGAAGAGACCAAAGGATTTATGGGCAAGAAATATCAATGGGAGATGAATGAAGAATTTGGAGATAAAATACTGGCTAAATGACTAAGATCAATTGACACATTAAGCATGAACGGATGAAATTCCTCAAAAGTTTTGTAAAACATTTGAGGAGATAACATATGGCTCTTTCTGGGGATGAAAGCCTCCCTATGAGGTTTCAAGAACAAGCAAACATGTGCCTGTCCATATAACCTGAAAATCCTGCAACCTGCTCAGCAATCATCCACAATTTTGTTATGTGTCTAGTCCATTGGACCATGGAGTCATTAATAGCCTCACTAGCTCTCTACAATCTGTCCACAAATGTTCAACTGTAAACCTGCTAGCAATGCCTTGCATCCATTGGGCTATGGAGTGTCAAAATATGATTTCAAAACCTAATCCAAATCCTACAACTTATTCAAACTCTAACAAAGTGTCGAACACAAGTTCTTGCTGCAAACTATTAGACTGAAAAGGATCTCATGCTTGATGGCGAGCTTATTCTCTATATGTTCCTACTTCTAATCAGAAAAAATGGCTCATCATGTGACATCATGCTTCCAATGAAGCCATGATAACATCGAACTAATTACAAGAATCTTTTGCATGCAGATAAAATTCAAAGAAAACTTCATTATGTGTAGTAGAATTTCAACTTGAAATACATACTTACAATCACCATCTACTTTAATCCCAAAAATTTCACAACTAAAGACTTCCATAAATAACATCTCCATGTAGATGGCCACTGGATCATAGAAAGAAGAAATAGATTGATAACCAAACACAATTACCTTTGCTTGTTGTTCAATAATTTCTTCAACCTCTAATATATGGCTGCCATGAACTGGTTCCTACAGATCCGAAAATAGTTGTGAGCTGATTGGATTGCTAATCCCTTCTTTTTCGATATCTTCTTCTTAGGTGATTTCAATGTTTTGTTCATGAGGCATTATAAACATAAGAGAATACCTGAAATCTTCATCTAGGTTAAACTCATCATATTCAATGTCTTGTGCAAACATGGAATGGTTGATTACAACATGATGTTGTTCCTTTATGGGAAAAGAAAAAGGCTCGTCGAAATCAGATTCATAAATGTCATATATTGGTTGATTGCTTCTCAAGTCAACATTATTTGATATAGAAATCTGTTCTTCTCCATTTGCATACTTATCAAAAATAGGTGAATAGAAAACCTTTGTATCTTGCAAACAAAGACAAGCAATCTTCAGATCCTTCTCTCCAATCATAAGTGAAAACATATCGTAGGCAACCTCTTGAAAAAGTTCAAAAAAATCTTCTTCTCTAACTGTTTCTTCATGCAAATCAAAGGCAGCAACTGCAACAGATATAAGGTCTGATTCATCTACAACTATGTAATTCCCATTATAATCATTTGTATCATGATCTTCCTTAAAAACATAATTTTCATATTGACAAACAGAAGAAAATATTACTTCCTGCTAAACATGCTTTTCAAATTCATCACAACAATCTTCAAAGAGACTTTCAGCTGAAAATTCATCTTTAAAAAACAAATGGAAAACATAATGAAAACTTGCCAATGAGTGAATGCTTGAAGCTGGAAGATATATGCACCAATCAAGGGCTTCTCCCTTCAAAGAATATCTGAAAATCTTGATCTTGACATCTGCATGCACAATTTGATGTTCATGAACAAACTCATGGAAATCTAGCAGATGTTTAGCCAGAACCTCCCAATCTTCTCCTTTAAATGTAGGAAGAATACCTTCTCATTCATCTCTACTATGTACTGGATTAGGGAAACCAACAATCTTGGAAAAATCACAGAAGGCATACCTTTCAGCTAAGATCTTGTTCATTTCGTACTAGTGGAGTCACCAACAGATTTCTGAACAATGGAGTTGCCACTGAATCCGTCCTTCATGGAGTCACCAGATAGATGATTACAACCAAAAATAGGTCCAGACTTTGTCTATCATCAAATCTAGATCTCGTCATCTCCCAAGGAAGCTAAGCTTCAATCTCTGTTCCCCGGCAACGGTGCCAATTTGTTATCACTCTAGGAAACTCTTCTAGGTTGTATCTTGGAGATGCCTAGTAACTTAACTGTTTTTGTAATTATTTACTCAATAATGGGTGTGGGTTGGATCAAGATGAAAATCTAAATCACTGGATTGTATCTTCAAGACATTCTAGTTATATTCAAACAGTACGAGGCCTTCAAGAGCTATTATCAGATAGGTTTGTAAATCAAATGGATAAGAAGCCAATCAATTAACCAGAACATACATAAACAATATATATGATGGGTCAACAAACTAGCAGTGGATGCTTATGATTCTTGTTTAATAATCAAAGGTAAGATGACAGTTACCATAGGACATTTAAACAGAGAAAAATAAATAATTTCAGCTCATAGGCATAGAATAGAAATGAAAAGAAAGTCTGACAATAACAATGAAAGAAGATTGCAGGCTAAATATATTAAATAAAGTGTCTGTATAAAAATAACAGTAGAGTCTAGAACTCAAATTCGAACCCCCCCTTTTGTTCATCAACAATCTATGACTTTATAGCCTTTACATGAGAAATCTAGATCCTAAAAGGTTGGATCAGATTTACTTGAAATAGTAAGTCAAAATCTAGTACAAGAAAATAGGAGAGATCCTATAAAATAGGTCAAACTCTTATCTCAAATGATCTTCATCTTATTCATATCTTCAAAATATGGATAAATCCTTCCAAGGCTGAAGGATAAGTCAAAAACTGCCACCTTTGGCAAAAGACAGTTTTTTCCCAAAATTAGATAACCAATTAGATCTTCTTTTCTTTGATGGCACCTTGAGGATTGAAACAGAATCCAAAAAATGATGAATTTAATTATTATTCATCATTACAAACCTTCTTTGAGTCATCTGGGTGAGTAAATCTCGGATTTGTGCAAAAAGAAGACCTCTCTACCCTGTTTTTCACTTTCAGTGGCTAAAGAGTCAAAAATCCGATCCTGTAAGCCACCGAAAGCTATGTTTTGAGATAGCTTTCAAAATTTACAAAATTACATAAAGTCCTCCAATCAATCATGCTCCTTTGACTGATGATTTAAATGACCTTCAAATCTGGGAAAACCTTTACCTTGTTGGACCTTTATCATTATCTTACCAGAAATGTTATGTCACCTAAAGTGCCTCAATTTCTTTTTTCCTTAAATGATGGAACTGCTGCTAAGAATGAGGATTAAGTTGCCACCTATACCCCAAATGCTGCTATAAACTTTGGAATAAAATCTTTAAAACAGAATAAGTTTTCAACGATAAATTTTCTTCCTGGATCCATGGCTAGAATATTCCTGGAATAGAGAGGAAGCCATCATGTATCTTGCACTTATAGAAGCCTGCGTTGTATCTAAGTGCACCAAGAGCACTCATCTCGGACAAAACAAATGAGATCTTCAATATTAGGAATTCTATAGATGGTCATGACTATATATTTGCAATTAATGTACAACTTTGAAAGGAACTATACTTAGGATGTTAGTCAAACTTCGTTTAAAAGCATATGTTTTGTCTTCCTTGTTTCTTCATCATCATAATTTTGAATTCTTAATCAAGAGTGTCCATTTTGGAGTGTTTGTCATTTCTGTATCAAATCAATGGCAGTCATCATTTTCCTTCTTCATAGCATGCATAAATAGTTTCTTCTATGTCATTTCACTCTGATATAAATGAGAACTCATTTTATTCCTCAAACTGTCAACAGGATCGCCATAATCCTGATCTGCTACTTCTCAGATGTATCGAGCATAGGGCTATCGGATAACCTCTCGGCCCTCTATATTGAACAGACCTCTTCCTCTTCCTCTTTGTGTGCACTTGTCTTATGTTGACATATGTGCTTAATGAGTGGCTCATGCATGGACTGTTGAATGCGTTTAAGAAATTGGGACTGTGTGATTACTATATGGCTTATGTGTGACATGTGGAATGAGGAGTTGAACTTAGCGCATGACAATGTGAACATTGATACAATATGGATTGACATTTGATTTGTCATGTGGCCTTGACATATGAACCTTGACTCATAAAATGACATGTGCGCATATGTTGTTAGATGTGGCATGGATCGTGGCATGAGCAATTTGGCTTAGCGCTTAATGTTGGGCTTGAGAGTTTGACTCGTGGCCTTATGTTATTGAATGGGGTTTTAGGTGATGAACTTTAAACATAGCATGAAAACTAGGCTCGTAGGTTAACTCATGGTATGACTCATAGCTTGGCTATAACTCATGTCTAGCATGTGGGCTTTCCAAAAATTTATTTTGAAAAACCATGAGACCTGAGACACAAGCCATTGAATATGGCCACCATCCATGGATACCCCAATAACATGCCTAAATAATCTCACAAGTGGTTACCCAAATTCACCGGAAACAATGTTATTACACCTAAAGAACATCTTGACGCTATTGGTGTGGCCATTGAAGATAACGATATAGAAAATAAATATTTTTCAATGAAGTTACTATCTACCTCTCTTGATGAAGATTCTAAAAATTGGTTCAAGAAATTTCCCGACAACCACTTGCAGTCATACTAGGATTTCACAAATTTGTTCAAAGAAAGATGGACAAAGAAGAAGGATAGTGGAATTGTATTGATGTAATTCAACCAAATCAAAAAGAAAGAGAATGAAACAGTGAAGGAATTCGATGTTATATTTGACAACTTGTTCAACCAGATCCCAAAGGTCTTGTGCTTGTTGGAATCAGTCGTTCTCCTTTATTCGAATGATTTTGAAGGAAATTTTGGTTTTATCCTGAAGGAAAATATACCTAAAAATTTAGCAAAAGAAAATATTATCATATCTAAGATTGAACCTTTTCATTTTCCCCATGCCAAAGTATAATCTAAGGAAAAGACATAAACCAACTATGTACAAGATCCATTCACACTTTTGGCTCAAAAGTTTGATCAAATGAACGCCCAATTTTTCCATAGCCAAAATTAGATCATGAACACGTTGAAAATTTTAGAGAGGCATAATTATTCTCCAAGGACCCAGTTTATCAAACAGTAGAGGGAAAACAAAGATTGGAAACCAATGCCACAACAAGAAACGAAGGTACATGACACTTTGATTCCCATTGGGATGGTCATTATGGAAGGAACACCTCGGTGTGTGCTTTGCGAAGAACTTCATTGGGAACATGAATGTCCAATACAGGAGAGGAAGAAGATACAATCTCTACAAACCGATTGAACTTCATTTATACAATATACATGCTCGAGGATGATGAATACATTGACATCAGCCAAGAACTACTTGAGAAAGTTAGGAAGCAGGCAGCTAGACAAGCTCAATTGGAAATATTCAACCAAAAGGATGAAGCTTCAAAGGAGAGGATTAGGAAAAGGGATATTTTAACATATTCCATGAGAAATAAAGTGTCAACATCACCTCCTTCAGCAGTAGATATGGTGTCACCAACTTTTCCCCTTCATTTTCATGATTCACCTCCGCAACCTACACCAGCTAATGAGGATCTCCACCTCAACATTGATGTGCCCAATATTATTGGAAATATGAACATTGCAGTGCTAGTAGTCGATATGTGAAAAATTCCTTCTGTAAGGAAAGAATTTTTGACAACTTTAAGGATACAAGATGAAGTAGGGGATTGTTGACCCATATATGTGTTAATTATTTAAAAAATTCTTTCTCTTGTACATTTCCACACTTAGAATTTTTTTGCTTGATCATGGATTCATAAGTTATTTTATTTCTTGTTACAAACGTCTTCCACCTCCAAAATGCATTTTTGTGTTCCATCGTATCCATTTTTCACTGATACTTAGTCTCTTTTTTGTTTCTCACGGGTTTTTTTACCTCTTTACATTCAAGTACAAAACTTTGTCATTACCAAAATGTACCACCATCTTCCACGGTCCCTATTTTGTACCAACACTTAGAATATTTTTCAAATGTTTATCGCAGGTATGAGTCACTCACTTGTTTCACTTTGTTTTCACTATGACAAGTCTGACCGATCAATTATGTTACTTAGACATTTTTGTAAGTCTCTCTCTCTCTCTCTCTCTCTCTCTCTCTCTCTCTCTCTCTCTCTCTCTCTCTCTCTCTCAATATTTTAATACTTAGTTGTTTTCAATTTCACTACAGGTTTGTGAGTCATAACTCTATAAAACAAATTGTCCCTCATGTCTGACCAATGCAGTCTCATACTTAGTCATTTCTTTAGTTTTCACCGTAGGTTTGCAGAACCAAGGGTTTTCCTCTCATATGTTGTACACATTTGATCCTCCATTACTCTGTGGCAATATGTGTCTCATATAATTGCATTCCCCAAAGTACATTAAATGCTAATTTTATGGAAAATGACAAGTGATTAAAATATCAAAAGGCCATTATTAATGGAATACTTCTCGAGACAATTCTCAATCAAGTTGAATTTAATTCACATTAATCTTTCCTTCGAAAGAAGATCTTTAAGTTACATTATGGTAAAACGGATTTATTTGAAACTAATGTTCTAAAGTGATTGTACATTAGTTCGCCAACTTCATCAAGTATGAAAATGAGAAGAAGAGAAATGTTCTTTGTTGATACTCTAAACTCATTTAGGTGGGAGGATAAGAGATTCCAGTGGTCTAGATCATATTGGTATTATTCATCACTACCACTGCAATAAAGGAATGTAAACAAAGCTTGGACATCAGGGATTTCCTTAGCAGGTTGTGTACCAAAAGTGTTTGACTCCATAGAAATATATTCCTAGTGCATGGATAAATTTGATAAAGAATTGAGGATAATTCAACTTCAAGGAGAATCTTCCATTTCTATTACACCATCAATATTTAATAAAATTTGAAACTCCTAGAGCTAAAAATTATATTCAAACGAGATTAGGCAAAGGATTTCCTAAAAGAAAGGAATAATGGACTGAAGATAATGCAGGAATATCTTGAGGAACCGACAACAATGTTGGAAGACTTATCTAATATCCATATCAGTTTATTAAAATACTCTTATTGACAAATTTCATGGATTTTTTCCAGAGCAGCGGGTCAAGAGTCTACAACCACCATTCTTCAACTCGCTCTGTACATTTTAGATTTTATAGTTCATGAAAAAGTGATCTTTGACTTGGCAAAGATCATTTCTGGAGAAATATATTTTCAATTGTCAAATTTAACAAAGAACAAGAAATTTTATATGTCTTCATATTTAATCTTTGTTATCACCTACTTCCATGTTTTCAAGAGTTTAAATTTGGGAAGATGATTTAATTGAAAAATTGATCTAGCAAAAATGTGGTATCCAACCCTATGGAAACAAAAAGGTTACATACAATTTTTATGAATTTCATAATGAATTTTTTTCTTCCTTCAAGAAACTCTTCTTTGGCCTGAAAACATCAAGGTTATCTTTGGAAGTAGGGACTTTACTTGACCAAAAAAGAAGCATTGAATCCATGGAACATTATAGTGTCATGTGAGTTTATTGTTCGCGAGAAAAACCCTTATATCTCCCATATTATGTATTTGGTAATATGTTTGTTGTGGAAGTTTCCACACAATACAGGCCTCGGCTTCACTTCTTTCATGAAAAAAGAAAGAAGCAATTCATTCCTTTACCTTGGAGAATTGGGGAAATTCTGTTGAGAATTATTTCAAGTATTGATGAATTTGCAGTGCATTTTGACCAGCATAGTTTGAAGTCTACAGACGAAATCAAGGAGTTCGACCCCAATCACTTGTTCATCGATTATATGACAACTATCTATTTTAGAGTTTCACTTGATAATTCACTTTTGTTTGGAGAGGAGGAAGGAGACAACCATGATCAAAATATATTGAGACTGTCATAAGCACCACAAAAGAGAAAACAAAAGATATTAAGATTTTCATAAGAACCATAGAACAACATAGACAAAGGGGAAGAGTTATTAATAATTCACTTTTGTTTGGAGAGGAGGAAGGAGACAACCATGATCAAAATATATTGAGACTGTCATAAGCACCACAAAAGAGAAAACAAAAGATATTAAGATTGTCATAAGAACCATAGAACAACATAGACAAAGGGGAAGAGTTATTAATGAAATGATTACTCGTTATCCTAATGTATCTCAGAGAAGCAACCCATAAAAACAAAATTTTCAAGCAACAACACAAGAACAAAATAAGTCTTCAGTCAATGATTCTGATGATGGAGGTGACCAAAACCCTCCCAAGGGAGATTTGGAATGACCTCATAAGCTTCTAGTAACTGAGATAAAAACAAAAACCAGTCAACAAGAAGTACAGGAGCTTGCACCTAAAGATGAATTTGTTCTCGAAGACATGGATTTGGACACCAATATTGAAGACATAAAGTTTCTCGATGAAGAGCAAAGACTTAAAGAGAGATGGGAAGTTGCAACCAACTTAGAAACACAAGAACCGGTCTTATTTTAAGAATAATACTTAACTCTTCATAGTTCTCTATTTGATAAAGACTCAAATAAATTAGTCTTTTAAATAATTCATTCAAAAGGAAAAAAAGTTCAAGGAAAGACTAATTCATAATTTAACTCCCACAATCAAGAATTGCAAAGATCCATAAGGCTATAGGTGATTCCTTGGAAGTGTTAGTTGATGAGATGGAGGTTGAAAATTCCAATTTAAAATAAAGGATTAAAGAATTGGAGAATTCCCTGATGCCACCACCAATATTTTCCAGTCCAATTTCCACAGTTAAGCCCTAGAAGACCTCTGATAGAACACCAGAGTCGAGCTTGAAATTAAGGGGAACATCAAGTTTTCTTGTTGTATTTAGACGATACAATGGGGAGAATATAAAGATGACAATGTCTCACATTCTTGAGGCATGTTAATTGGTGAGCGTCTTTGTTTCTTTGAGATATAGACTTACAAATTTAAGACAATATCTCCAAGTTGGCCTCGAGAATGATGAGGGTTTTATAAATAAATTGTTACTACATTTGTATTAAATATTTCGGGTATGAGTGAAATAAAAAATAAAAAAAAATTATTTACCATCTCCCACTCGTATAAAATAATTAAAATCTTGTTGGATCAAGAGAATAAAGGTTTTAAAAGAAATATTGGCTGATTTTGACACTTCAAGTGTCAAAAAAGGGGAATTATATTTGAAATTAGTTTAGTTAGACTTGGCAGGGACTACCGGGGAATTTCAATATCCAAAATTAATTTTAAATTCCATGCTTATGACAAGAGAAAAATTTGAAGAAAATTTAAAGATATGGAAAGTTGTATCAGCAGAAAAATTTAATAGTATTACCGAGTACACAAAACAAGAAGTTGAAATTTGGATAGTTGGTTATGTTAATAAAAATGAAGATATTGAAGAGACGTTGCACCAAATTTCAATTCACTTTAGGAATATTGAAGGCACATTATTTGATATTAAAGTCAAGCTAGAGATAAGTGTCACACCTATGAGGGAATACATTTAAAATCAGTCAAAGCAAGATTTAATAAAAATAAATGAAGAAGATCAAATAGAGGTGGTTGGTACCGGTCATGTAACTGCATCAAAAGAGAATACAAAAGGAACATCGACCACTAGATAAAGAAGAGGGAGATCCATCATAGTGAGTAAATTGATCACATCCTTCCCAATTATTTTCTCTTTTTGTTCAGGAGTCATCCAGTTGTGTCTGGTCTTTCCTAAGAAAACATAACTGAATTCTAATTGATTCTCTCTATCTTATTTCAGGTTTAGCCCTATTCCACCCTTTCATTTTATGGTCCATGGGATCCCAATCCTATTCCATTCTGGACGAATGTATTTTAATTTTCATACTATTAAAGACTATCATTATTTTTGAAAATCCCATAGAACCATTTTGGGGTTAAACTTTAATGATATCTTGAACTTTGAGTTTTGAGCATAAGATATTTAAATATTTCCTATCATAATCCTTTTTGTTTTGAATGAAAAAGCTATTTTAAAGTTCTCTCAAATCTGGGTGATTATCTTTCTTTCCTATGAATGTGATTGAAATTATGATACTGTGATGGATGTGAGAATCATATTATTTTTCCTATAATTGATATTTATGTCTATATAATATTTTTGTATATGTTATATTTAAATCTATGAACATTCCTTGTCCTCATCTTAGGAATTCTTTTGTGAATGCATATTATTTTTCAATCTGTAATATTTTACATTTTATTTGAGTGATAATGATTGGGGTTTTCTATTTAGTATTCTCCTATTTTGATCCTGAGATATTCAAGGTTTGTCTTTAATAAAATACAGAGGATTACCACCTCTATAAAAATGAAAGGGTATATTTTATCCTCGTGATGTTTTTGTTTGGACCTTAATAGATCTAAAAATCAACAAGGACCCTCCAATTATTTCAAATACTATGTGTCATGGGAACTGAAGACAAGACAATCCCCCTTTTTATCTTTCTATGGGAATAAATGGTCTTCATTTGAACAATTGTATGTTGGACATCATGGCCTCAACAAACGTGATGCCTTTGAAAGTCGTGAAATAACTAGGTTTGAGGACAACCCATCCTTATGGAAATGTTTGTGGCATAGATTCAAAGAAAGTCAAGGTTTACGGTCTCATACAGGATTTGAAGGTTTACATACAAGTGTTCCCACACATCAAAATCAATATGAATGTGGTTTTGATCGATGTACCAGATGCTTGGGGAATTCTCTTTTCAAGAAGTTGGACCACTACCCTTGGTGGTTTTCTTAGTATGGACCTAATGCATGCACATATCCCTATGGGGGATGGGACATTTGAGATTATGTATAGTCGATCGGTTGTCGAGAATCATGTGATTGATCTGAATAGCCCCGACTATTGGAATGATTGTGAATATGATGTGACACCTCAAGTCATTGATTATGATCCTTGGGATTTACTATTTGAAAGAGAATACTATATTGATACACTATTACCAAAGACAAATAAGTATAAGGATAATCTTGAGAAATACCAAGGAAAGGACCCGAGATCCATCAAGATACTCAATAAGGATTAGGGAAAGAAGTATCAAGAGTGAGAAAAAGCTATCAAATATGTGGTCAAATCAGATCCTCCCATATATCCTTACATTGAAGATCTACATATGTTTATTTTGATGAAGGTAGTATTTCACTCATGTGGGACAAAAGGAAGGGAAAGCCAAAGTATGACAAGGAAAGTGATATTATATGGCTTGGCCCTTACATTATCAGGAAGAAGTCTGAAAGGGATACTTATTATTTTTCTACCATCGATGGGAGGAAGATTCCATTACCAGTTGATGGGTCTATCCTCTTGCCCTACATAGAAGGGACCTAATTTCCATGGGCCTCAGACCCCAAGTAAGTAGGTAGTCATTTTATTTTTTGCATTGCATTTATGTGTTAATGTCATTGTAGGGTAGTTGCATTTGTTGATTTCCATATTTATTTTCTTGCATTTATGCATAGTTGTTGTGATGCATTTTCTTGAAGCATTGCATGTTAGTTAGAATTTTGAAAAAAAAATGTGAAACATTTTCATTTTTAAGAAATCCTATAGTTGTCAATTCTAAATTTTTGAAGTTTTGATTATATAAATAAAAGGGTGAGTTAGCCACCCTCTGATGCTCAATTTTTTGTTTAAGTGTGTGTAGGAATAGGTCATACTAGGAGATGTTGAGTTTCTCATGTGCTCTATGGCGAGTACATGTCCCCGTGTAGGAGCTATATGTTACNAGGGATCACTAATGAAATGATGTCTCGAGGCCCACAAGTAGCATACATAGTGTACCGAGAGCCAAATGATTGATGAATCCCACATTGAGTATATATAGCCCTTCCTCTCCACCATGCACCACCACTCATCGTTAGCAGCATAGAAATGTCCACCACACCAGCTTGGTCCATGGAATACAATAGGTATTTCTTCATGAGGTAACAAGTATAGTCTCATGGTAAGTGCCACTTTAACATTTGAATCATTTTAGCATGTTGCAAAGAGTCATTTCTTGATTATGGAACATTTTCTTGGAAATTATATCTTTTTCATTAATTCACCTTGGTGGTTGACATGGTATCCTAGTAAGTTGGTCACCCTTAGGAAAATGGTTACTAATAGGGGGTCTCCTTGAAGGGTCATCGTACCATTCCCACACATATTTACCAGTTTCCACACTTCTTCCCCTATGTTTCCTCATCTTTTGGGTTTTGGGGTTCATTAACCCCAAGAAGGGATTGTACCTCATTTCATGGGAAGAAGGGGATAAAGGCCCAGAGGTGTTGTAGCTAACACTGTAAAAAAGTAAAAATCCATAATTCATAGACCTTCTAGATGCTTTCCCTAAAATTCAGGAGATCCATGAAACACTTCTCTTTAAAAACAAAGTAATTTTGAAAGAAAATAAATAAATAAAGTATCTCGCTTGATGGGGGAACAAATTGTAGTGTTCTTTAATTTCTAGTGCACATAGAACTCAATGTATTATAATTTCAAGTAGCATTGTGATGCTCTTTTTCTTTCCATTTCACACATCACTCAATGTTTGAATCATAAAAAAAAAAAAGGAAAGGAAAATAAAGGGCTTGGAAAAAAGTCCATTGCAAAAGAAGGGATAAAGCGCACCCTCCACAAAGGCACCCATAAATGAGACAATATGAGCCCTTGATATGTCAAGAACCCCATTCCCAAGAGTACTTCTCCCAATCCACCTCATAATCACTACATGGCCTAGAGAGGGTCTTCTTGGGAAACATCCCTTCATTTGGGGATTGGCCTACCCAATATGGAACCATGACACCCCTCCCATACCTAAATTTGGAAAATTTTATAAGGTATTTGAGCATTTGTTTAATTAAAAAGGGGTATTTAATGAATTTGTTCAAGTGGTTATTTTATTAAATGTGGCCTACTTGGCATGATTCATATGAATTATGGACCCTTGGAGGGTGTATTTGTTTATCTTTACAGGACCTTTCCTGGTGAAAGTCATTCATGAAGGAACTAGGTCACTTGGACTTTCATAGGGGCTTGAAATCCCACTAGATGGATGTTTCACCCCACACATTGGAGGCCTAGGATTATGAGCGCCACACATTGGATGGTGTCTCTAGCACTTGAATGAAGCCCGGAATCATGAAGAAGAGATGATGTCACCTTCCTATTGCCAAATGTCCCTCTCTTGCAGCATGATGCCACACATTCATGAGGTCGTTTGGTGTGTTTTGTGCACTTGGTGGTGTTGTGGGCTTGAGACCCCACACTTATGCTTGATTTGTGGATGATGTGGCACTTTAGAAACATGATGTCCTAGCCTTGGGAGGCTTATATTCACACGTTCCACCTTGGAGAAAGGTTTTATGGGCTTACATGCCATTATTTTGCTATTTTGTATCCTATGTGGGAAAAAAATAACAAATCGTTTAGTTAGTTAAGCATTATAATTTTGGTTTTGACCTAAAATTAAGGATTTAATTATAGTGTGGACAAATTATGACTTGGGTTTTCCTCTATAAATAGAGTTAAGTCATTTTTCATTTGAATATAACTCATCATTACTAAAAATACTTTTTGGGGCTGCAATTTCGACCCTCTTGGACAATTTCAACATTTGTTTTTTCTATTGCAATGGATGCAATACTTGGTTTTGGAGCATTTAAAGGCTAGAAACTTCTCTTGATGGTCTTTCTTGGGGAAAAAATGGGATTTTTTTTGGTAGTAAGGGATTTCTTTCATGCTATCTCTTGGATTTAGTGAGTAATTTCTGCAATTTATTGTCATCTTGCTTGTTTAAATTCAAGAAAGATATATTAAAACCCTAGGAGGAGTAAAAGGGTTTACACCCTCTACCAAAGGTTATTATTTTTTTCTATTGAAGGGATATAAGTCTTTCCACAAGGAGTAAGAGGGTTTACACCCTTGTTGCAAGGCTTGTCTAAGGTTATTTTCTCTAGGGAGTAAGAGGGTTTACACCCCTAGAAGATTTTTAAACCCTAGTTAATCTTGATTTTTTAGGCTAAACGATTTGGAAGGAGATAGGTTTCTTGGGTTTTATAAGGGTTTAACTCTGAAAAAAACATCTTATATTCTTTGTTTCTTAACCTATTCTTCAAGAAAGAGACTCCACTCACCCAATCACAAGGCACTAATCACACCGAAGAACATAAATTATTGCATTGATAAACGTGAAAATTGAGGGATTGAAATTGATTAAGTTGGATTTGGATTCTACATGATTTAAGCTCTCTTCTACATCAAGGGAATATTATTTTTTCAAGTAATCAGTCTGTTGTAATGAATATTAATCTATAGTCATTAGGGCTGCAACAAACACTCTCTCTCATACAATTTCTTTACATTTCTACTACTAAAATTTGCTTGTGTGTTGTGATAATTTATCTACTGATAAAGGGCTATTGTTTGGATGGTTTACTTATTTATTTTAGTGGTTAAATTTTTTTGTTGTAGTAAAATTTAGCTACAGTCATAGGGATTTCATAAACATTATTAATAACACTCTTTTACAACCCTCTTTTGTCATCAAAATCTTGGTTTACACATTGGAATATTGTTTACTAATTACAAGCCTTGTTGTCCAATATCATATGTTGATTTTGATGGTCTGGTTAGAAGCTATTATAATTCTATTGTTGCTGATATATCATGGTTATATGTGGAAATTTTGGGACAGCAACAATTCTTGTTTTTTTCCTTTTTTTATGGGGCTTATTTCATCATATATTGTCTTGGTTTGGGTTATTTAACATTTGGTTTGTAGGTACTATGAATTGGAGGCCTTTCCTTGAACTATATTCATCCTCCATAAAGCTTCAAGAACCTCTTATCGTGGCCTATAGGGATGTTACTTCAACTCCTTTTCTTTCCCTTACAATCCCCCAAGGGTCACCTAGGAAGCCTCCCTTGTGTTGGGTTTGTCCATCACAAAAATGAGGGGGATATCTATTGAGGTGACAATGATAGGTGTCCCCAGTTGTGTCAAACATTTTTTTTTTGGTTTGGGCTTTTCCCTAACTACAAATCATGTGATAACAATACTTAATTTTTTCTTTCTTAACTTTTCATAAATCACAGTTACATAATATTGCATAAAGTTTGTGTTTTTTCAACACCTATAATACTAATTTAAAATGTTCGTCATGTTCCTACTAATATCTAGAATAGATCAAAATAGCATTAAGAAATACATGAATAAACTTATTAAGGTACTTACAAAAGACATTGTTCATTCGATACATAAATATTTTTAGTTTATTAGTCGAGCCAAATAGACACATTTTTTCTTGAAAGTTGTCTTGCAAATATCCTCATCCTTTATCTCAAATTGGTGGTATCCTAAACGTAAAATCAATCTTGGGGAACACTTTTTCTCCTGCCATATAATCAAGAAAGTGATAAATTCTTGGCAAGGTATACTTGCTTAGTATAGTAGCTTTATTCAACTATATGTAATCGATACATAGCCTAAATGTTTCATCACTCTTTTCACAAAGAGAATTGGTGCTCCCCAAGGTGAAACACTTAATCAAATATAACCTTTATCCAACAATTCCTACAAATTCATTTTCAAATCTAACAACATTTGAGTACTCATATAGCATGAATTTTTAGATGTACATTGAGCTCTAGGATAAAGGTATGTCAAAAAATATATCCCTCTGAACTTCAAGTATTTCATCTAGAAATACATCCTTGAACTCTTACAAGACTAGAAAGTATTCAACCTTTGGGCTTGTGTTCTTTGATAGCTCTACCACATGGGCTACAAATAACTAACAATGTTTTTTGAAATAAAAATTCAATTGTGAAGTTGACAATTTTCTTATTGATATTGATCTTGGAATACCGTGCACTATTCTTGTATTCTCCTCATCATCAATACAATCATTTTTTTATTGTAGCACTCAATTTTTGCATGATTTAGATCCAACCAATCCATTCCAATGAGAACATCAAAAGTTCAAAGAGGTAGAATATTCAATTTTTCATGTATAGAAAGTCCATTCAACTCAATTGGACATCTCTCTACCATATTGCTCATTTGTTTCTTAAATCTAGTGGCTAGCTAAATTAACATTTGTTTTTGTTCTTGCTCCACTTCATACAACAATTCAATTATATTAGGAGTAATGTAATGGTAACTAGATCTAGGATCAAATAAAATTAGAATAGATTGATTTCCAATCTAATATGGGGCCTCATCTAGGAAAAAATGATGATCTTCTTGGCAGTTCTCTAATGCGGCATAAATCCTAGTTGTACATGTCACATTATTCATAGTTGTTTTTCTTGGATATTTTTTACAACTCTTTCTCTATATATAAGTGTCTTCACAAATGCAACATTGTAGTGGAGTTTGTGTCCTCTTTCCTAAGGCATATTCAGGTTGTGTTTCTCTAATCTAGTTCACTTGGATAGATGGAATTCTAATTATTCCTAGAGAAAGGTGGCTTATATCCTTTTAATCTTATATATTTCATTTCCTTCTTTTTGTCCCTCCAAATATTGTGGAAAGAATTCTTACTTTTAGCATGATATTCCCTTTTTTCTTCCTAAAATACCTCTTCTAACATATATGGTTCTACAACCTAAATGCAATTTCTATATGAGGGTTGCAATCCATTCAAGTGATGAATAATTTTTTGATCTTCTTGTCCTTATTGTACTTCACATACTTCAAAAGTCCCATGGTATTTCTCTTATGTTCACCCATAAACATTGATCCTTGCTTGAGGGTGTGAAAATCATGGACCTAACCTTATTCTCATAATAATACTTTTGAACTACCATGAATTCCAATGCTAAGTAAACAAGTGAAAATCCAACAATACCATTTACCCACACTGACTTGGAATACATGCATCTCTATGTTTCTTACATCAGCTCATCCAATCCAAAACCAAACCTCTTACTACATAGGGAGCCCCTCATAACCAAGATATAATTATGGTATGAATATCATAGTCAAGTTTAAAATCTAGTATTGTATGTTCTTAGGGAATGTTGCTCATTAAGGAATCCCAATGCCATACCTCCTACTAGGAGCTAGGAAGTATCATAACAAATCAAGACAACCAAGACTCAACAGAAGATTCAAATTAATGGTAGTAATATACCTCTCATTCTCTCATACTCACAATAACCACCATTCTCTATCAAATAACAACATTCCTATGGTTCACAATTGACATTGAAGTTGTTAGGATTCAGTTAGAAATATAATCCATGGCACAACCACAAACATATGATCCTAGGAGAATGGATGAAGAAGCTTCTATAGACAAAATGGAATACATATAATGATAACCATGAGGTTTATTGTAATCATATTTATCCAAGAAATTTTGTTCTAGTAACATACTAATCATGGGTGGAGAGTCCCTAGCTTAACACTTGGCACTTGGCAAGTCAACTTTCCATAGTATACCCTTTTCTTAGAATTACATCATAACCCCTCATTCTCCCCTAGGAAAATTGTTCCATATCTTTTAATTATATTAACACACATTATGTGCTTAGATAAGGCTAACATAAGCATCCATACTTAGGAAATATAAAAATTCTTAGCTATCTATCATTCTCTAGAGGGGTGTTAGGATTGGGCTCCTTGACTAGGAATTTATACAATGTATGTAAACATATACATCAAGGTTGTCTCTTATACATGTCCCACATGGTCTGAAACCCAAGAAATGCATTCAAGTATGGACATCATTTACAATTCATATTATGTACTACAAATGGTTCAAAATGAGATATTACATTCCCCTCTCACTTGGTATAACATTGACCTTGGTGTGGCCTAAAAATTTGAACAACAATGGTTATTCACCCATCATGACATCCTATATGTCCCAATTTACCTTACCACTCTATAATTTTCCCATTGGACCTTTACCTAACCAATAATCCAACCTTGAGTAGGGTTACCTTCTTATCAAATATGCATAAGGGATCAATTGAAATTCTCTATCTAGTTCCACCTAAATAAATGCCTAATGAAACATGTGGTTAGGATCATGTACACATTTATTAAGAAAATAAATGTGAAAACCATTATGTGAAGTATAATTTTATATGAAATTGGTCCTATTCTTTATAAGACTTCAAATGAATAGCTCCAAGTGTTAGTTTTATTGATATGCCCTTTTTCTATTTCAACATAGGTTTTAGGATAAAATATTGAGTCCTTTGGGGTTACCATCTACTTATGCAGTTGGTGATTGATCCACCTTCCATTTAGAAATTGTTAGGAAGAAGGGGGACATATCCATAAGGTTTGGCATGGTATTGGCACTCACATTATTTTCTTAAGTGTATGAGGATGGGGTGACATTATTTACATTAGAAATATAAGACTTCAAGAAACCCACAATATATGGGTTCTATCTTGGCACAACTTCCTAGTTTCAAAAACATTTTCCTTGGTCTCAATTGTTATCTTTTGGGGTTACTCCAAAAGTGTTTACACCATGTTTGGGGTGCTTCATGAGATATGGGGTAAATGGTGTATGTTCATTCCTCAAATGGTCCAATATGGATTGGCACATAGAAGATGATCCATGATGGATTTTCGTAGTGGAGGAAACTTGCTGAGATATTTCTTAATCTTAGTTAGGTGTTGTCTTGGCATGGAGTTCCCATGCTTGTTTGATGGAAGTCCTTCATTATGGCCACATGGAGAGGTTAACTTTATTAAGAATGTCATATTTGGGAGGAGGAGCATTGTGAAACTTTGAGGAGGCATCAAGCCTTAGATAGCATGGGGTTTCCTAGACTTCTATTTGGAGGCTTGAAGATGGGTTAGATATGCATGGCCCGTGACAATGTTCTTGCAAGGGGCAACTAACCTAGTGGAGTACATTGCGAAGAAGGATTGATGGAGTCTACAGAGGCTTGTATTGGAGAGATGTGGACTTAGCTTTTGTAGCTACATCATCTTAGAGCCCTTATTGTCTATGACATCACCTTGGAGCATGACATGTGTACTTTGGAGTGGAGCACTTCACTTTTTTTGTCCTACAAGTGCTCATTATGGGTTGTTTGTAAGGGATTGGGCCCACATTATATTGTTGGCCTCCATTACCTCTCATATAATTTCTCTTTTTATTTCAAAAATCTCTCCTACACGTGGAGGTAGTGTTAATTAGTTAAAACAACTTCACATGTTCTTTTTATTGTAGTGAATCTAATAGGTATTGATGGATAACAAATGTCTTTTTCTATTTATTGCATATACAAATTTACTATATTTTCCTTTGATGTGTTTGATTTCAAAATCATATTAATGAAGGAACTCCAACCACAGTCTCTTCAATGTTCATAAAATTATGTTCAGTTGAGTGAATAGGTACTCAAAGTTATCATAATAATTTTTATATCAATATTTTTTCCAATAAGATAATGTCTCGATACTTTTAAAGAATCCACAATTATAGTGAACTTTAATTCATAAGTAGGATAATTGAGCTCATGTTCTTTTATCTTTTGATATTCTTAGTATATGACATGTCCAATTTGCGTAAAAAATCCTATAATTATTTCAATTCATCCATACATACAACTATATCCTTTGATTAAGATCTATTATCTTCACTATGGTTCCACTAGTAGTAAGTTTATCCACATATGCAAACTCTCTTTCTAATATTGGGATTATTCAAACTTATTCCCTTTATTTGGAAGACACATGATAAGATAAGAAATTCTTAATCATCCTTCCATGAATCTTTTGTAATATATTGCAAGATCCATAAATGATATCAAATCAAAAGTATTTTTAAGAGTTGGCCATCTCATAATTCTCTAACCTTCACTAGATCCCCTCATATCCATTCCTCAAAGTAAATGTGACTTATAGATTGGAATTTATTTTAATATAAATTGAACTTATTTAACATTGTATAAAGTATGTGTTCCTTCAACACCTATAGATCTATTCACAATTTGTAATACCCCAAGGCCAAGCCCCTGTTGAATTGTAATGATGTTTAATGATGTTTAGAGGCTGGTGAGCCAAGTATTTATAAGCTGGCAGGCTTATGTGTTTATTAGGTCGGAGAGCCTAGATGCTAAGGCTAGTGAGCCTATTTTTGTATATGTAATTGTTAAGCCCTAATATTGGCTCATTACCACTTAATTGGGGCATATTAGATTAGTAATGTTATTTTATTTATGTCGGATTTAGGCCATTAGTTGTAATTTAGATTAGTAATGTTATTTTATTTATGTCGGCTTTAGGCCA
>ML804639.1:415284-435309 GCA_009831015.1 Picea engelmannii | reverse complement strand
AGGAGACATTTTCATTTTGAATCATCTTGTACTTGAACATTTAAGTGGGGTAAAAGGAGGTTGCCCCCTCGAAGAGGCTTATTATTTGAAATTATCTCTTTTTCAAGGCGTTGAGTACTTTTCCTGAGGTTTTTCTATGCTATCTTGATGTTTGGTTCTTAACAGTAATTATGTAGATCATTAATAAAAATACAGTGATGCATATAGACCAACTGTGAAGAAAGAGTTATGGGGAACTAAGATCCACATGGAATGGAAAGGGAAGGGGGTTGAGAAGCTAGGAAAAATGGGCTAAGCTTGAGGGCTTAACCCAAGGGGATATTATAATGTATTTCCTAAATTATTAAAGTTTGGGAAATAAACCATGTTATCCTAAGTTCCTTTGGGGAGAGGAACGAACACCAAGTGGAGAGGAACAAGCTCTTGGAGAGCCAAGTGTCATCCATGACGCATCAAAATTTATGTGGGAAATTCCATTGTTGTGGGGGTTTTATCTCACCATTCTGACCATTCTATCAATCCTCGGTCAAATTTACTCATGCGCTGAGTAGGCACGTAGTCATCCTTTTCTTCCATTGTTGAACCCTCTGCCATCGTGAACCTCTATAAATTTTTGAGTCATCCCTTTCCTTACCTGATTTTTCTACTGTGGTTACCTGGTTGACTTAAGAGCTGGAAAAAAGAAGCAGGTTGTCAGGCCTGTGGTTTGAAGAGGCGGGTTGTTAGGCCCGTGGATTGAAGAAGCAGGTTGTTGGGGAAGTGATTTCTCTTGGAGGGAGTCCAACAACAGCTACAGAGCTCTGAGAATTCCTGATCCGGCCTGTTGTTGAATTCCTAGAAGGGAAGTGGAGTGGTCGATGGACTGTGGAATAGTGAAGGTGTATATTCCCGAGGTGGGACAGACATGTGGGGAATGAAAGTATGTGAGCAGTGGGCGTAAGTAGGCTCCTTGGGGGCATTCCTTCCTGTTGCATTGTGCATCTTTCTGCAGTCTCAGCCTAGCCTAGGATTTCCTTTACCTTGGGTGGAGTTTAGTCCCATCTCGGGGGTGACCCACTGTTGATAGCTTGGAGCAGCGTGGTCTAAGGTTGGGAGGTTCGTGGAAGGTCTACACGCATTCAGTGGTATTTTCATAAAAAGATAAGTACCAATTCTATGTTAATTGTATGTTGCGTATATTGCACATGTGTTATAATGTTATGAGTATTTCCTGTATAATTTTACATGTTTTGTTTAAGTATATGTCTGAAGTTTATCAGAATTGTATGTGTTTATTTTCACTTCTGCATGATTCTGTGTATGAGTAGAATGTTTATGTCTATTAAAATTTTCATTAGATATATATGTATATCAGAGTTGGACAGAGTAGAGAGTTTTTTTTTTTTTGGTAGCATTCATGGCCTGGGGTGGTTGGGGACGTACTGAATTGGTATCAGATCCCATGGTTTCCACACTGAACCTGGATGGGCCATGAATGTGGAATTTGGAGTCAAAATTCCATAAGAAATTGGTGTATAGAGTGCCAGGAGGGCATTGAGGTAACACCTTGGTTGTGTTTAGAAGCTCAAGAGGTATAGCAGTTTGATAAACCATGACAAATGTGGTATTGGGCCATAAAGTTAAATTTGGTCCATTGGATCTGTTTGGAAGAAGACAGATCCCCCACTATCATTATATCTGGAGAAGGTGCAAGGAGGTTAAGCATAGAAGTCCTTCAGACTTTGGCCCTCCAACCATTTTAAAACTATAGCAGAGAAAAATGTCGAAGTCCCAAAGTTTGGAACCAATCAAGACCATCCATTTCCAGGGACACATGTCTGCAAATTAAGCAATGTTCATAATTCGGTAGTCTAGGGTTGTGGGGTGTTCAACACCAGAATCCTCTGAAGTCCCAGAGTGATTCTCAGTCGTAGGTCATTCGAGAGGAGGAGAACCATTAGATTCCTCTTCTGTTTCGACGGTTCTATGTTCGGGAAATCCGTTGGAGGTTGTGTGGTGAATAAATCATCGAAGTCTCAAAAGCTATGGAAAGAAGTTGTCGGCAGTCGAAAATTCAGGAGTTTTGACAATGTGTAAATGTGAAGAATCCCTAAAGTCTCAGTTCTCCAAAGTGATGTGACATGATGACATCACCAGTGGTGGCATGGACTTGTTTGGTAGTCGGTGGTTCGATAGTTTGACAAGTTTGAGAAAGTGTCGATGATAAGAAATCCCTGAAGTTCTGAAGCACCGGATATGACATGGCATGATGACGTCACCTAGGGTGATGTGGACCTACCTAGGTCTACCACATGTCACTTTTTTTTGTACTTTTGACAAGCCCTTAGTACCGATTGGGACCTGACACATGTCACTCGACAGTGGGGCCACGCGTCACCACTTTGATTGGTGATAGTTTTACTACGTGGGCCCTGAGAGGTTAAGACTTTCGGGAATTCGACGTTTGGGGGAAAACTATTGGAGGAACTTTCGAATCTCTAAAGTCCCAGAGTATCGAAGCATCGAAGTGATGTGGCTTGGTGACGTCACCTAGGGTGACGTGGAAACACAATATGCATGCCACATGTCAGTGTGTTTTGTGCTTTTGAAAGGATTATTTACTAGTTAGAAATTGACATGTGTCACCCTTTAGATTGGACCGCATTTCTGCTTCTTTGAATCTGTCACATAGCACTCGGGTGTGTAGTACTAAGTGGACCCTAGGAGTTCGCCAATTTGGCATTCAGAAGGAATGAAGTAAGAGGAAATCAAAACCCCGAAAACTCCAAAGAGCAGAGTAAATCCTCATCGTTCATCAGGAGGAGACACGCGACAATAGATCCCATGGTCTGGAGGATTCAAGGAATAATTAGTTGAGGTTGATTACTTCCAGAGGCTCGAAGGTTGAATTCCATCTCGACCATTGATCACAGAGGACATTTGGCACCATATCCCAAGGTCTGGAGAAGAGGTACTCTAGAGGATTGATTTGCAGAATGTTGTGAGTCGATAAATCCTAAAGGGTCGAAGTTAATATCGATCGTTGATCGAGAGATGACACATGGAAGAAAGAGAGATAATCTCTGATGAATTAGAACTTCGGGAGATTGGTAGTGAAGTGATTTGGAAACTGTCGAAGCCCAGAGTCTCAAAGCTCCTATCCATCATAGATCTGAGCAAAGAATGTGGATCGTTGATCCATCGTCCTTCGACGGTTCGGTGGTCCAAGATGTTTGTGATGTGCAGAAGGGAAACCTCCAAATATCCAGAGCCCCGAAGTTCCAAGGCCTCATATAAGCGCCTAACTATTAACGTTGGGTCACATCCCTTAGTCACATAAATTTTGTGTTCGAAGAAAAGGGGCTAGCGCCTAAAATTTTGTTTTAAGAACAGGAAAGAGTCTTAGAGAAGGAGCCAGTGGGACTTTTAATTATACAGACCTACACCTAAATAAGTAAGGAAGGACTATAAACTTGAAGGATGGGTCTAACACAGATCCAAGAACCAATTCAACTATGATTTGGAAGAATCCATGTATAGGATTGTATCACTGAAAGGACAATTTTTTCAAGTATCCATAACTTCCTGCTCAAAACTCAGAATTGATAATGGAAGCAGGAATTGGAAAGGTATGGAATAGTAGAAGGTAAATATTCACCCAGAAATTTGATCTGAACAGTCAATTTCTTAAGAAATCAGAAGAAGAAAAAAGTCTGATATATATTAATGAATCAAAACGGTTCATGTTTTCATGAAATTATTAAGAACAGTTAGCCTGACAAAGTTTTGTTAGCTGCACATTTTTGCAGAATTAACAATTGTCGGATCATATTCAACACAGAGTGCAAAGTGATGGAGGATACACAGGTAGTCTAAATACAATAATATGAAATTAGAGGGTTGAATGTCCAGTTTGGTATGGAAGGAACCAAATCCAATGGACATGGAGGAGGAAAGGAGGAAGACATAAATTTGGTTGAGACCATCAGAAAATTGCAAACAAATGTCCAGAGCCACAAGGATGATAATGAGAGGCTTATGAAATCCAAGGAACAACAAGAAGACTTCAATATGAAGTGAATGAAAATCCTGTACATAATTGAAAATAAGTTGGATAAGGAGAATGGCTCTAGCAAATTAGGAAGCCACAGGACCCCTGAGAAGAAAGGAAGATCAAGGAGTGGTAGAAAACATCACCATCACTCCCAAAAGTATTCCCATAAGAGATCACACAGTATCTCAAGTCCATCCCCTGCCAAGAAGCATAGGAGTTATGGGGTGGATGAGTTGAAAGGAGAAATGAATAAGATCAAACCTCCTACTTTTGATGGAGAGCACAAGAAGGATGAAGATGTTGAGATATGGTTGCTAGACATGAGGAAGTATTTCCAATTGCATAACTATTCTTCCCATATAGAAGGAAGAATTGTTATCTATCAGCTGAAAGGAAAGGCATCTATGTGGTGGTATCATCTTGTGCAAGTGCAACACCATAGAGATAAAAATGTGACTTGGAAGGAATTCAAGAGGCATTTTGAGAAGAAATCCATGACCAAGAGGTATTATGAAAAAAATATGAAGGAGTTCTTTGAACTCAAAATGGGCAGCATGACTATTGATGAATATGAAAGGATATTTTTAGATCTGTTGAAGTATGTCTCCTTCATCAAGGATGAGACAGTAAAGATTCAAATATATTTGAGTGGGCTGCCATCTTTCATCAGTTATAAAATCCAATATGATGATCCCAAGACTTTGGAAGATACCATAAGGAGAGAAAAGTGTTTATATGATCAACATAAAGGAAATCCTACTTTCCAGAAGACTTGGGAGTATAAGAAGTTTAAGAAGGAACAGAGGTAGAAGGGGAGAAAGCCTCCATTTTTCAGAAACATTCCTCAAGGACAGCCATATTTTAGAAAGCACAAAATGGATGAGGTAGGTGGGAAAAGGAAAAGGAACACACCCATTCAATTTTGGGGCTATAAAGGAGACCATAAGTATATAGATTGTCCTCGCAAAAGTGACAAAGTGAGAGTTTTCCACAATGTACAACAAGCCGAAATAATGGAGGACATGGGAAAAAGTGTACCAAGGATCTATGCATCACTGGAAAACAAGCAAGCAAAGTTTCAATCACACGTGATTGAAGTAGAAGGTATGATCAATAACCATGTATTTACTATTTTGATAGATTCATGAGCTATTCAAAGTTACATAGATCCTAAATTTGTGTAAAGATTTATTTTACCAAGAAGCAAGCATGAGAAATCTTGGTTGGTACAGCTGGCTACAGGAGCCAAGAGAAATGTTGTTGAGCTGTTTAAATCATGTCCAGTGGACATGAATGGGCTAATTACCAAGGAAAATTTGAACATACTGCAATTGGGTTCATATGACTGTCTAATTTGTATGGATTGGTTGCATCAACACCATGTTGTCTTATGCTGTCGTAACAAGGAATTTACTTGTCTAGATGAGGAAGGGAACCCAAGAACAGTCCAAGGAATTCCTAGGGTAATCACTGTCCGAGAGATCTCAACAATGCAGCTGAAGAAGTGTTACAAGAAGGGATGCCAAATATTTGCAGCCCACATGGAAGAAGCACTTAAGGATAAGGTGCCAAATCTGGAGGATCACTCAGTCCTGAAAGATTTTGAGGATTTGTTCAAAGATATACAAAGACTACCCGAAAAGAGAGATATCGATTTCTCTATAAATTTGATGCATGGAGCAACTCCAATATCAAAAACTCCCTACATAATGAGTACAACAGAGCTGAAGGAGTTGCAAATGAAGCTTGAAGAGATTTTGAAGAAGGGGTATATATGCCCAAGGGTGTCACCTTGGGGTGCCCAAGTCTTATTTGTGAAGAAGAAATATGAGACGTTGATATTGTGAATTGAATTCAGATAATTGAACAATGTAACTATAAAGAACAAGTATCATTTGCCAATGATCGATGATATCTTTGATCAATTAAAGGATGCAAGGATATTCTCAAAGATTGATCTTAGGTCGAGATATCATCAAGGATCAGAGATGAAGACATCATCAAGACCCCTTCAAGACAAGATATGGTCATTATGAATTCACAATGGTGCCATTTGGGTTATCAAATGCACTAGTTTTCATATGCTTAATGAATGGTGTTTTCAAGGAATATTTAGACAAGTTTGCCATTGTCTTTTTGGATGACATCCTTCTATATTCCAAGTCTGAAGAATAACATGAGCATCATTTGATGATGGTGTTACAAGTGCTAAGAGAGCACCATTTGTATGCCAAATTGAGCAAGTGCTCATTTTATCAAAACATAATTCACTATTTGGGGCATATCATATCCGAAGAAGGGATAACAGTGGACCCTGAAAATATTGAGGCCATTAAGGGTGGAAAACACCTAAGAATGTGACAGAATTCATATCCTTCATGGGTCTAGCTAGATACTATAGAAGATTCATTACAGGGTTTTCGATAATTTCTCACCCAATCACTTCCTTGCAAAGGAAGGGGGTGAAGTTTCAATGGACAACAGAATGAAAAAAGAGCTTCCAGCAATTGAAGCAGTTGTTAACCAGTGCTCTAATTATGAAGATTGTTGATCCAAATGAAGATTTTGTGGTTTGCGCAGATGCATGCAAAGAAGGACTTGGTGGAGTCCTCAGTCAAAATGGGTTTGCGATATGTTTTGAATCCAGAAAATTGAAAGAGCATGAAAGGATCTATTCCACTCATGATTTGGAGTTGGCATCCATAGTGCATGCCTTGAAGAAGTGGAGGCACTACCTCATGGGAAATAAGTTTGAGTTGAGGAAAGACCATGATGGTCTGAAATATTTGTTTGATTAGCCAAATTTAAATGCTAGGCAGAGAAGATGGTTGGAATTCCTCTATGAGTATGACTTTGATATTAAGCACATCAAAGGAAAATAGAAAAAAGTGGTTGATGCACTCAACAAGAGAGTGCATGAACTACATGCTACAACCATTAGCATATATCAAATTTATCTTAAAGGAATAATTTATGAGGCTGCAAAAGTAGATTTGCAGTACATGGAATTGGTAACAAAATTGCAGCAAGGAAAAATGCAACAGAAAGTTGAAGATTATGAATTGGGAATTGATGGAATTCTCTTGTACAGGAACAAAATTTATGTACCCAATTCTCCTGACTTGAGGAGTATGATTTTAAAATATATGCATAGTGTACCTTATGTTGGGCACCTGGGATATCAGAAAATAGCTTCAGCAGTCAAGAGCCATTATTATTGGCTAGGCATGAAGAGGGAGATTGATGAATAAATTGTTAAATGCTTGGAGTGTCAAAGGGTCAAGGTTGAGAATAGACACCCAGCTGGGTTGTTACAGCCATTACCCATTCCTGAGTGGAAGTGGGAAGTGGTGACAATGGATTTCATAACCAAATTGCCCAGAACAAGCAAGCAACATGATGTTATCATGGTGGTGGTGGAAAATCTTACTAAAGATGACAATTTCATTCCTATAAAGGTTACTCACAAGGAAACTAATGTTGTTGATATTTATATGAGGGAAGTAGCATGCTTGCATGGCATACCCAAGACAATTGTGTCTAATAGAGACCCAAAGTTTACCTCAAAGTTCTGAAAGGATTTATTCAAAGGGTTTTGAACAAATATGAACTTCTACACATCTTATCATCCCGAGTCTGATGGTAAAATATAAAGGGTGAACCAAATGATAGAGGATATGCTAAGGATGTATGTGATGGAAAAACCTTCTAAATGGGAAGATTATCTACACTTGGTAGAATTTTCCTACAACAATGGGTATCATGTATCACTAAAGATGAGCCCATTTGAGGTACTTTATGGCAGAAAGTGAAACACCCCAGTAAGTTGGGAAAACCCAGCTGACAAAGCAGTGATTGGGTCATATTTTCTTAGAGAAATGGAAGATAAAATGTTTATGATTAAACAAAATTTAAAGGTTGCCCAAGACAAGTGGAAAATCTATGCTGACAAGGGAAGAAATCATAGGGAATTTAAAGTGGGTGATCATTTTTTCTTGAAAGTGAAGGCCAACAGAAGTTCCCTGAAATTGGGAAACTGTTCCAAGTTGGCAGCCAGATATTGTGGGTTGTTTGAAATCCTAGAGAGGATTGGACCAGTATCTTACATGATTGCATTACCTACATCTATGTATATACATAATGTATTCCATGTATCATTTCTTAAGAAATGTATGTTTGATGCTAATCATGTTATTGATTGGAATGTGATTCAGGTGGAGCAAGAAAGCGCTTTTCAAATGCATCTGGTACGCATTCTGGACCAGAAAATCAAACATCTCTGGAATCGATCCATAGGGATTGTAAAGGTCCAATGGACATGATATGGTCCTGAGGACGCAAGTTGGGAGCATGAAGATGTTATGAAGGAAGAATACCCACATCTTTTTGAAGATTTTGGAAATCTTGTTGATGTTATGTAAGTAAGATGCACTGAGGACAATGCATAAATAAGGGGAGTGGATTGTAATATGCTAAGGCTGAGCCACTATTGAATTTTAATGATGTTTAATGATGTTTATAGGTTGGTGAGCCAAGTATTTATAAGTTGGGAGGCTTATGTGTTTATTAGGCCGAAGAGCCTAGATGATAAGGCCAGTGAGACTATTTTTGTATATGTAATTATGCAGATCATTAATAAAAATACATCACTACGTGTAAACCAACCATGAAGAAAGAGTTATGGGGGACTAAGCTCCACTAGGAAAGGAAAGAGAAGGGTGTTGAGAGGCTAGGAAAAAGGGGCTAAACTTGAGGGCTTAACCCAAGAGGATATTATAATGTATTTCCTAAATTATTAAATTTTTGGAAATAAACCTTGTTATCCTAAGTTCCTTTGGGGAGAGGAGCGAACCCCAAGTGGAGAGGAACGAGCTCCTAAAGATCCAAGTGTCATCCAGGACGCTTGCAAATTTATGTGGGAAATTCCATCGTTGTGGAGGTTCGCTCTCACCATTCTGACCATTTTGTCCATCCTTGGTCTCATTCACTCACGCACAGAGCAGGAATGCAGTCAATATTTTATGCCATTATTGAACCCTCTGCCATCGTGAACCTATGAAAATTGTTGATTTGTCCCTTGCCTTACCCGAATTTTCTATTGTGGTTACCTGGTTGACTTAAGAGCTGGAAAGAAGAAGCAAGTTGTTAGGCCTATTTTTTTAAGAGGCAGGTTGCTAGGCCCGTGGATTGAATAAGTAGGTTTTCATGCCTATGAGCAACTCTCTCCGGGTGAGAGAGGTTGTTGGGGAAGTGATTTCTCCTGGAGGGAGTCCAACAACAACTACAGAGCTCTGAGAATTCATGATCCAGCCTGTTGTTGAATCCCTGGAAGGGAAGTGGAGCAATCGATGGACTATGGAACAGTGAAGGTGTATATTCTCAGGGTGGGACAGGTATGTGGGGAATGAGAGTCTGTGAGTAGTGGGCATAAGTAGGCTCCTTGGAGGGAATCCTTCTTGTTGCATTGTGCATGTTTCCATAGTCTCATCCTAGCCTATGATTTCATTTACCCTGGGTGGAGTTTAGTCCCAGCTCAGGGGTGACCCACTACTAATAGATTGGAGCAACGTGGTCTAAGCATGGGAGGTTCGTGGAAGGTATGAATGCAATTGGTGGTCTTTTCTTAAAAATATAAGTACCAATTCTATGTTAATTGTATGTTGTGTATCTTGCACATGTGTTATAATGTTATGAGTATTGCCTGTATAATTTTACATGTTGTTTTTAAGTATATGTCTGAAGTTTATCATAATTGTATGTGTTTATTGTCATTTCCGCATGATTATGTGTATGCGCAGAATGTTTATGTATGTTAAAATTTTCATTAGATATATATGTATATCAGAGTTGGACAGAGTAGAGATTTTGGTAGCATTCCCGGCCTGGGATGGCTAGGAACGTTACAAAATTGATCCTCATGTTATTACATATATATATGTGTGTGTTGGGGGGGGAGAGGGAGGGTGTGTGATTAGTTCAAAATTTCATCAAGGAATACACAAAAACTTGTATGGGTACTCACAAAACATAACAATGATTAGGCACATAAATGGAGTTGGTGCATGAGTAAACCCAAATGGTCAGACCACTATAAATTCATAATGGCCATATCATGTCTTGAACATAATCTTGTAAATATCTTGATTAGGAACATAAATAGAGTTGGTGCATTAGTCAACCCAAATGGTTATACCACTACAAATTTATAATGTCAATACCATGTCTTGAAACTCATATTGTAATATCTTCATCCTATACCTATAATTGATGGTATACTAACATTAAGTCATTGTTTGAGAATAATGTTTCTCCTCCTATTTGGTTGAACAAGCCATGAATTATTGGTAAGGGGTGTTATTTATTAATAGTACTAGATTTATTCAACCATCTATAATCAATGCATAATTTGAATGCTCCAGGCTCAATTTTAATTAATAGAACTAGTTCTCCTCAAAGTGAAACATTAGTATGTTGAATACACCCTTTATCTGACAATCATTTCAATTGTGTTTTAAATTCCAACAACTCTAAAGTACTCATTTTGTAGAAGGGTTTAGTTGAATGTGCAACTCTAAGTACAAGGTCTAGTGAAAAGTATATGTCCCTTTTAGGAGGAAATCCATGTATTTGTTTCAAAAATATTACCGAACTCTTGCAAGTTTGGAAAGTCTTCGAGATTTAGACCTTTGTTATTTGATGGATAAGCTAACACATGAACTTCAAAAAAATGATAGGTATTTCTAAACAATTTTTTCAACTATAAATCCAATGTTCCCATTATAGATATTTCTCTTAGAATATCATGCACTATTCGTGTATTCCACTCATCATCATAATATCAAAAATATTATTGTAGTGATTTATTCCATAATATCATCAATCTTCTTCAAACACATTGATATCCCTTCCTTGGGGATGATGTTACCCAAATATTGAACATGTCTCTAATAGAAATCCCACCTGCTTAATTTCATGTAAATTTTGTGTTCTTTTAACACCTATAGTACTAATCTCAATGTCTTCATGTTTCTCCCTAGATCTAGAATAGATAAAAATATTATTAACAAATATAAGAACAAACTTATTAAGGTACTTACAAAAGACATTGTTCAACATGTACATAAAGATTTCTATTGCATTAGTCAAGCCAAGGAACCAATAGAAATAAACATATTGTGTCCTTAAAGTTGTCTTATAAATATCCTCATCCTTTATCTCAAATTGATGATATCCTAACCTTAAAGTCTATCTTAGAGAATATTTTTTCTCCTCTTATCTAGTCAAGAAATTCGTCAGTTCTTGGCAAGGGGTACTTACATTGTATATTAGCTTTATTCAACTATATGTAATCAATACATAGCCTAAGTATTCCATCCTTGTTTTCACAGATAGAATTGGTGCTCCCCAAGGTGACACATAGTTGAATATACACTTTATTCAACAACTCCTCTCAAATCTGGTAAGAAGGTCTATTGAAAATTATATCCCTCTTGGGATGAAGTTCAAGTATTTCATCTAGAAATGCATCCCTAAACTCTTACAATATTGGTAAGTCTTCAAGCTTTGGGCCATTGTTCATAAAAACAACTAACAATGTTTTACGAAAAAAAATCTTTAACTATAAAATTGATTATTATCTTATAGATATTGATCTTGACATACCGTACATTATTCATTTATTTCCCTCATCTTAAATACAATGAAATTTTTTGTTGTGGCACTCAACTTTGACAAGATGTAGCTCCACCCAATCCATCTAATGAGTACATCAAAAGTTCAAAGAGATAAAATATTCAATTATGCATGCATAGAAAGTCCATTAAGCTCAATTGGACATCTATCTACCATTTTGTTCACTTGTCTCTTAAATCTAGTAACTAGATAAATTAACAATGGTTTGTTGTGCTCACTCTGCATATGAAAACAATTCTCAACTACTTTAAGAATAATGTAACTACCTCCATCTCCAAGATCAACTAAAACTAGAATCTATCTACCATTTCTCTCACTTGCCTCTTAAATCTAGTGACTAGATAAATTAATGACGATTTGTTTCGCTTACTTAGCTTAAGACAACAATTATCAAGTAGTTTAAGAGTAATGCAACTACCACCGACTTTGAGATCAAATACAACTAAAGTATATTAGTTTCCAATCTTAGTGGGACCTTGACTATGACAAATTGATGATGTTTGTAATCGTTCTCTATTGTCATGACACAAATCCTAGGTGTACATGTCACATCATTCATAGTTGTTGCTTCTCGGATATTATTGAAACTCTTTATCTATCTTTTCTTCATGGGCAATTCATCATCAAATGTGTTTCTTCACAAACTTAGCATTGTAGTGGTAGAGATATACTTTCTTCTCCATGTTATGTTCTTCTCTAATCAGGTTGACTTGGTTGGAAGAAATGCTAACAGTTCCTAAAGAAAGGTGGTTTATATATTTTTCATCTTATATTTTGTATTTACTTCTTTTTGTCCCTCCAACTCTTGTAGAAATCATGTTTTTAGTGTAATCTTCATAATGTTTTTCCTTCTAAAACAACTCTTCATGATATTGTGCCATCCAAACTACCTCCTCTATCTATCAATCCTTATATGAGGTTATGAAATTCATGGACCTAATATTTTCTCATAATCATACTTTTGCATTCCAACATCCATGCTTCTACTTCTTGATGAGTCTTGATCACACCATCAAAAGTAGATGACTTCACCTTGAGAAATTCCCCCTCCAAATATCCAAATGATGCTTTGTCCCCCTTGTCTTCTTTCTAGGAATGAGAATGCTCGAAGGTTCCTCTAGGCTCAATTCATATGATTCATTCACTAGGATTCTAATGTAGGTGACTCACAAGTATCATCAAGAAATGATCTCCTCAATCCATTGGAACTTCAACTAGAGTCTCTTCATGTAGTACTTCCACTTCCATTCCTCTTAATTGTATCACCTCCCTATCGTTATGGTCTCTCTATTTCATTTAAACTTTGTATGAGGTTATGAAATTCATGGACCTAACATTTTCTAGTAATAATACTTTTGCATCCCAACATCCATGCTTCTACTTCTTGACTAGTCTTCATCACACCATCAAAAGTAGATGACTTCACCTTATGAAATTATCCCTCCAAATATCCAAATGGTGCCTTGCCCCCCTTATCTTCTTTCTAGGAATGAGAATGGTCAATTGTTCCTCTAGGTTCTAATGAATATGATTTATTCACATGGGGTTCTAATGTAGGTGACTCATAAGTATAATTAGGAAATTATCTCCGCAATCCCTTGGATCTGTTAAGTTTAATGTTATTAGGTTATTTCCAAATTACATGAGCATTCAATGCATTTCTAAAACTACAGCATAAAGAGGATCACTAAAAGAAATACAATCACAAGGTACACAACATTTTATCCTGGGAAACCCTCATGGGGGAGAAAACCCAACAAAACTTTCTCAATAATAGATTTCCAATTTAATGCCAAGACTGAGACCAAAACACCAAGAATAAACCAAGATTGAGCATGTGCCTCTCTTCTCCTTCCTTCTGCAACTGCAACTTCCTTCAACATATGCGCACTATATGAGTGAGTGTGAGAGTGTGTAAGTGAGGCACCATCCTCACATATAAATACTAGTTGAGGACGAGCTAGGGTTATGTCTCTTCACTTAGTAGGGCCGAATTCTTATAGGAGTGGTTAAAACCACTTTATAAACACTAGGGGCCGACTTTACAAATATCACCATATAAATATGGTTTGACCAATCCACAAAAGGGGATTTGATCTTATACAGGACCTAGCATGATCAATCCACAAAAGGGGATTTGATCTATAAGATAATAACTCAAATATAATTATAATATTCTTCGAAGTTACAATAATTCAACACTCCCCCTTAACAACAAGGGTAATCTACTGACATGACCCTATACAACATCATCACAAGAAGGAGAGGGAAGCATCATCATCAACACCTGGAACACTGACTAGCACATCTATAAGTCATCGGAATTTTTTTCTCATCATCAATATCATCATCATTCATAGAATGGAGTTGGAGTAACATCATCATCATCATCATCATCGACATGAAGCTGAAACATCAACATCAATAGCATGAAGCTAGAACAAAAATATCACCAACACGAGGTTGGTGCACATCATCAACAACATGAGGCTGATACAACATCATCGAAAGCACGAGGTTGATACAACATCATCGACAACACGAGGTTGAAACAACATCATCAACATATGGCAACAGAATGAGGCAGGTGCAACAACAACATTTTGTGGTACTTTGACAGACTGTCCTTACTGGACATTCGGGATCTTCCCAAGAATCATAAGATTCCCTAGGATATAAAATCCTAACGAAGCTACCACTACTGACCACAACTAGCATATAAATGCATAGGTAATCTAACAGATCGTCCTTACTGGACCTTCAGGATCTGCCCAAGGATGATCAATCCCCTAGGATATAAAATCCTAACGGAGCTACCCGATTTTGGTCAGGATACCATATTATCATTAGCATCACTCCCCCTTTTGAGGGAGGTCCTTTCAGACAATACCAAGCTTGTCTCGGAAGTACTCAAACTTCACACGAGACAAAGGCTTGGTCAACACATATGCAACCTGCTCATTTGTGCCAACATATTGGAGCTTTACAACTTCCCTCTGCACCATATCAAGAAAGTAGTGATATCATATATCTATGTGTTTTGACTTATCGTGGAACACTAGGTTCTCTGTCATCTTTATACAACTCCGGTTATCACATAGAATCACGGTGGCTTCCATCTCCATATCAAACAGACATTTCAACAACTTTTGAAGCCATATGGCTTCACAACTGGTGGAACATACTGCAATGTATTCCGCTTATGCCATGTTGAGAGCAATATTGGATTACTTCTTGTTTTTCCATGAAGTCATGGCTGACCCCAAACTAAAACAACATCCTGAATTTCTCTTTCTATCTGAGACACTTCCAACCCAATCTGAATCAGTGTAACCACACAGTCTGAAGTCATGATCTCCAGTATAACAAAGACCATAATCCAGCGTACCCTTAAGGTATCCCATAACATGATTTGCAGCTACAAGGTGAACATGTTTGGGATCCACTAGATAGTGACTCAAGGTGTTCACAGCAAAGCATATATCTGGCCTAGTATTTGTCAGATACATCAACGAACCAATAATATGTTTGTACAGAGTAGCATCAACCAACTTTGACGAAGTATCAACTAGGATCTTCAAGTTTATTTCCATGGGTGTGTTCATGGCTTTACATTCCAACATGTCAAATCTCTTCAGTGTTTCAACTGCATACTTCCCTTGGTTAAAGAAGATATTCTCTGGGCTCTACCAAACTTCAAGACCTAAGAAATAATGCATCGAGCCTAGGTCTTTCATCTCAAACTCTGTAGCAAGCTTCCTCTTGCAATATGTGATGAGCCTTTCTTCTCCAGTCAAGAATAAATCAACCACATATAGTCACAATATGACTGGCTCATCATTCATAACCTTTAAGTAAAGGTTAGAATCAACTTTACTCTTGGTAAAACCCAAGCTTGTTAGGAAACTATCAATTCTTCCATACCAAGATCTAGGAGCTTGCTTCAACCCGTACAGGGATTTCTTCAACCTGCATACATGAGTCTTTATATCTTCAACTTCAAACCCTCGTAGTTGTTCTATATACACTTCTTCTTCAATAACACCATTTAAGAAGGTTGTTTTCACATCCATCTGGTGTAACTTCCACTTCATTTTGGTTGCAAGAGCTATGATGGTTCTGATAGAAGTGTATTCGGCTACAAGAGCAAATGTTTTTTCATAGTCAATACCTTCCTTTTGAGAAAAAACATGAGCCACAAATCTTTCCTTATGTTTTTCAATACTTCTATGTGTTGCATGTTTTATTTTGTATATCCACTTGGAAGATACAACATCTTTGTTTTTTGGTCTGAGAACTACTTCCCATACATCATTCTTTATGATGGACTGGTATTCTTCTGTCATGGCATCCGTCCATTCTTTCTTCTGAACAGATTCTTCAAAGAAAGTAGGTTAATTTTCTATGAGATCACACATCAAGGCCATATAACTGGAGAATGGATTAGGTTTCTTGCTTTGTCTCGTGGTTCCTTTTGGGGCACCATACTTCTCTGCATCTTGAATAAGTTCTCTCGCCCAGGTTGGCTTTCTCTTGTGAGAGATCATCATGTGGGGAGGTTCTTGACATTCTATCATATCATGATATTCTGGAATCTCATCATCAGGGGTAACCGTAACTTCCCTCACTGCTTCTGCAACTCTATGAACTACAGGTTCTTCATATACTTCTTCAAGCTGGCATTTCCTTGATATTTTGAGTGTTGCATCTTCATCAAAGTTTACATCTCTACTAATCTCAATATGATGGCAACCTGGTATGTAAATTCTGAAGGCCTTAGAGACCTCACAGTATCCAACAAAGATTCCCTTCTTTCCTTCAGGATCCAACTTAATTCTGTTTTCTTTTGGAATGTGTACAAATACTGGAAAACCAAATATTTTTAGATGGCTTACTTCTCGCTTCTTTCCGGTGGACATTTCTTTGGGGGTTTTGAATCCAAGTGCACTATGGGATAATCTGTTTTGGACATATATTGTTGTTCTTGTTGCTTCATCCTATAAGTGCATTAGAAGAACTTGATCGTGAATCATAGTCTTTACTGCTTCCATAATCGTTCTATTCTTTATTTCTGCTACACTATTTTGTTGAGGAGTATAGGGAGTGGTGAGCTCCCTCTTAATCCCAACATCTTTGAAAAAGATTTCAAATTCATTTGAAGTGTACTCTCCTCCATTGTCTTACCTGAGTATCTTGATTTTCCTTTCGGAGAGGTTTTCTACCAAGGCTTTGAAATCCTTGAACTTTCCAAGTACTTCATCTTTTGATTTCAAGAAATAAACCAAAGTCTTACGTGAGTAATCATCAATAAAAGATGCATAGTATACATACCCGCTTAGAGAGGTTGATGGCATTGGACCACATACATTTGAGTGGACAAGTTCCAAGATTCCTTCTGCTTTATTGTCTCTCTTTGGAAAATGATTATTTATGTTCTTTCCTTGTGCACATCCCTTACATACTCCTTCATGATCAACCTTTAATTTCGGTAAACCTGTAACTACCTTGCTTACATATGGTAAGGATTTGTAGTTGATGTGAGCTAGTCTTCTATGCCAAAGTTCACAAGGACTTCCAGTAGAGTGAGTCAAGGATACATCTGAGTGACCTTTTAACTTGTACAACCCACCTTCTTATGTTCCAATAACGACTGCATCTTCTATAGTTTTTCCTTTAGGACACATAAGAACTTCACCATCTATGAATGCAACTCTGAAACCTCTCTTATATAGAGCTGAGATAGAAAGTAAGTTCTTTGTCAAACCCAGTACATAAAGTACATCCTTCATTCTCATCAGAGTTCCTAAATCAAGTTTGTAGGTGGATTCTCTCATTCCTTTGATAGGGTACTGATAATCATCTCCAAGTGAAACTTTTTGGGGAAAGTATTTTTCTGTAAGGCTAGAAAGAATGTGTTTCTGACCTGTCGTGTGCTTAGATGCACCTCTATCTATGAGCCAAATATTCTCTCTAGGTGTCATAGATCCTAAGAGGGCTGAAAACAGAACATAATCTTCAATCTCTTCTTTAGTCAACTTCTTGGGTGGCTCGTCATATTTAGTTGCATGGGTATGATGTCTTTTGTTATTTCTCTTCTTGTATTCTTCCCTTCTCACATGACAATTCTTAGCAATGTGTCCCTTCTTATCACAATGATAACATTGATAAGAGGAGAAATATTTTCCCTTTCTTTGACCCTTATGATATTTCTAGAATCTCTTTGGAGGGTGAGATTCTTTGTGAAAGTGGGTCTCCTTTTGAAAATGAGACTTTTTCTTTCCTCCTTTAGCATTAGCAACTAGGGCTTGATCTTCATCTCTTAATAGGACAATTTCTCGGTTGGCTACTCTTGCTTCTTCTTGAACACATTCTTCCCATAAACTATCAAATTGGAGTTTCTCTTTTCTTGCACAAATGGCTTGGATGAAGGCATCCCAAGGTCTTGTGAGACCATTAAGAGTTGGCATTATAAGCTCATCTTCATATAAGTTGTCTCCAATTCTCTAACTGTTCATTGAATTGAGAAACATTAGAGAAATAGTCTTGAATTGTTTCTTCTTTTTGTATCTTTGTATTCTTGAGTTGGGTTCTCAAGTTCATCTTCCGGTTGATGTTCTTTCCTTCATACATTTTGGTTAGGGCATCAAACATATCTTTTGGAGTATTCTTAGAAGACACTTGAGAGATCACGTGGTCTTTAATGGAATTTGCAATTATTCTTTTAGCCCTAATCATATCCTTCTTGTACTTCTCTTTGGCTTCATCTTCTTTGGGTTCCGATACATTTTCTTTTATGAATTTTGCAAGGTCATTCAATTCAAGAATGAGTCTAATTCTATACTTCCAGGCACATAAATTTTCCACACCTTCTAACTTGTCAACAAGCTTGGTGCTTGCAGACATCTTGACCTGGAGCTGGGAAAATGACCAGAAAATGAAAGTGCTCAGAAAATGAATATGAACTTACTAGGAAATGTGTTGGGCTGAGGCGACTTGGCTGGAATTTAGTATTTCTGAAAATTCCAAGTTTTAGCCCTTGAAACTTGACCTGTGTGAATCTGAACTGGTACTTCTGGTACTGGTTTTGGTTTCCTAGTTTTCTAGTTTTCTAGTACCAGCCAAAACTAGGGTTTGACTTTCCAAAAAACTTGGCCACTGAAAAAGTTCGCTCAACTTGTGAAAGGATGCGCTAGGGAAAGGCACACTTCCCAAGATAGTTTTTGGTAATAAATTCCTCTTCAGTAAAAAGCCCTAATTTTCTTGTACGACAACAGTGACGTTTTTAGATACCCAGTGAAAGATGCTCTATTTAGTCGAGCTTTGATTCCATGTTAAGTTTAATCCTGTTATTAGGTTATTTCCAAATTACATGAGCATTCAATGCATTTCTAAAACAACATCATAAAGAGGATCATTGAAAGAAACACAATCACAAGGTACACAATATTTTATCCTGGGAAACCCTCATGGGGACAAAACCCAACAAAACTTCCTCAATAATAGATTGTCAATACAATGCCAAGACTAAGACCAAAACACCAAGAATAAACCAAGACAGAGCATGCACCTCTCTTCTCCTTCCTCCTGCAACTGCAATTGCCTTCAAGATATGTGCACTAGATGAGTGAGTGTGAAAGTGTGTAAGTGAGGCACCATCCTCACATATAAATACTAGTTGAGGAGGTGCTAGGGTTATGTCTCTTCACTTAGTAGGGCCGACTTCTTCTAGGAGTGGTTAAACCCACTTTATAAACACTAGGGGGCGACTTTACAAATACCACCATATAAATATGGTTTGACCAATCCACAAAAGGTGATTTGATCTTATACAAGACTCGACATGATCAATCCACAAAAGGGGATTTGATCTATAAGATAATAACTCAAATATAATTAGAATATTCTTCGAAGTTACAATAATTCAACAGGATCTTCAACTAGAGTCTCTTTGTGTAGTGCTTCACTTCCATCCTCTCAAGTGTGTCGCCTCCCTATTGTTATGGTCACTCTATGTTGTTCAAGTTTGCATGAGGTTATGAAATTCATGGACCTAATCTGTTGTCATAATAATACATTTGCATCCCAACATCCATGCTTCTACTTCTTAACAAGTCTTGATCACACCATCAAAAGTAGACTTCACCTTGTGAAATTCTCCCTCCAAATATCCAAATGAGGCCTTGTCCCCCTTATCTTCTTTCTAGGAACGAGAATGCTCAAAGGTTCCTCTAGGCTCTAATGCATATGATTCATTCACCCAAGATTGTAATGTAGGTGACTCACAAGTATCATCAAGAAAT
>ML804639.1:377610-401826 GCA_009831015.1 Picea engelmannii | reverse complement strand
GCTTTCCAGCATGCTAACGACATAACGCAAGTCGAAGCACCCTCGTCTACCACCGTGCGGAAGATATTTCGTGTAAAAGTTTTCGTGGGGTGAGCCACTACTATCTGAAACGCGACGTGGTAAGGCAAACGAGGTTTCAAGTCGGTCGTATCTAACATGATGGTTCCCGGGTTACAAGTCTCAATAGAGCCTAAAGCATTCAACAAGGCTTTCCTCTGAGCAGGGAAACTTTGGAGGACCTCCAAAGCAGACATAGCACAAGGGGTTTGAGATAAATATTCCACCACAAAGTAGTTCTGGGCGGCCCTTGCGTTTGGATTGTGAGAAGCCCTCTTGAACGCACCTTTTGGAATGCACGTCATTGTTTCACCCAACGTCTTCTCAATCTGTAGAGGAAGAGATGGGATCTCGGTTTCTTTGCCCTTCTCAGGAGCACTTGGTTTGCTATAATCGTGAGCTCTAGTCGTTATGAAAGCATCATTTTTCACCATATATACGTTCACGGAAGATGAATTGTTTGGGGGAGGGCAGTTTTCATGGCTGCCCCCCTCGGTACTTGCAGAGGCTTGAGTTAAATTTTGCCCATGCTGAAAGGGGTTAGTCAACACGACTTGTTGTTGCTGCGTGACAAACTTCTGGGCCTCTGCAAGTCGAGGGCATAGATGGGTTGGGTGGTCTTCCGCACATAGGTTGAACAGATACCTCACCTTCCTCTTTTCTGTGGTGCCCTCGCCAGCATTATCATTTGGTTTTTTATCCCCCTTACTCTTCTTGCGTTGTTTTTTCTTCCCCTTGGGCTGCTGGTTGGCCTTTGGGTTAGTCGTCTGTACGGAGTGTACTTCCGATGTTTGAGTAGGAGGAGCAGCCAAAGCAGTAGTCTGGATGGCCGCTGAGTGTTGCATAGATAACTGATGCAATTGTTTTGTCAATTGCTCAGCGGGTTTGGTTTGTGCCGAACCAACTATACCATCGGCATGTGGTCCGGCTCTCTGTCTGGTTTTGTCCAGAATCGATCGCGGTGCATCCGACAGGATGTTGTACAATAGACCAGACTGAGAATAGATAAGCTCAAACTGTTGAGCTCGCATGATGGCATCCTCCTCTGAGAAAACCCCTGAAGTTGTGACGTCTTTGGATAACTGCGGAACTAAAGACTTAAGGAACCACTCAAGCAGGAATGATGGTGGGACTGGTACCTTGATAAGACTCTTTCGGTGTCGCCACTCTCGAATATGATCCGAGATATGGTCCGCGGTCGTCTGCTCGAAATTGGCTAGCAACTCTATGCCGACGTCATATCTCACAGGTAACTGAAAATGGTTAAGGAAAGCCATAGCCAGTTCACCGAAAAAAGAATATCGTGAACGATCAAGCTCTATGTACCATTTCGCGGCACTCCCAATAAGAGTGCGTTGAAACAATCACAACTGGACGGAGTCATCTTTCAGTGAGTTAGATGAACACCATAAGTGGAAAGTAGTCACGTGATCGCCTGGATCTTCATTAGGCTTGGCCTCGAACTTTGGGATGTTCAAAGGCAACTTTGTCGGCATAGGAGGCCAACGCGGATCGTGACAGATGGGATCATTTAACAACTGTGTCAAATCGGGCAAGTGTAACATTGCCAGGAATGGTAGTTTGGGTTGTTGCTGATAGCCTGGATAAAAGGGTCCTGGAGTTTGACTGGCACCAGGTTGCCAGGAAAAGTTTGGCTGTTGGCCCGGGTTCTGATAGAAACCATGGCCCTGACCAGCGTAAGGGTTTTGCATATGAGGAGACATCATTGGCTGATTCCCCATGAAGAACATAGGATGTTGGGCATTCATCATGTTTGACGGACTTTGGGAAGGATTACCCCATGCCGGTCCCGAGGGGAGAGGCATAGAAGTCTGTTCGGGGTTCCATTGAATGTGGAAAGAACTACCCCAGAGCGGAATTCCAAATGAAGGAACGTATCCTTGTCCTGAGTTCCAAGGTCCTGGTATATGTGCCCCTAGCACAGGAATAGTACCCTGTGCCGGCGTAGACTGTCCAAAAATAGGTGTGCCCCCTGATGAGAAAGCAGCTGATGCGAAAGTGTTATTACCAAACGCCCCGTTCCAAACAAACGACGACGAACTTACCGACAGAGTTTGCGCAGGTGTTCCTTGACTCCTGGCTCCAAATGGACTCTTGTGTGCAGGCTGCCCGGTGGACTGTTGATGTGGACCACCAAGCGAGGGGGACGAAGGAGGAATATGACCTCCAGCGTAAGGAAAAGCGTTGAAAGGGACGGGAGTGCCCCCAAGTTGACCTTGCAGAGGAGCGTTAGAGCTCCCTGCCCCCAGACCCAAAGTCTGTAAGGTGGAAGAAGTGAGTGCAGGACTTGTACCTTAACTAGGCATACCGTATGAAAATGGAGCGCCTGTCGCACTAGGTGTGTAAGGAGGTGTGGCCTTCGCGATAGATGGGGTCGGTCCACTGTGCGACGTAGTTGCGGTCGAGACCATGGTGGCCCAGACCGTCGACAAAGGCAAGTTAGGAGAAGCTTCTCCTGTGGTAGTAACAGTGATGGGAATGGAAGAAATCCCAGAGGAAGTCACAGAGTTTGGTTCCATAACTGGGTTAGGCACTGACAGGTGTTCGTAAAATTGAATTGGCACAATAATTTCCGGCCAAGTATCAGTGTTTGAGGTTTCAACCAATCCAATATTGGTGGTCGATTCCTTGGGGGGTTGTTCGGGCTCAAAAACCCCAGTTGCTTCGAAAGACCCTTGATGGTCTAGCTTCCGCCTCAATGGTGGCGGGGGTGGCTCCAGTATAACCGGCGGCAGGCCCAGAAGCCTTCGTGACCAACGAAGCTTTGAATCCTCCACTGTGTGAGAAGCTTCACGACACGTTAAGGTATTCTACATGAACAAACAGTAACACTCACTAAAAGAAATCCCCTAGAAGATAAATCAAGCAAGCACTAAACTAATTGGAAGAACAGTTACAACAACCAACACTAGAGCAAATTACCGGTGCAAGTGCAACTCGAATACGGAAGCACCCTCCGGGTATACTCTGCAAAGCATTGGTCCGATGTCCATCCTAGGTACCACGGTATACCCCTGCAGTCACCCGTGCATGTCCCTAGAAAAGATTGGCAACTAGTTTTCCAGCACGTGAACAGTCACCAGGTGGGTACAGTTGGCAGTCGGGTAGACCACAATGAGCAGGGTATCAAGCCCGAAACCTGTCAAGGGTATCGAGAGAAAATGGTCCGGAATACAACTGAGGACCTCGAATGGATTTGAGACCCATGAAGCCCCATGGAAAATGAAAACGACGGAATCCCTTAACAAATCCTCAATATGTGTTCTCCACAACGCTCGGTCCAACTTTGGAGGGGTTATCTCTGCTACCTTTCCTTACGCGACCTCGTGTTTAGCCCCTGTGTTAGAGGGGGGTCCCAGATAACTTTTCGTAACTGGACTTCTACACTCCCTATTGACAGACTCCAATGTTTGGTTTGGGTGGCCTTGGAGAATTTACTCTCCAACCTATTCCAAGGCCCTATTCCTGAGCTAGTGTATGCACCCTACAAACAGAAAAGTATAATTGTTTTTAATTAGCATTGCTTTTAATGGGATTTTTTAAGTCACAAGGTACGAAAGTGAAACTGATGGTGTGTAAAAAGACTCAAAGCAAAAATGAACAAAATATGCTTGGAAACAAAACTTTTACTAAAATGCAAAACCAACAACTTTTCAACAAGAAAGACTTCTTTTCTTTTCAAAATTACTAAGATTTCATGCAGTAAATAAGGAGGACTTTCGCTCAGATCTGCGAGCTACTTATACTCGAAATGCACTACAAACTTATGCAAAAAGACTTCTTTCCTAGCTACTGATGCAACAACACAATCTTCAAATCAAGAAGAAAATGAAACAAGAATTTTTTTATTTTATTTTATTGCAAAATAACGCAACAAAGAAAAATGTTGACAAGAACAAAACCAAGAGAATGAAAAGAAAGATCTGGCTTAAAGCGCAGATCGCAACAGAATCAGAGCACAAAAAGCGAAAAAGCAATAAAAAAGGCACCGATTCTAACACTTGTCTAAAAACCGTAAAACAAATATTTTTTCTCTTTTGTCTTTTCTATCAAAACATCAACTAACAAACACAAGCTAAGGATAAAATGCACTAACTTGCTGACTGTGTAGTTCTAGACTCTATACCCCTGAGAGGAGCTCTTCTCACCACAGGAGGGGATGACTGCCCCACCCCAACTGAAAAGCTACCAAACAAGTCCGCGACTGTCACCAAGACAGCACGCGTGCAAACGCGTGCTGAGCTACAACAGCGCGCGGGTACCCGCGGGCTAAGCCTAAACAGGCTGTGGGTCTGTATAAAATCTAAGATGAAACAATACACAGGCAACCCAGACTTGAAAGAGACCTCTAGTATTGACAATCAGGGTCTCGAAAAGGCTTGGATGCTATTACTTCAACAGAAAAGGAAAATTTGCAAAAAAGAAAACCAATGCAAAGAACAACCAACACAATAAGGCAGACTAAAAAACAAGACAATAAACCAACAAGACCCAGACAGGATCCAGAAAGCCCCCTGAGAAGGTAAACTTCTGACAGGGAAGAGGAGACTGCCTCTCAAGCCTTCTGAATGCTACACGCTACTGAAACCACTGCAGCAAGCGTTCCAACGCGAGCTGCAGAAGGTTAGGGTGCGGGTTACACGCGGGCAAGACTTTTGCAGGCCGCATGTACCTCTGTGTGTCTCGGTAATAAATGTCAAGCCACAGTCAAGGAAAAACTGGTATTGATAACCAGGTTCCCTACTATCTTTTGACCTAACAGAAAACAAAAACAACAAAGAAACAAAAAACTCAACTTCTTTGAGCTACCCAAGAACCTTTAATGAAATCTGGAAACCCTAAGAGAAAATATCCCCAGTGGAGTCGCCAATTCTGTTGTGGGGTTATTCTACCCTACGGACTAACAAGCTAGGGCTTAAACTTGCATGCAGATCATGACCCTTAAGAAATAACTTTTAACCTTCTACCCCAAACCTAAACCCTTCTTCACAAGCAAACATGGGAAAAACCAACTAACCTTTTTATCGATGGTTGGTGTAGATCCTCCGTTGAGCTTTATCTCCTTGCTTCTGCTGCTCCTTCCAAAAAGCGATCCTGTAATCAAGACAAAACTACACATGCATGCTATTGTTATACTAGAGGGTTAGAGATTAAACACAAATCGAATGAAACATATAAAACTCGTGTATTTGGGACGGGAAAAGTATCTTTTTTTATTAATCTCAATATGAACCAACTTACAATGATTATAGAGACCGGCCACCGTTCCTCAATCCTGATCCTGGGGTCCTCCTCTTCTTTGTCCTCCAACAATTTTGCTTGAATTCTCCTAAAGCTAGAGGAAAGGCTAAAGGGTTGGAAAAAACGGATTCGGCAATTGGGCAGAGTTTCTTTGCTATGATTTTCGTCCTTTGAATAGTACCCCTACACCTTCTTTTATAGGCTAGAAGGAGCTAGGGTTTTAGACGAACCCTCGGCCATGCATGGATGGGAGTTCCAGTTAACTGACCCAAAGCTTTTCATCCCGGCGGAAACTTTCCTGATTTTTTTCTTTGTTAGGTAAATGCTGGCTGTAGTGGGCCAGCCCGCGTTCCAACACGTGCAGTATAAGGCCTGCTAGCATTCCAATGCGCCCAGCAGTGGGTTAGGGCGCGGGTTACTTGGTTTAAGAGGTTTTTTGAAGAGTCTGTTCATCATGGCTTTGGCAATGAAGGGCAATGAGTTGGCCTGATGCCAGGTAAGCATGAATGGTGCAATTTAGGATTATAACAAGAATGCTACCAAAATCTCTACTCTGTCCAACTCTGATATACATATATATCTAATGAAAATTTTAACAGACATAAACATTCTGCTCATACACAGAATCATGCGGAAATGACAATAAACACATACAATTATGATAAACTTCAGACATATACTTAAACACAACATGTAAAATTATACAGGCAATACTCATAACATTATAACACATGTGCAAGATACACAACATACAATTAACGTAGAATTGGTACTTATATTTTTAAGAAAAGACCACCAATTACATTCATACCTTCCACGAACCTCCCATGCTTAGACCACGTTGCTCCAAGATATTAGTAGTGGGTCACCCCTGAGCTGGGACTAAACTCCACCCAGGGTAAATGAAATCATAGGCTAGGATGAGACTACGGAAACATGCACAATGCAACAAGAAGGATTCTCTCCAAGGAGCCTCCTTACGCCCACTACTCACAGACTCTCATTCCCCACATGCCTGTCCCACCCCGAGAATATACACCTTCACTGTTCCATAGTCCATCGATTGCTCCACTTCCCTTCCAGGGATTCAACAACAGGCCGGATCATGAATTCTCAGAGCTCTGTAGTTGTTGTTGGACTCCCTCCAAGAGAAATCACTTCCCCAACAACCTCTCTCACCTGGAGAGAGTTTCTCATAGGCATGCCGACCTACTTATTCAATCCACGAGCCTAGAAACCTGCCTCTTAAAAAAATAGGCCTAACAACCTGCTTCTTCTTTCTAGCTCTTAAGTCAACCAGGTAACCACAGTAGAAAATTCGGGTAAGGAAAGGGACAAATCAACAATTTACATAGGTTCACGATGGCAGAGGGTTCAATAATGGCATACAATATTGACTGCATTCCTGCTCAGTGCGTGAGTGAATGGGACCAAGGATGGAAAAAATGGTCAGAATGGTGAGAGCGAACCTCCATAACGATGGAATTTCCCACATAAATTTGCAAGCATCCTAGATGACACTTGTCTCTTTAGGAGCTCATTCCTCTCCACTTGGGGTTCTTTCCTCTCCTCAAAGGAACTTAGGATAACAAGGTTTATTTCCAAAAATTTAATAATTTAGGAAATACATTATAATATCCCCTTGGGTTAAGCCCTCAAGTTTAGCCCCTTTTTCCTAGCCTCTCAACACCCTTCTCTTTCCTTTCCTAGTGGAGCTTAGTCCCCCATAACTCTTTCTTCATGGTTGGTTTACACGTAGTGATGTATTTTTATTAATGATCTGCATAATTACATATACAAAAATAGTCTCACTGGCCTTATCATCTAGGCTCTTCGGCCTAATAAACACATAAGCCTCCCAACTTATAAATACTTGGCTCACCAACCTATAAACATCATTAAACATCATTAAAATTCAATAGTGGCTCAGCCTTAGCATATTACAATCCACTCCCCTTATTTATGCATTGTCCTCAGTGCATCTTACTTACATAACATCAACAAGATTTCCAAAATCTTCAAAAAGATGTGGGTATTCTTCCTTCATAACATCTTCATGCTCCCAACTTGCGTCCTCAGGACCATATCATGTCCATTGGACCTTTACAATCCCTATGGATCGATTCCAGAGATGTTTGATTTTCTGGTCCAGAATGCGTACCAGATGCATTTGAAAAGCGCTTTCTTGCTCCACCTGAATCACATTCCAATCAATAACATGATTAGCATCAAACATACATTTCTTAAGAAATGATACATGGAATACATTATGTATATACATAGATGTAGGTAATGCAATCATGTAAGATACTGGTCCAATCCTCTCTAGGATTTCAAACAACCCACAATATCTGGCTGCCAACTTGGAACAGTTTCCCAATTTCAGGGAACTTCTGTTGGCCTTCACTTTCAAGAAAAAATGATCACCCACTTTAAATTCCCTATGATTTCTTCCCTTGTCAGCATAGATTTTCCACTTGTCTTGGGCAACCTTTAAATTTTGTTTAATCATAAACATTTTATCTTCCATTTCTCTAAGAAAATATGACCCAATCACTGCTTTGTCAGCTGGGTTTTCCCAACTTACTGGGGTGTTTCACTTTCTGCCATAAAGTACCTCAAATGGGCTCATCTTTAGTGATACATGATACCCATTGTTGTAGGAAAATTCTACCAAGTGTAGATAATCTTCCCATTTAGAAGGTTTTTCCATCACATACATCCTTAGCATATCCTCTATCATTTGGTTCACCCTTTATATTTTACCATCAGACTCGGGATGATAAGATGTGTAGAAGTTCATATTTGTTCAAAACCCTTTGAATAAATCCTTTCAGAACTTTGAGGTAAACTTTGGGTCTCTATTAGACACAATTGTCTTGGGTATGCCATGCAAGCATGCTACTTCCCTCATATAAATATCAACAACATTAGTTTCCTTGTGAGTAACCTTTATAGGAATGAAATTGTCATCTTTAGTAAGATTTTCCACCACCACCATGATAACATCATGTTGCTTGCTTGTTCTGGGCAATTTGGTTATGAAATCCATTGTCACCACTTCCCACTTCCACTCAGGAATGGGTAATGGCTGTAACAACCCAGCTGGGTGTCTATTCTCAACCTTGACCCTTTGACACTCCAAGCATTTAACAATTTATTCATCAATCTCCCTCTTCATGCCTAGCCAATAATAATGGCTCTTGACTGCTGAAGCTATTTTCTGATATCCCAGGTGCCCAACATAAGGTACACTATGCATATATTTTAAAATCATACTCCTCAAGTCAGGAGAATTGGGTACATAAATTTTGTTCCTGTACAAGAGAATTCCATCAATTCCCAATTCATAATCTTCAACTTTCTGTTGCATTTTTCCTTGCTGCAATTTTGTTACCAATTCCATGTACTGCAAATCTACTTTTGCAGCCTCATAAATTATTCCTTTAAGATAAATTTGATATATGCTAATGGTTGTAGCATGTAGTTCATGCACTCTCTTGTTGAGTGCATCAACCACTTTTTTCTATTTTCCTTTGATGTGCTTAATATCAAAGTCATACTCATAGAGGAATTCCAACCATCTTCTCTGCCTAGCATTTAAATTTGGCTAATCAAACAAATATTTCAGACCATCATGGTCTTTCCTCAACTCAAACTTATTTCCCATGAGGTAGTGCCTCCACTTCTTCAAGGCATGCACTATGGATGCCAACTCCAAATCATGAGTGGAATAGATCCTTTCATGCTCTTTCAATTTTCTGGATTCAAAACATATCGCAAACCCATTTTGACTGAGGACTCCACCAAGTCCTTCTTTGCATGCATCTGCGCAAACCACAAAATCTTCATTTGGATCAACAATCTTCATAATTAGAGCACTGGTTAACAACTGCTTCAATTGCTGGAAGCTCTTTTTTCATTCTGTTGTCCATTGAAACTTCACCCCCTTCCTTTGCAAGGAAGTGATTGGGTGAGAAATTATCGAAAACCCTGTAATGAATCTTCTATAGTATCTAGCTAGACCCATGAAGGATATGAATTCTGTCACATTCTTAGGTGTTTTCCACCCTTAATGGCCTCAATATTTTCAGGGTCCACTGTTATCCCTTCTTCGGATATGATATGCCCCAAATAGTGAATTATGTTTTGATAAAATGAGCACTTGCTCAATTTGGCATACAAATGGTGCTCTCTTAGCACTTGTAACACCATCATCAAATGATGCTCATGTTATTCTTCAGACTTGGAATATAGAAGGATGTCATCCAAAAAGACAATGGCAAACTTGTCTAAATATTCCTTGAAAACACCATTCATTAAGCATATGAAAACTAGTGCATTTGATAACCCAAATGGCACCATTGTGAATTCATAATGACCATATCTTGTCTTGAAGGGGTCTTGATGATGTCTTCATCTCTGATCCTTGATGATATCTCGACCTAAGATCAATCTTTGAGAATATCCTTGCATCCTTTAATTGATCAAAGATATCATCGATCATTGGCAAATGATACTTGTTCTTTATAGTTACATTGTTCAATTATCTGAATTCAATTCACAATATCAACGTCTCATATTTCTTCTTCACAAATAAGACTTGGGCACCCCAAGGTGACACCCTTGGGCATATATACCCCTTCTTCAAAATCTCTTCAAGCTTCATTTGCAACTCCTTCAGCTCTGTTGTACTCATTATGTAGGGAGTTTTTGATATTGGAGTTGCTCCATGCATCAAATTTATAGAGAAATCGATATCTCTCTTTTCGGGTAGTCTTTGTATATCTTTGAACAAATCCTCAAAATCTTTCAGGACTGAGTGATCCTCCAGATTTGGCACCTTATCCTTAAGTGCTTCTTCCATGTGGGCTGCAAATATTTGGCATCCCTTCTTGTAACACTTCTTCAGCTGCATTGTTGAGATCTCTCGGACAGTGATTACCCTAGGAATTCCTTGGACTGTTCTTGGGTTCCCTTCCTCATCTAGACAAGTAAATTCCTTGTTACGACAGCATAAGACAACATGGTGTTGATGCAACCAATCCATACAAATTAGACAGTCATATGAACCCAATTGCAGTATGTTCAAATTTTCCTTGGTAATTAGCCCATTCATGTCCACTGGACATGATTTAAACAGCTCAACAACATTTCTCTTGGCTCCTGTAGCCAGCTGTACCAACCAAGATTTCTCATGCTTGCTTCTTGGTAAAATAAATCTTTACACAAATTTAGGATCTATGTAACTTTGAATAGCTCATGAATCTATCAAAATAGTAAATACATGGTTATTGATCATACCTTCTACTTCAATCACGTGTGATTGAAACTTTGCTTGCTTGTTTTCCAGTGATGCATAGATCCTTGGTACACTTTTTCCCATGTCCTCCATTATTTCGGCTTGTTGTACATTGTGGAAAACTCTCACTTTGTCACTTTTGCGAGGACAATCTATATACTTATGGTCTCCTTTATAGCCCCAAAATTGAATGGGTGTGTTCCTTTTCCTTTTCCCACCTACCTCATCCATTTTGTGCTTTCTAAAATATGGCTGTCCTTGAGGAATGTTTCTGAAAAATGGAGGCTTTCTCCCCTTCTACCTCTGTTCCTTCTTAAACTTCTTATACTCCCAAGTCTTCTGGAAAGTAGGATTTCCTTTATGTTGATCATATAAACACTTTTCTCTCCTTATGGTATCTTCCAAAGTCTTGGGATCATCATATTGGATTTTATAACTGATGAAAGATGGCAGCCCACTCAAATATATTTGAATCTTTACTGTCTCATCCTTGATGAAGGAGACATACTTCAACAGATCTAAAAATATCCTTTCATATTCATCAATAGTCATGCTGCCCATTTTGAGTTCAAAGAACTCCTTCATATTTTTTTCATAATACCTCTTGGTCATGGATTTCTTCTCAAAATGCCTCTTGAATTCCTTCCAAGTCACATTTTTATCTCTATGGTGTTTCACTTGCACAAGATGATCCCACCACATAGATGCCTTTCCTTTCAGCTGATAGATAACAATTCTTCCTTCTGCATGGGAAGAATAGTTATGCAATTGGAAATACTTCCTCATGCCTAGCAACCATATCTCAACATCTTCATCCTTCTTGTGCTCTCCATCAAAAGTAGGAGGTTTGATCTTATTCATTTCTCCTTTCAACTCATCCACCCCATAACTCATATGCTTCTTGGCAAGGGATGGACTTGAGATACTGTGTGATCTCTTATGGAAATACTTTTGGGAGTGATGGTGATGTCTGCTACCACTCCTTGATCTTCCTTTCTTCTCAGGGGTCCTGTGGCTTCCTAATTTGCTGGAGCCACTCTCCATATCCAAATTATTTTCAATTATGTCCAGGATTTTCATTCACTTCATATTGAAGTCTTCTTGTTGTTCCTTGGATTTCATAAGCCTCTCATTATCATCCTTGTGGCTCTGGACATTTGTTTGCAATTTTCTGATGGTCTCAACCAGATTTATGTCTTCCTCCTTTCCTCCTCCATGTCCATTGGATTTGGTTCCTTCCATACCAAACTGGACATTCAACCCTCTAATTTCATATTATTGTATTTAGACTACCTGTGTATCCTCCATCACTTTGCACTCTGTGCTGAATATGATCCGACAGTTGTTAATTCTGCAAAAATGTGCAGCTAACAAAACTTTGTCAGGCTAACTGTTCTTAATAATTTCATGAAAACATGAACCATTTTGATTCATTAATATATTTCAGACTTTTTTTTCTTTTGATTTCTTAAGAAATTAACTGTTCAGATCAAATTTTTGGGTGAATATTTACCTTCTACTATTCCATACCTTTCCAATTCCTGCTTCCATTATCAATTCTGAGTTTTGAGCAGGAAGTTATGGATACTTGAAAAAATTGTCCTTTCAGTGATACAATCCTATACATGGATTCTTCCAAATTAGAGTTGAATTGGTTCTTGGATCTATGATATACCCCTCCTTCAATTTTACAGTCCTTCCTTACTTATTTAGGTGTAGGTATGTACAATTAAAAGTCCCACTGGCTCCTTCTCTAAGACTCTTTCCTGTTCTTAAAACAAAATTTTAGGCGCTAGCCCCTTTTATTCGACCACAAAATTTATGTGACTAAGGGATGTGACCCAACGTTAACAGTTAGGCGTTTATATGAAGCCTTGGAACTTCGGGGCTATGGATATTTGGAGGTTTCCCTTCTGCACATCACAAACATCCTGGACCACCGAACCGTCGAAGGACGATGGATCAACGATCCACATTCTCTGCTCAGATCTACAATGGATAGGAGATCCGAGACTCTGGGCTTCGATAGTTTCCAAATCACTTCACTACCAATCTCCTGAAGTTCTAATTCATCAGAGATTATCTCTCTTTCTTCCACATGTCATCTCTCGATCAACGATCGATATTAACTCCGGCCCTCCAGGATTTATCGACTCACAACATTCTGCAAATCAATCCTCTAGAGTACCTCTTCTCCAGACCTTGGGATATGGTGCCAGATGTCCTCTGTGATCAATGGTCGAGATGGAATTCAGCCTTCCAGCCTCTGGAAGTAATCAACCTCAACTAATTATTCCTTGAATCCTCCGGACCATGGGATCTATTGTCGCGTGTCTCCTCCTGATGAACGATGAGGATTTACTCCGATCTTTGGAGTTTCTGGGGTTTTGATTTCCTCTTACTTCATTCCTTTTGAATGTCAAATTGGCGAACTCCTAGGGTCCACTTAGTACTACACACCCGAGTTCTATGTGACATATTCGAAGAAGCAGAAATGTGGGCCAATCTAAAGGGTGACACATGTCAATTTCTAACTAGTAAATAATCCTTTCAAAAGCACAAAACAAACTGACATGTGGCATGCATATTGTGTTTCCACGTCACCCTAGGTGACATCACCAAGCCACATCACTTTGATGCTTCGAGACTCCGGGACTTCAAAGATTCAGAAGTTCCTCCAATAGTTTTCCCCCAAACGTCGAATTCCCGAAAGTCTTAACCTCTCAGGGCCCACGTAGTAAAACTATCACCAATCAAAGTGGTGACACGTGGCCCCACTGTCGAGTGACATGTGTCAGGTCCCAATCGATACTAAGGGCTTGTCAAAAGTACAAAACAAAGTGACACGTGGTAGACCTAGGTAGGTCCACATCACCCTAGGTGACGTCATCATGCCATGTCATATCCGGTGCTTCAGAACTTCAAGGATTTCTTATCATCGACACTTTCTCAAACTTGTCGAACTATCAAACCACCGACTTCCAAACAAGTCCATACCACCCCCGGGGATGTCATCATGTCACATCACTTTGGAGAACTGAAACTTTGGGGATTCTTCACATTTACACATTGTCAAAACTCCTGAATTTTCGATTGCAAACAACTTCTTTCCATAGCTTTCGGGACTTCGACGAATTATTCACCACACAACCTCCAATGGATTTCCCGAACATCGAACCGTCAAACCAGAACATCGAACATCGAACATCAAACCATCAAACCAGAAGAGGAATGATCTACGACTGAGAATCACTCTGGGACTTCAGAGGATTCTGTTGTTGAACACCCCACAACCCTAGACTACCGAATTATGAACATTGCTTAATTTGCAGACATGTGTCCCTGGAAATGGATGGTCTTGATTGGTTCCAAACTTTGGGACTTTGACATTTTTCTCTACTATAGTTTTAAAATGGCTGGAGGGCCAAAGTCCGAAGGACTTCTATGCTTAACCTCCTTGCACCTTCTCCAGATATAATGATTGTGGGGGATCTGTCTTCTTCCAAACAGTTCCAATGGACCAAATTTAACTTTATGGCCCAATACCACATTTGTCATGGTTTATCAAACTGCTATACCTCTTGAGCTTCTAAACACAACCAAGGTGTTACCTCAATGCCCTCCTGGCACTTTGTACACCAATTTCTTATGGAATTTTGACTCCAAATTCCGCATTCATGGCCCATCCAGGTTTAGTGTGGAAACCATGGGATCTGATATCAATTTGGTACGTCCCCAACCACCCCAGGCTGTGAATGCTACAAAAAAAAAACAAACTCTCTACTTTGTCCAACTCTGATATACATATATATCTAATGCAAATTTTAACAGACATAAACATTCTACTCATACACAAAATCATTCAGAAGTGACAATAAACACATACAATTTTGATAAATTTCAGACATATACTTAAACAAAACATGTAAAATTATACAGAAAATACTCATAACATTATAACACATGTGCAAGATACGCAACATACAATTAAAATATAATTGTTACTTATATTTTTATGAAAATACCACTGAATGCGTGTATACCTTCCACGAACCTCCCAGCCTTAGACCACACTGCTCCAAGATATCAACAATGGGTCACCCCCAAGATGGGACTAAACTCCACCCAGGGTAAAGGAAATCCTAGGCTAGGCTGAGATTGCGGAAAGATGCACAATGCAACAGGAAGGAATGCCCCCAAGGAGCCTACTTACACCCACTTCTCACATACTTTGATTCCCCACATGTCTGTCCCACCCCAAGAATATACACCTTCACTATTCCACAGTCCATCGACTGCTCCACTTCCCTTCTAGGAATTCAACAACAGGCCGGATCAGGAATTCTCAGAGCTCTGTAGCTACTGTTGGACTCCCTCCAGGAGAAATCACTTCCCCAACAACCTCTCTCACCTGGAGAGAGTTGGTCATAGGCCTGACAACCTGCTTCTTCAATCCACGGGCCTAACAACCCGCCTCTTCAAACCACAGGCCTAACAACCTGCTTCTTTTGTCCATCTCTTAAGTCAACCAGGTAACCACAGTAGAAAAATCAGGTAAGGAAAGGGATGAATAAAAAATTTATAGAGGTTCACGATGGCAGAGAGTTCAACAATGGCAGAAAAGGATGACTACGTGCCTACTCAGTGCATGAGTAAATTTGACCGAGGATTGATAGAATGGTCAGAATGGTGAGATAAAACCCCCACAACAATGGAATTTCCCACATAAATTTTCATGCGTCATGGATGACACTTGGCTCTCCAGGAGCTTGTTCCTCTCCACTTGGTGTTCATTCCTCTCCCCAAAGGAATTTAGGATAACATGGTTTATTTCCCAAACTTTAATAATTTAGGAAATACATTATAATATCCCCTTGGGTTAAGCCCTCAAGCTTAGCCCATTTTTCCTATCTTCTCAACCCCCTTCCCTTTCCATTCCTTGTGGATCTTAGTTCCCCATAACTCTTTCTTCACAGTTGGTCTATATGCATCGATGTATTTTTATTAATGATCTACATAATTACATATACAAAAATAGGCTCACTCGCCTTAGCATCTAGGCTCTCCGACCTAATAAACACATAAGCCCGCCAGCTTATAATTACTTGGATCACCATCCTCTAAACATCATTACAATTCAACAGGGGCTTGGCCTTGGGGTATTACAAATTGTGAATAGATCTATAGGTGTTGAAGGAACACATACTTTATACAATGTTAAATAAGTTCAATTTATATTAAAATAAGTTCCAATCTATAAGTCACATTTACTTTGAGGAATGGATATGAGGGGATCTAGTGAAGGTTAGATAATTATGAGATGGTCAACTCTTAAAAATACTTTTGATTTGATATCATTTATGGATCTTGCAATATATTACAAAATATTCATGGAAGGATGCTTAAGAATTTCTTATCTTATCACGTGTCTTCCAAATAAAGGGAATAAGTTTGAATGATCCCAATATTAGAAAGAGAGTTTTCATATGTGGATAAACTTACTACTAGTGGAACCATAGTGAAGATAATAGATCTTAATCAAAGGATATAGTTGTATGTATGGATGAATTGAAATAATTATAGGATTTTTTACACAAATTGGACATGTCATATACTAAGAATATCAAAAGATAAAAGAACATGAGCTCAATTATCCTACTTATGAATTAAAGTTCACTATAATTGTGGATTCTTTAAAAGTATCGAGACATTATCTTATTGGCAAAAATATTGATATAAAAATTATTATGATAACTTTGAGTACCTATTCACTCAACCGAACATAATTTTATGAACATTGAAGAGACCGTGGTTGGAGTTCCTTCATTAATATGATTTTGAAATCAAACACATCAAAGGAAAATATAGTAAATTTGTAGATGCAATAAATAGAAAAAGACATTTGTTAGCCATCAATACCTATTAGATTCACTACAATAAAAAGAACACGTGAAGTTGTTTTAACTAATTAACACTACCTCCACGTGTAGGAGAGATTTTTGAAATAAAAAGAGAAATTATATGAGAGGTAAGGGAGGCCAACAATATAATGTGGGCCCAATCCCTTACAAACAACCCACAATGAGCACGTGTAGGACAACACAAGTGAAGTGCTCCACTCCAAAGTACACATGTCATGCTCCAAGGTGATGTCATAGACAATAAGGGCTCTAAGATGATGTAGCTACAAAAGGTAAGTCCACACCTCTCCAATACAAGCCTCCGTAGACTCCATCAATCCTTCTTCGCAATGTACTCCACTAGGTTAGCAGCCCCTTACAAGAACATTCTCGTGGGGCATGCATATCTGACCCATCTTCAAGCCTCCAAATAGAAGTCTAGGGAACCCCATGCTATCTAAGGCTTGATGCCTCCTCAAAGTCTCACAATGCTCCTCCTCCCAAATATGACATTCTTAATAAAGTTAACCTCTCCATGTGGCCATAATGAAGGACTTCCATCAAACAAGCATGGGAACTCCATACCAAGACAACACCTAACTAAGATTAATAAATATCTGAGCAAGTTTCCTCCACTACGAAAATCCATCATGGATCATCTTCTATGTGCCAATCCATATTGGACCATTTGAGGGATGAACATACACCATTTACCCCATATCTCATGAAGCACCCCAAACATGGTGTAAACATTTTTGGAGTAACCCCAAAAGATAACAATTGAGACCAAGGAAAATGTTTTTGAATCTAGGAAGTTGTGCCAATATAGAACCCATATATTGTGGGTTTCTTGAAGTCTTATATTTCTAATGTAAATAATGTCACCCCATCCTCATACACTTAAGAAAATAATGTGAGTGTCAATACCATGCCAAACCTTATGGATATGTCCCCCTTCTTCCTAACAATTTCTAAATGGAAGGTGGATCAATCACCAACTGCATAAGTAGATGGTAACCCCAAAGGACTCAATATTTTATCCTAAAACCTATGTTGAAATAGAAAAAGGGCATATCAATAAAACTAACACTTGGAGCTATTCATTTGAAGTCTTATAAAGAATAGGACCAATTTCATATAAAATTATACTTCACATAATGGTTTTCACATTTATTTTCTTAATAAATGTGTACATGATCCTAACCACATGTTTCATTAGGCATTTATTTAGGTGGAACTAGATAGAGAATTTCAATTGATCCCTTATGCATATTTGATAAGAAGGTAACCCTACTCAAGGTTGGATTATTGGTTAGGTAAAGGTCCAATGGGAAAATTATAGAGTGGTAAGGTAAATTGGGACATATAGGATGTCATGATGGGTGAATAACCATTGTTGTTCAAATTTTTAGGCCACACCAAGGTCAATGTTATACCAAGTGAGAGGGGAATGTAATATCTCATTTTGAACCATTTGTAGTACATAATATGAATTGTAAATGATGTCCATACTTGAATGCATTTCTTGGGTTTCAGACCATGTGGGACATGTATAAGAGACAACCTTGATGTATATGTTTACATACATTGTATAAATTCCTAGTCAAGGAGCCCAATCCTAACACCCCTCTAGAGAATGATAGATAGCTAAGAATTTTTATATTTCCTAAGTATGGATGCTTATGTTAGCCTTATCTAAGCACATAATGTGTGTTAATATAATTAAAAGATATGGAACAATTTTCCTAGGGGAGAATGAGGGGTTATGATGTAATTCTAAGAAAAGGGTATACTATGGAAAGTTGACTTGCCAAGTGCCAAGTGTTAAGCTAGGGACTCTCCACCCATGATTAGTATGTTACTAGAACAAAATTTCTTGGATAAATATGATTACAATAAACCTCATGGTTATCATTATATGTATTCCATTTTGTCTATAGAAGCTTCTTCATCCATTCTCCTAGGATCATATGTTTGTGGTTGTGCCATGGATTATATTTCTAACTGAATCCTAACAACTTCAATGTCAATTGTGAACCATAGGAATGTTGTTATTTGATAGAGAATGGTGGTTATTGTGAGTATGAGAGAATGAGAGGTATATTACTACCATTAATTTGAATCTTCTGTTGAGTCTTGGTTGTCTTGATTTGTTATGATACTTCCTAGCTCCTAGTAGGAGGTATGGCATTGGGATTCCTTAATGAGCAACATTCCCTAAGAACATACAATACTAGATTTTAAACTTGACTATGATATTCATACCATAATTATATCTTGGTTATGAGGGGCTCCCTATGTAGTAAGAGGTTTGGTTTTGGATTGGATGAGCTGATGTAAGAAACATAGAGATGCATGTATTCCAAGTCAGTGTGGGTAAATGGTATTGTTGGATTTTCACTTGTTTACTTAGCATTGGAATTCATGGTAGTTCAAAAGTATTATTATGAGAATAAGGTTAGGTCCATGATTTTCACACCCTCAAGCAAGGATCAATGTTTATGGGTGAACATAAGAGAAATACCATGGGACTTTTGAAGTATGTGAAGTACAATAAGGACAAGAAGATCAAAAAATTATTCATCACTTGAATGGATTGCAACCCTCATATAGAAATTGCATTTAGGTTGTAGAACCATATATGTTAGAAGAGGTATTTTAGGAAGAAAAAAGGGAATATCATGCTAAAAGTAAGAATTCTTTCCACAATATTTGGAGGGACAAAAAGAAGGAAATGAAATATATAAGATTAAAAGGATATAAGCCACCTTTCTCTAGGAATAATTAGAATTCCATCTATCCAAGTGAACTAGATTAGAGAAACACAACCTGAATATGCCTTAGGAAAGAGGACACAAACTCCACTACAATGTTGCATTTGTGAAGACACTTATATATAGAGAAAGAGTTGTAAAAAATATCCAAGAAAAACAACTATGAATAATGTGACATGTACAACTAGGATTTATGCCGCATTAGAGAACTGCCAAGAAGATCATCATTTTTTCCTAGATGAGGCCCCATATTAGATTGGAAATCAATCTATTCTAATTTTATTTGATCCTAGATCTAGTTACCATTACATTACTCCTAATATAATTGAATTGTTGTATGAAGTGGAGCAAGAACAAAAACAAATGTTAATTTAGCTAGCCACTAGATTTAAGAAACAAATGAGCAATATGGTAGAGAGATGTCCAATTGAGTTGAATGGACTTTCTATACATGAAAAATTGAATATTCTACCTCTTTGAACTTTTGATGTTCTCATTGGAATGGATTGGTTGGATCTAAATCATGCAAAAATTGAGTGCTACAATAAAAAAATGATTGTATTGATGATGAGGAGAATACAAGAATAGTGCACGGTATTCCAAGATCAATATCAATAAGAAAATTGTCAACTTCACAATTGAATTTTTATTTCAAAAAACATTGTTAGTTATTTGTAGCCCATGTGGTAGAGCTATCAAAGAACACAAGCCCAAAGGTTGAATACTTTCTAGTCTTGTAAGAGTTCAAGGATGTATTTCTAGATGAAATACTTGAAGTTCAGAGGGATATATTTTTTGACATACCTTTATCCTAGAGCTCAATGTACATCTAAAAATTCATGCTATATGAGTACTCAAATGTTGTTAGATTTGAAAATGAATTTGTAGGAATTGTTGGATAAAGGTTATATTTGATTAAGTGTTTCACCTTGGGGAGCACCAATTCTCTTTGTGAAAAGAGTGATGAAACATTTAGGCTATGTATCGATTACATATAGTTGAATAAAGCTACTATACTAAGCAAGTATACCTTGCCAAGAATTTATCACTTTCTTGATTATATGGCAGGAGAAAAAGTGTTCCCCAAGATTGATTTTACGTTTAGGATACCACCAATTTGAGATAAAGGATGAGGATATTTGCAAGACAACTTTCAAGAAAAAATGTGTCTATTTGGCTCGACTAATAAACTAAAAATATTTATGTATCGAATGAACAATGTCTTTTGTAAGTACCTTAATAAGTTTATTCATGTATTTCTTAATGCTATTTTGATCTATTCTAGATATTAGTAGGAACATGACGAACATTTTAAATTAGTATTATAGGTGTTGAAAAAACACAAACTTTATGCAATATTATGTAACTGTGATTTATGAAAAGTTAAGAAAGAAAAAATTAAGTATTGTTATCACATGATTTGTAGTTAGGGAAAAGCCCAAACCAAAAAAAAAATGTTTGACACAACTGGGGACACCTATCATTGTCACCTCAATAGATATCCCCCTCATTTTTGTGATGGACAAACCCAACACAAGGGAGGCTTCCTAGGTGACCCTTGGGGGATTGTAAGGGAAAGAAAAGGAGTTGAAGTAACATCCCTATAGGCCACGATAAGAGGTTCTTGAAGCTTTATGGAGGATGAATATAGTTCAAGGAAAGGCCTCCAATTCATAGTACCTACAAACCAAATGTTAAATAACCCAAACCAAGACAATATATGATGAAATAAGCCCCATAAAAAAAGGAAAAAAACAAGAATTGTTGCTGTCCCAAAATTTCCACATATAACCATGATATATCAGCAACAATAGAATTATAATAGCTTCTAACCAGACCATCAAAATCAACATATGATATTGGACAACAAGGCTTGTAATTAGTAAACAATATTCCAATGTGTAAACCAAGATTTTGATGACAAAAGAGGGTTGTAAAAGAGTGTTATTAATAATGTTTATGAAATCCCTATGACTGTAGCTAAATTTTACTACAACAAAAAAATTTAACCACTAAAATAAATAAGTAAACCATCCAAACAATAGCCCTTTATCAGTAGATAAATTATCACAACACACAAGCAAATTTTAGTAGTAGAAATGTAAAGAAATTGTATGAGAGAGAGTGTTTGTTGCAGCCCTAATGACTATAGATTAATATTCATTACAACAGACTGATTACTTGAAAAAATAATATTCCCTTGATGTAGAAGAGAGCTTAAATCATGTAGAATCCAAATCCAACTTAATCAATTTCAATCCCTCAATTTTCACGTTTATCAATGCAATAATTTATGTTCTCCGGTGTGATTAGTGCCTTGTGATTGGGTGAATGGAGTCTCTTTCTTGAAGACTAGGTTAAGAAACAAAGAATATAAGATGTTTTTTTTCAGAGTTAAACCCTTATAAAACCCAAGAAACCTATCTCCTTCCAAATCATTTAGCCTAAAAAATCAAGATTAACTAGGGTTTAAAAATCTTCTAGGGGTGTAAACCCTCTTACTCCCTAGAGAAAATAACCTTAGACAAGCCTTGCAACAAGGGTGTAAACCCTCTTACTCCTTGTGGAAAGACTTATATTCCTTCAATAGAAAAACATAATAACCTTTGGTAGAGGGTGTAAACCCTTTTACTCCTCCTAGGGTTTTAAGATATCTTTCTTGAATTTAAACAAGCAAGATGACAATAAATTGTAGAAATTACTCACTAAATCCAAGAGATAGCATGCAAGAAATCCCTTACTACCAAAAAGCATCCAATTTTTTTCCCAAGAAACACCATCAAGAGAAGTTTCTAGCCTTTGAATGCTCCAAAACCAAGTATTGCATCCATTGCAATAGAAAAAACAAATGTCAAAATTGTCCAAGAGGGTCGAAATTGCAGCCCCAAAAAGTATTTTTAGTAATGATGAGTTATATTCAAATGAAAAATGACTTAAATCTATTTATAGAGGAAAACCCAAGTCATAATTTGTCCACACTATAATTAAATCCTTAATTTTAGTTCAAAACCAAAATTATAATGCTTAACTAACTAAACGATTTGTTATTTTTTTCCCACATAGGATACAAAATAGCAAAATAATGGCATGTAAGTCCATAAAACCTTTCTCCAAGGTGGAATGTGTGAATATAACCCTCCCAAGGCTAGGACATCATGTTTCTAAAGTGCCACATCATCCACAAATCAAGCATAAGTGTGGGGTCTCAAGCCCACAACACCACCAAGTGCACAAAACACACCAAACGACCTCATGAATGTGTGACATCATGCTGCAAGAGAGGGACATTTGGCAATAGGAAGGTGACATCATCTGTTAAGGTCCTAACCCGCACATAGGTAGATAAATGTATTCGGATGTAATAAAGGTAAATATTAATAAGGCCTTTCAATAAAATAGAATAAGGCGAATGTAAGAAGACCTAATAGAAGCTTCTGCTTCTAGAAGGATCTTCCTCTAGATGCTTATCTTAATAGACATATTTTGTAATAAGAGGCGAGGGTATGAGAACCCTAGCTTGGATATTATTGTAACAAAGCACTGATCGACTGGAGGTTGCCCCCTCGAAGAGTCCTGTGAACATTTCTTTCTGAATCTAAGTGCTTTTCTATTGCTATTTCGAGTATCATTTCTGTGTATTGTGAAGATTATGCTGGATATTTTACTGTTATTCTGCCATTTCTAGCATTTTATTTATGTTTTGTATATTTTATATATCTGGTATCTTTCAAGTGGTATCAGAGCACTTTCCTTGGCCGAAATTGTGGGTATTTTTTTTTTCAAGGTAGAGACGTATTCCGGCATCTTTAAGCCACAGAGATCTGTCGTTACGCGCATAAACCCACGGTTGAGGGATTCATACACACAGGAAATACAAGTGGTTCTTAAGCGCATGTCTGTTGGCCACCCTTGTAACCCCTGTTGGTACCCCTTCGAGTGGTAGCGCATCAGACAACACCTGTGTACAGATCGACCTAGATTTCCTGAAGCCCTCTTTAGATAAACCTATTGGTCGCCGGACTGCTATAGTGTCACCGAGAACAACACTCGGGAAGATACTCTCTAGTACCTGGGTAGTCGGGTAGTACGGCTAAGGGTACGGTCTATCCTCCTTAGTTAGTGCCCTGAGATATTGGGCCGAGTACTACTGTTGGACCCCGCACGTATATCAGAGAGCTATAGCACAGGGCAAACCCTTGTCTGTAGAACCCTTGAATACCTAATCCTTGGGGAACATAAACAACAACATAAACAAATTAAACCGGCGAGATATATTGACGCGCATCTGTGTTCACGTTGCTAAGTAAATACTCTCTGGTTCAAAATTTGGGGATTTCAGCACTGCATCATTCTTCAGACCAAAGTATAACCCCGCAGTTGTAAAAAAAAAAAAAAAAGTCTGGAAATTTTTTCACCATTATTTGAGACCTATTCCATTAGACTCATCTCTTCTCCCTTATCACATTCATCCATATCATTTTTCTGCAAAAAATTTTGACCCCGCCTGCTCCCTTTCCAGTTCACCCATCATCATGGCCCATACCCGTAGCCAAGAACTAGAGTCTCGCTTCAACACCTTGCAAGATGGTTTACTTGAGACCCAACAAGAAGTGCAACAAGCTACTATTGCCTCCTATGATGCCTCCATAAATGCCTCCATAAATGTAGCCGTGCAGTCCGTAATGGCGGAAGTCAAACACGAACTGACCACCCAGCTTGAATCTGTCTTTGCATCACTCTGTACCAAACTCAAAATCCCTACAGATGACTCTTTTCCAGAGGCACATAAAAAGACTGAAGGTGAAACTTCTTCCCATTCCTTTCAACCCCATCACTTTCAAAGGGACATACGCCTTCCGTGGGTGGATGTAACCAAATTTGATGGCTCAGACCCCACTGGTTGGGTCACACAAATGGAACA
>ML804639.1:357412-377510 GCA_009831015.1 Picea engelmannii | reverse complement strand
CAACAAGGGAGAAACAGTCAAATCTCCAGGCACCCTCCAACCGCTTTCGATTCCCCCTTCTATTTGGAAGGATATCTCTATGGACTTTATTACAGGCTTACCCAAATCGGGGAATAAATCAGTCATAATGGTGGTGGTGGATCTCCTCTCCAAGTATGCTCATTTTTGCGCTCTTTCCCACCCATTTAATGCATCCACGGTGGCTCAAATTTTCATGGACCAGGTCTTCAAACTACATGGCATGCCGCACTCTATTGTTTCTGATCGAGACCCAACTTTCAGAAGAAATTTTTGGCAAGAATTGTTTAAGCTACAAGGCACACAATTGCATCTCATCTCAGCTTATCATCCCCAAACGGATGGTCAAACAGAAGTTGTCAAAAAGTGTTTGGAAACATATATGAGGTGCTTTGCCTCTGAAAAACAACACCAGTGGGCTCAATGGTTACCCCTCACCGAATGGTGGTACAACACCACATACCATGCAACCACTCGCATGAATCCCTTTTGACGCAATATATGGACATAAGCCACCTTCAGTTCTCTCATACTTACCGGGTACCTCGAAGGTCCAGGCGGTTGACCAAACACTTACAATTCGAGAGGACATTCTTCATACCCTTAAAGAGAAATTGGTCATGGCACAGAATAGAATGAAGCAGCAAGCAGATCAAGGTTGATCTGAACGTCAATTTGTAGAAGGGGATCAGGTGTTTCTGAGACTGCAACCATATAAGCAAACTTCCCTCAAGGTCGAGCATTGTTAGAAGCTAGAACCCAAATTCTATGGCCCTTACATAGTTCTCAAGCGTGTGGGACAAGTCGCATATCAGTTAGCTCTGCCCAGTCAATCGAAGCTACATCCTGTTTTTCATGTTTCATGCTTGAAGAAGGTGATTGGAACCAGGTGCCAAATTCAAACCAACCTTCCAGAGTTAGCTGAAGAAGGCTCCATTTGACTACAACCAGAAGCAGTTTTGGACCAGCGTGAGCGTCACCTACGTTAGAGAACCATCAAGGAAGTGCTAGTACAATGGAAAGACATGAATTCAGTAGATGCCACTTGGGAACCATCTACCATTTTGCAGCAGTTTCCACATCTCAAGCCTTGAGGACAAGGCTGTTTTTAAGGGGGCGGGCATGTTAAGGTCCTAACCCGCACATAGGTAGATCAATATATTCAGATGTAATAAAGGTCAATATTAATAAGGCCTTTCAATAAAATAGAACAAGGCGGATGTAAGAAGACCTAATAGAAGCTTCCGCTTCTAGAAGGATCTTCCTCTAGATGCTTCTCTTAATAAACATATTTAGTATAAATAATAGGCGAGGGTATGAGAACCCTAGCTTGGAGATTATTGTAACAGAGCGCTGCTCGATTGGAGGTTGCCTCCTCGAAGAGGCCTGTGAACATTGCTTTCTGAATCTAAGTTCTTTTCTATTGCTATTTCGAGTATCATTTCTGTGTATTGTGAAGATTATGCTGGATATTTTACTGTTATTTTGCCATTTCTAGCATTTTATTTATGTTCTGTATATTTTATATATCTGGTATCTTGCATCATCTCTTCTTCATGATTCCGGGCTTCATTCAAGTGCTAGAGACACCATCCAATGTGTGGCGCTCATAATCCTAGGCCTCCAATGTCTGGGGTGAAACATCCATCTAGTGGGATTTCAAGCCCCTATGAAAGTCCAAGTGACCTAGTTCCTTCATGAATGACTTTCTCTAGGAAAGGTCCTATAAAGATAAACAAATACACCCTCCAAGGGTCCACAATTCATATGAATCATGCCAAGTAGGCCACATTTAATAAAATAACCACTTGAACAAGTGCATTAAATACCCCTTTTTAAATTAAACAAATGCTCAAATACGTTATAAACTTTTCCAAATTTAGGTATGGGAGGGGTGTCATGGTTCCATATTGGGTAGGCCAATCCCCAAGTGAAGGGATGTTTCCCAAGAAGACCCTCTCTAGGCCATGTAGTGATTATGAGGTGGATTGGGAGAAGTACTCTTGGGAATGGGGTTCTTTACATATCAAGGGCTCATATTGTCTCATTTATGGGTGCCTTTGTGGAGGGTGCGCTTTATCCCTTCTTTTGCAATGGACTTTTTTCCAAGCCCTTTATTTTCCTTTCCTTTCTTTTATTTTTTTATGATTCAAACATTGAGTGATGTGTGCAATGGAAAGAAAAAGAGCATCACAATGCCACTTGAAATTAGAATACATTGAGTTCTATGTGCACTAGAAATTAAAGAACACTGCAATTTGTTCCCCCATCAAGCGAGATACTTTATTTATTTATTTTCTTTCAAAATTACTTTGTTTTTATAGAGAAGTGTTTCATGGATCTTTTGAATTTTAGGGAAAGCATCTAGAAGGTCTATGAATTATGGATTTTTACTTTTTTACAGTGTTAGCTGCAACACCTCTAGGCCTTTATCCCCTTCTTCCCATGAAATGAGGTACAAGCCCTTCTTGGGATTAATGAACCCCAAAACCCAAAAGATGAGGAAACACAGGGGAAGAAGTGTGGAAACTAGTAAATATGAGTGGGAATGGTACGATGACCCTTCAAGGAGACCCCCTATTAGTAACCATTTTCCTGAGGGTGACCAACTTACTAGGATACCATGTCAACCACCAAGGTGAATTAATGAAAAAGATATAATTTCCAAGAAAATGTTCCATAATCAAGAAATGACTCTTTGCAACATGCTAAAATGATTCAAATGTTAAAGTGGCACTTACCATGAGACTATACTTGTTACCTCATGAATAAATACCTATTATATTCCATGGACCAAGCTGGTGTGGTGGACATTTCTATGCTGCTAACGATGAGTGGTGGTGCATGGTGGAGAGGAAGGGCTCTATATACTCAATGTGGGATTCATCAATCATTTGGCTCTCAGTACACCATGTATGCTACCTGTGGGCCTCGAGACATCATTTCATTAGTCATCCCTAGGCTTGGGGGGGGGGGTAACATCTAGCTCCTACATGGGGACATGTACTCGTCATAGAGCACATGAGAAACTCATCATCTCCTAGTATGACCTATTCCTACACACACTTAAACAAAAATTTGAGCATTAGAGGGTGGCTAACTCACCCTTTTATTCATATAATCAAAACTTCAAAAATTTAGAATTTACAACTATAGGATTTCTTAAAAATGAAAATGTTTCACATTTTTTTTTCAAAATTCTAACTAACATGCAATGCTTTAAGAAAATGCATCACAACAACTATGCATAAATGCAAGAAAAGAAATATGTAAATCAACAAGTGCAACTATCCGACGATGACATTAACACATAAATGCAATGCAAAAAATAAAATGACCTACCTACTTACTTGGGGTCTGAGGCCCATGGAAATTAGGTCCCTTCTATGTAGGGTTAGAGGATAGACTCATCAACTGGTAATGGAATCTTCCTCCCATCGATGGTAGAAAAATAATAAGTATCCCTTTCAGACTTCTTCTTGACAATGTAAGGGCCAAGCCATATAATATCACTTTCCTTGTCATACTTTGGCTTTCCCTTCCTTTTGTCCCACATGAGTGAAATACTACCTTCATCAAAATAAACATATGGTAGATCTTCAATGTAAGGATATATGGGAGGATCTGATTTGACCACATATTTGATAGTTTTTTCTCACTCTTGATACTTCTTTCTCTAATCCTTATTGAGTATCTTGATGGATCTCGGGTCCTTTCCTTGGTATTTCTCAAGATTATCCTTATACTTATTTGTCTTTGGTAATAGTGTATCAATATAGTATTCTCTTGCAAATAGTAAATCCCAAGGATCATAATCAATGACTTGAGGTGTCACATCGTATTCATAATCATTCCAATAGTCGGGGCTATTCGGATCAATCACATGATTCTCGGCAACCGATCGACTATACAGAATCTCAAATGTCCCATCCCCCATAGGGATATGTGCACGCGTTAGGTCCATACTAAGAAAACCACCAAGGGTAGTGGTCCAACTTCTTGAAAAGAGAATTCCCCAAGCATCTGGTACATTGATCAAAACCACATTCATATTAATTTTGATGTGTGGGAACACTTGTATGTAAACCTTCAAATCCTGTATGAGACCGTAAACCTTGACTTTCTTTGAATCTATGCTACAAACATTTCCATAAGGATGGGTTGTCCTCAAACCTAGTTATTTCACGACTTTCAAAGGAATCACGTTTGTTGAGGCCCTGATGTCCAACATACAATTGTTCAAATGAAGACCATTTATTCCCATAGAAAGATAAAAAGGGGGATTGTCTTCTCTTCAGTTCCCATGACACATAGTATTTAAAATAATTGGAGGGTCCTTGTTGATGTTTAGATCTGTTAAGGTCCAAACAAAAACATCACGAGGATAAAATATACCCTTTCGTTTTTATAGAGGTGGTAATCCTCTGTATTTTATTAAAGACAAACCTTGAATATCTCAGGATCAAAATAGGAGAATACTAAATAGAAAACCCCAATCATTATCACTCAAATAAAATGTAAAATATTACAGATTGAAAAATAATATGCATTCACAAAAGAATTCCTAAGATGAGGACAAGGAATGTTCATAGATTTAAATATAACATATACAAAAATATTATATAGACATAAATATCAATTATAGGAAAAATAATATGATTCTCACATCCATCACAGTATCATAATTTCAATCACATTCATAGGAAAGAAAGATAATCACCCAGATTTGAGAGAACTTTAAAATAGCTTTTTCATTCAAAACAAAAAGGATTATGATAGGAAATATTTAAATATCTTATGCTCAAAACTCAAAGTTCAAGATATCATTAAAGTTTAACCCCAAAATGGTTCTATGGGATTTTCAAAAATAATGATAGTCTTTAATAGTATGAAAATTAAAATACATTCGTCCAGAATGGAATAGGATTGGGATCCCATGGACCATAAAATGAAAGGGTGGAATAGGGCTAAACCTGAAATAAGATAGAGAGAATCAATTAGAATTCAGTTATGTTTTCTTAGGAAAGACCAGACACAACTGGATGACTCCTGAACAAAAAGAGAAAATAATTGGGAAGGATGTGATCAATTTACTCACTATGATGGATCTCCCTCTTCTTTATCTAGTGGTCGATGTTCCTTTTGTATTCTCTTTTGATGCAGTTACATGACCGGTACCAACCACCTCTATTTGATCTTCTTCATTTATTTTTATTAAATCTTGCTTTGACTGATTTTAAATGTATTCCCTCATAGGTGTGACACTTATCTCTAGCTTGACTTTAATATCAAATAATGTGCCTTCAATATTCCTAAAGTGAATTGAAATTTGGTGCAACGTCTCTTCAATATCTTCATTTTTATTAACATAACCAACTATCCAAATTTCAACTTCTTGTTTTGTGTACTCGGTAATACTATTAAATTTTTCTGCTGATACAACTTTCCATATCTTTAAATTTTCTTCAAATTTTTCTCTTGTCATAAGCATGGAATTTAAAATTAATTTTGGATATTGAAATTCCCCGGTAGTCCCTGCCAAGTCTAACTAAACTAATTTCAAATATAATTCCCCTTTTTTGACACTTGAAGTGTCAAAATCAGCCAATATTTCTTTTAAAACCTTTATTCTCTTGATCCAACAAGATTTTAATTATTTTATACGAGTGGGAGATGGTAAATAATTTTTTTTTATTTTTTATTTCACTCATACCCGAAATATTTAATACAAATGTAGTAACAATTTATTTATAAAACCCTCATCATTCTCGAGGCCAACTTGGAGATATTGTCTTAAATTTGTAAGTCTATATCTCAAAGAAACAAAGACGCTCACCAATTAACATGCCTCAAGAATGTGAGACATTGTCATCTTTATATTCTCCCCATTGTATCGTCTAAATACAACAAGAAAACTTGATGTTCCCCTTAATTTCAAGCTCGACTCTGGTGTTCTATCAGAGGTCTTCTAGGGCTTAACTGTGGAAATTGGACTGGAAAATATTGGTGGTGGCATCAGGGAATTCTCCAATTCTTTAATCCTTTATTTTAAATTGGAATTTTCAACCTCCATCTCATCAACTAACACTTCCAAGGAATCACCTATAGCCTTATGGATCTTTGCAATTCTTGATTGTGGGAGTTAAATTATGAATTAGTCTTTCCTTGAACTTTTTTTCCTTTTGAATGAATTATTTAAAAGACTAATTTATTTGAGTCTTTATCAAATAGAGAACTATGAAGAGTTAAGTATTATTCTTAAAATAAGACCGGTTCTTGTGTTTCTAAGTTGGTTGCAACTTCCCATCTCTCTTTAAGTCTTTGCTCTTCATCGAGAAACTTTATGTCTTCAATATTGGTGTCCAAATCCATGTCTTCGAGAACAAATTCATCTTTAGGTGCAAGCTCCTGTACTTCTTGTTGACTGGTTTTTGTTTTTATCTCAGTTACTAGAAGCTTATGAGGTCATTCCAAATCTCCCTTGGGAGGGTTTTGGTCACCTCCATCATCAGAATCATTGACTGAAGACTTATTTTGTTCTTGTGTTGTTGCTTGAAAATTTTGTTTTTATGGGTTGCTTCTCTGAGATACATTAGGATAACGAGTAATCATTTCATTAATAACTCTTCCCCTTTGTCTATGTTGTTCTATGGTTCTTATGACAATCTTAATATCTTTTGTTTTCTCTTTTGTGGTGCTTATGACAGTCTCAATATATTTTGATCATGGTTGTCTCCTTCCTCCTCTCCAAACAAAAGTGAATTATTAATAACTCTTCCCCTTTGTCTATGTTGTTCTATGGTTCTTATGAAAATCTTAATATCTTTTGTTTTCTCTTTTGTGGTGCTTATGACAGTCTCAATATATTTTGATCATGGTTGTCTCCTTCCTCCTCTCCAAACAAAAGTGAATTATCAAGTGAAACTCTAAAATAGATAGTTGTCATATAATCGATGAACAAGTGATTGGGGTCGAACTCCTTGATTTCGTCTGTAGACTTCAAACTATGCTGGTCAAAATGCACTGCAAATTCATCAATACTTGAAATAATTCTCAACAGAATTTCCCCAATTCTCCAAGGTAAAGGAATGAATTGCTTCTTTCTTTTTTCATGAAAGAAGTGAAGCCGAGGCCTGTATTGTGTGGAAACTTCCACAACAAACATATTACCAAATACATAATATGGGAGATATAAGGGTTTTTCTCGCGAACAATAAACTCACATGACACTATAATGTTCCATGGATTCAATGCTTCTTTTTTGGTCAAGTAAAGTCCCTACTTCCAAAGATAACCTTGATGTTTTCAGGCCAAAGAAGAGTTTCTTGAAGGAAGAAAAAAATTCATTATGAAATTCATAAAAATTGTATGTAACCTTTTTGTTTCCATAGGGTTGGATACCACATTTTTGCTAGATCAATTTTTCAATTAAATCATCTTCCCAAATTTAAACTCTTGAAAACATGGAAGTAGGTGATAACAAAGATTAAATATGAAGACATATAAAATTTCTTGTTCTTTGTTAAATTTGACAATTGAAAATATATTTCTCCAGAAATGATCTTTGCCAAGTCAAAGATCACTTTTTCATGAACTATAAAATCTAAAATGTACAGAGCGAGTTGAAGAATGGTGGTTGTAGACTCTTGACCCGCTGCTCTGGAAAAAATCCATGAAATTTGTCAATAAGAGTATTTTAATAAACTGATATGGATATTAGATAAGTCTTCCAACATTGTTGTCGGTTCCTCAAGATATTCCTGCATTATCTTCAGTCCATTATTCCTTTCTTTTAGGAAATCCTTTGCCTAATCTCGTTTGAATATAATTTTTAGCTCTAGGAGTTTCAAATTTTATTAAATATTGATGGTGTAATAGAAATGGAAGATTCTCCTTGAAGTTGAATTATCCTCAATTCTTTATCAAATTTATCCATGCACTAGGAATATATTTCTATGGAGTCAAACACTTTTGGTACACAACCTGCTAAGGAATTCCCCGATGTCCAAGCTTTGTTTACATTACTTTCTTGCAGTGGTAGTGATGAATAATACCAATATGATCTAGACCACTGGAATCTCTTATCCTCCCACCTAAACGAGTTTAGAGTATCAACAAATAACATTTCTCTTCTTCTCATTGTCATACTTGATGAAGTTGGCGAACTAATGTACAATCACTTTAGAACATTAGTTTCAAAGAAATCCGTTTTACCATAATGTAACTTAAAGATCTTCTTTCGAAGGAAAGATTAATGTGAATTAAATTCAACTTGATTGAGAATTGTCTCGATAAGTATTCCATTAATAATGGCCTTTTGATATTTTAATCACTTGTCATTTTCCATAAAATTAGCATTTAATGTACTTTGGGGATAGCGATTATATGAGACAGATATTGCCACAGAGTAATGGAGGATCAAATGTGTACAAGATATGAGAGGAAAACCCTTGGTTCTCCAAAACTACGGTGAAAACTAAAGATATGACTAAGTATGAGACTGCATTGGTCAGACGTGAGGGACAATTTGTTTTATAGAGTTATGAATTACAAACCTGTAGTGAAATCGAAAACAACTAAGTATTAAAATATTGAGAGAGAGAGAGAGAGAGAGAGAGTTACAAAAATGTCTAAGTAACATAATTGATCGGTCATAATTGTCATAGTGAAAACAAAGTGAAACAATTGAGTGACTCATAACCGCGATAAACATTTGAAAAATATTCTAAGTGTTGGTGCAAAATAGGGACCGTGGAAGATGGTGGTACATTTTGGTAATGACAAAGTTTTGTACTTGAATGTAAAGAGGTAAAAAAACCCATGAGAAACAAAAAAGAGACTAAGTATCAGTGCAAAATGGATATGATGGAACACAAAAATGCATTTTGGAGGTGGAAGACGTTTGTAACAAGAAATAAAATAACTTATGAATCCATGATCAAGCAAAAAAATTCTAAGTGTGGAAATTTACAAGAGAAATAATTTTTTAAATAATTAACACATATATGGGTCAACAGTCCCCTACTTCATCTTGTATCCTTAAAGTTGTCAAAACTTCTTTCCTTACAGAAGGAATTTTTCACATATCGACTACTAGCACTGCAATGTTCATATTTCCAATAATATTGGGCACATCAATGTTGAGGTGGAGATCCTCATTAGTTGGTGTAGGTTGCAGAGGTGAATCATGAAAATGCAGGGGAGAAGTTGGTGACACCATATCTACTGCTGAAGGAGGTGATGTTGACACTTTATTTCTCATGGAATATGTTAAAATATCTCTTTTCCTAATCCTCTCCTTTGAAGCTTCATCCTTTTGGTTGAATATTTCCAATTGAGCTTGTCTAGCTGCCTGCTTCCTAACTTTCTCAAGTTGTTCTTGGCTGATGTCAATGTATTCATCATCCTCGAGCATGTATATTGTATAAATGAAGTTCAATTGGTTTGTAGAGCTTGTATCTTCTTCCTCTCCTGTCTTGGACATTCATGTTCCCAATGAGGTTCTTCACAAAGCACACACCAAGGTGTTCCTTCCATATTGACCATCCCAATGGGAATCAATGTGTCATGTACCTTCGTTTCTTGTTGTGGCATTGGTTTCCAATCTTTGTTTTCCCTCTACTATTTGATAAACTGGGGCCATGGAGAATAATTATGCCTCTCTAAAATTTTCAATGTGTTCATGATCTAATTTTGGCTATGGAAAAATTGGGCGTTCATTTGATCAAACTTTTGAGCCAAAAGTGTGACTGGATATTGTACATAGTTGGTTTATGTATTTTCCTTAGATTATACTTTGGCATGGGGAAAATGAAAAGGTTCAATCTTAGATCTGATAATATTTTCTTTTGCTAAATTTTTAGGCATATTTTCCTTCAGGATAAAACCAAAATTTCCTTCAAAATCATTCGAATAAAGGAGAATGACTGATTCCAACAAGCACAAGACCTTTGGGATCTGGTTGAACAAGTTGTCAAATATAACATCGAATTCCTTCACTGTTTCATTCTCTTTCTTTTTTATTTGGTTGAATTACATCAATACAATTCCACTATCCTTCTTCTTTGTCCATCTTTCTTTGAACAAATTTGTGCAATCCTAGTATGACTGCAAGTGGTTGTCGGGAAATTTCTTGAACCAATTTTTAGAATCTTCATCAAGAGAGGTAGATAGTAACTTCATTGAAAAATATTTATTTTCTATATCGTTATCTTCAATGGCCACACCAATGGCGTCAAGATGTTCTTTAGGTGTAATAACATTGTTTCCGGTGAATTTGGGTAACCACTTGTGAGATTATTTAGGCATGTTATTGGGGTATCCATGGATGGTGGCCATATTCAATGTCTTGTGTTATCTCCTCAAATGTTTTACAAAATTTTTGAGGAATTTCATCCATTCATGCTTAATGTGTCAATTGGTCTTAGTCATTTAGCCAGTATTTTATCTCCAAATTCTTCATTCAGCTCCCATTGATTTTTCTTGCCCATAAATCCTTTGGTCTCTTCCTCTTTACCTGCAATACAAAAAATGAATATTATATGTTACCATAGCCTATAACCCTAGATTTATTGGCTTTTATACTGTCAAATGATAATATGCATTTTGTTGTAAAATGGTGGGTGCTCAAAGTGATTCTAAAACCTAAGCCATATCACACCAAAACTACATGCCTAATTCTTATGCCTAAGTCTGAGTTTTGATTTAAATCAAATAAAATCTAGCCTCTCGGGTCTCATGGTTTTTCAAAATAAAATTTTGGAAAGCCCACATGCTAGCCATGAGTTATAGCCAAGCTATGAGTCATACCATGAGTTAACCTACGAGCCTAGTTTTCATGCTAAGTTTAAATTTCATCACCTAAAACCCCATTCAATAACATAAGGCCACGAGTCAAACTCTCAAGCCCAACATTAAGCACTAAGTCGAATTCCTCATGCCACGATCCATGCCACATCTAACAACATATGCGCACATGTCATTTTATGAGTCAAGGTTCATATGTCAAGGCCACATGACAAATCAAATGTCAATCCATATCGCATCAATGTTCACATTGTCATGCGCCAAGTTCAACTCCTCGTTCCACATGTCACGCATAAGCCATATAGTAATCACACAGTCCCAATTTCTTAAATGCATTCAACAGTCCATGCATGAGCCACTCATCAAGCGCATATGTCAACATAAGACAAGTGCACACAAAGAGGAAGAGGAAGAGGTCTGTTCAATATAGAGGGCCAAGAGGTTATCCGATAGCCCTATGCTCGATACATCTGAGAAGTAGTAGATCAGGATTATGGTGATCATGTTGAAAGTTTGAGGAATAAAATGAGTTCGCATTTATATCAGAGTGAAATGACATAGAAGAAACTATTTATGCATGCTATGAAGAAGGAAAACGATGACTGCCATTGATTTGATACAGAAATGACAAACACTCCAAAATGGACACTCGTGATTAAGAATTCAAAATTATTATGATGAAGAAACAAGGAAGACAAAACATATGCTTTTAAACGAAGTTTGACTAACATCCTGAGTATAGTTCCTTTCAAAGTTGTACATTAATTGCAAATATATAGTCATGACCATCTGTAGAATTCCTAATATTGAAGATCTCATTTGTTTTGTCCAAGATGAGTGCTCTTGGTGCACTTAGATACAATGCAGGCTTCTATAAGTGCAAGATACATGATGGCTTCCTCTCTATTCCAGGAATATTCCAACGATGGATCCAGGAAGATAATTTCTAGTTGAAAACTTATTCTGTTTTAAATATTTTATTCCAAAGTTTATAGCAGCATTTGGGGTATAGGTGGCAACTTAATCCTCATTCTTAGCAGCAGTTCCATCATTTAAGGAAAAAAGCAATTGAGGCACTTCAGGTGACATAACATTTCTGGTAAGATAATGATAAAGGTCCAGCAAGGTAAAGGTTTTCCCAGATTTGAAGGTCATCTAAATCATCAATCAAAGGAGCATGATTGATTGGAGGACTTTATGTAATTTTGTAAATTTTGAACGCTATCTCGAAACATAGCTTTCAGTGGCTTACATGATCGGATTTTTGACTCTTTAGCCACTGAAAGTGAAAAACAGGGTAGAGAGGTCTTCTTTTTGCATAGATCTGATATTTACTCACCCAAATGACTCAAAGAAGGTTTGTAATGATGAATAATAATTAAATTCATCATTTTTGGGATTCTGTTTCAATCCTCAAGGTGCCAGCAAAGAAAAGAAGATCTAATTGGTTATCTAATTTTGGGAAAAAACTATATTTTGCCAAAGGTGGTAGTTTTTGACTTATCCTTCATCCTTGGAAGGATTTATCCAACTTTTGAAGATATGAAAAAGATGAAGATCATTTGAGATAAGAGTTTGACCTATTTTATAGGATCTCTCCTATATTCTTGTACTAGATTTTGACTTACTATTTCAAGTAAATCTGATCCAACCTTTTAGGATCTAGATTTCTCATGTAAAGGCTATAAAGTCATAGATTGTTGATGAACAAAAGGGGGCGTTCGAATTTGAGTTCTAGACCCTACTGTTATTTTTATACAGACACTTTCTTTAATATATTTAGCCTGCAATCTTCTTTCATTGTTATTGTCAGACTTTCTTTTCATTTCTATTCTATGCCTATGAGTTGAAATTATTTCTTTTTCTCTGTTTAAATGTCCTATGGTAACTATCATCTTACCTTTGATTATTAAACAAGAATCATAAGCATCCACTGCTAGTTTGTTGACCCATCATATATATTGTTTATGTATGTTCTGGTTAATTGATTGGTTTCTTATCCATTTGATTTACAAACCTATCTGATAATAGCTCTTGAAGGCCTTGTACTGTTTGAATATAACTAGAATGTCTTGAAGATATAATCCAGTGATTTAGATTTTCATCTTGATCCAACCCACACCCATTATTGAGTAAATAATTACAAAAACAGTTAAGTTACTAGGCATCTCTGAGATACAACCTAGGAGAGTTTCCTAGAGTGATAACAAATTGGCGTCGTTGCCAGGGAACGGAGATTGAAGCTTAGCTTCCTTGGGAGATGACAAGATCTAGCTTTGATGATAGACAAATTATGGACATATTTTTGGTTATAATCATCTATCTGGTGACTCCATGAAGGACGGATTCAGTGGAAACTCCATTGTTTAGAAATCTGTTGGCGACTCCACTAGTACGAAATGAACAAGATCTTAGCGGAAAGGTATGCCTTCTGTGATTTTTCCAAGATTGCTGGTTTCCCTAATCCAGTACCTAGTAGAGATGAATGGGAAGGTATTCTTCCTACATTTAAAGGAGAATATTGGGAGGTTCTGGCTAAACATATGCTAGATTTCCATGAGTTTTTTCATGAACATCAAATTGTGCATGCAGATGTCAAGATCAAGATTTTTAGATATTCTTTGAAGGGAGCATCCCTTGATTGGTGCAGATATCTTCCAGCTTCAAGCATTCACTCATTGGTAAGTTTTCATTATGTTTTCCATTTATTTTGTAAAGATGAATTTTCAGTTGAAAGTCTCTTTGAAGATTGTTGTGATGAATTTGAAAAGCATGTTTAGCAGGAAGTAATCTTTTCTTCTGTTTGTCAATATGAAAATTATGTTTTTAAGGAAGATCATGATATAAATGATTATAATGGGAATTACATAGTTGTAGATGAATCAGACCTTATCTCTGTTGCACTTGCTGCCTTTGATTTGCATGAAGAAACAGTTAGAGAAGAAGATTTTTTTGAACTTTTTCAAGAGGTTGCCTACGATATGTTTTCACCTATGATTGGAGAGAAGGATATGAAGATTGCTTGTCTTTGTTTGCAAGATACAAAGGTTTTCTGTTCACCTATTTTTGATAAGTATGAAAATGGAGAAGAACATATTTCTATATCAAATAATGTTGACTTGAGAAGCAGTCAGCCAATATATGACATTTATGAATCTGATTTTGACGAGCCTTTTTCTTTTCCCATAAAGGAACAACATCATGTTGTAATCAACCATTCCATGTTTGCAAAAGACATTGAATATGATGAGTTTAACCTGGATGAAGATTTCAGGTCTTCTCTTCTATTTATAATGCCTCATGAACAAAAAATTGAAATCACATAAGAAGAAGATATCGAAAAAGAAGGGATTAGCAATCCAATCAGCTCACAACTATTTTTGGATCTGTAGGAACTAGTTCATGGCAGCCATATATTAGAGGTTGAAGAAATTATTGAACAACAAGCAGAGGTAATTGTGTTTGGTTATCAATCTATTTCTTCTTTCTATGATCCAGTGGCCATCTACATGGAGATGTTATTTATGGAAGTCTTTAGTTGTGCAATTTTTGGGATTAAAGTAGATGGTGATTGTAAGTATGTATTTCAAGTTGAAATTCTGCTACACATAATGAAGTTTTCTATGAATTTTATCTGCATGCAAAAGATTCTTGTAATTAGTTCGATGTTATCATGGCTTCATTGGAAGCATGATGTCACATGATGAGCCATTTTTTCTGATTAGAAGTAGGAACAGATAGAGAATAAGCTCGCCATCAAGCATGAGATCCTTTTCAGTCTAATAGTTTGCAACAAGAACTTGTGTTCGACACTTTGTTAGAGTTTGAATAAGTTGCAGGATTTGGATTAGGTTTTGAAATCATATTTTGACACTCCATAGCCCAATGGATGTGAGGCATTGCTAGCAGGTTTACAGTTGAACATTTGTGGAGAGATTGCAGAGATCTAGTGAGGCTATTAATCACTCCATGGCCCAATGGACTAGACACATAACAAAGTTGTGGATGATTGCTGAGCAGGTTGTAGGATTTTCAGGTTATATGGACAGGCACATGTTTACTTGTTCTTGAAACCTCACAGGGAGGCTTTCATCCCCAGAAAGAGCCATATGTTATCTCCTCAAATGTTTTACAAAACTTTTGAGGAATTTCATCTGTTCATGCTTAATGTGTCAATTGATCTTAGTCATTTAGCCAGTATTTTATCTCCAAATTCTTCATTCATTTCCCATTGATATTTCTTTCCCATAAATCCTTTGGTCTCTTCCTCTTTACCTTCAATACAAAAAATGCATATTAGATGTTACCATAGCCTATAACCCTAGCTTTATTGGCTTTTATACTGTCAAATGATAATATGCATTTTGTTGTAAAATGGTGGGTGCTCGAAGTGATTCTAAAACCTAAGCCATATCACACCAAAACTACATGCCTAATTCTTATGCCAAAGTCTGAGTTTTGCTTTAAATCAAATAAAATCTAGCCTCTCGGGTCTCATGGTTTTTCAAAACAAAATTTTGGAAAGCCCACATGCTAGCCATGAGTTATAGCCAATATATGAGTCATACCATGGGTTAACCTACGAGCCTAGTTTTCATGCTAAGTTTAAAGTCCATCACCTAAAACCCCATTCAATAACATAAGTCCACGAGTCAAACTCTCAAGCCCAACATTAAGCGCTAAGCCCAATTCCTAATGCCATGATCCATGCCACATCTAAAAACATATGCACACGTGTCATTTTATGAGTCAAGATTCATATGTCAAGGCCACATGGGAAATCAAATGTCAATCCACATCACATCAAGGTTCACGTTGCAATGCACCAAGTTAAACTTCTCATTCCACATGTCACACATAAGCCATACAATAATCACACAGTCCCAATTTCTTAAACGCATTCAACAGTCCACGTATGAGCCACTCATCAAGCACATATGTCAACACAAGACAAGTGCACACAAAGAGGAAGAGGAAGAGGTATGTTCAATATAGAGGGCCGAGAGGTTATCCGATAGCCCTATGCTCAATACATCTGAGAAGTAGCAGATCAGGATTATGGCGATCCTGTTGAAATTTTGAGGAATAAAATGAGTTCCCATTTATATCAGAGTGAAACGACAGAGAATAAACTGTTTATGCATGCTATGAAGAAGTAAAACAAGGGTTTCCATTGATTTGATACATAAATGACAAACACTACAAAATGGACACTCTTGATTAAGTATTCAAAATTATGATGATGAAGAAACAGGGAAGACAAAACATATGCTTTTAAACGAAGTTTGACTAACATCCTGAGTATAGTTCCTTTCAAAGTTGTACATTAATTGTGAATATACAGTCATGACCATCTATAGAATTCCTAATATTGAAGATCTCATTTGTTCTGTCTGAGATGAGTGCTCTTGGTGTACTTAGATACAACATAGGCTTCTATAAGTGCAAGATACATGATGGCTTCCTCTCTATTCCAAGAATATTCCAGTGATGGATCCAGGAAGATAATTTCTAGTTGAAAACTTATTCTATTTTAAAGATTTTATTCCAGAGTTTATAACAACATTTGGGGTATAGGTGGCAACTTAATGCACATTCTTAGCAGCAATTCCATCATTTAAGGAAAAAAAAATCAAGGCACCTCAGGTGACAGAACATTTTTGGTAAGATAATGATAAAAGTCCAGCAAGGTAAAGGTCTTCCCAGATTTGAAGGTCATCTAAATCATCAGTCAAAGGAGCAAGATTGATTGGAGGACTTTATGTAATTTTGTAAATTTTGAAAGCTATCTCGAAATATATCTTTTGGTGGATTAGAAAGGCTTTCATAGCTGTCTTTAGCCACCGAAAGTAGAGCTTTTGGTGCCTTACAGGATCAGATTTTTTACTCTTTAGCCACCAAAAGTGAAAAACATGGCAGAGAGGTCTTATTTTTGCATAGATCCGAGATTTACTCACCCAGATGACTCAAAGAAGGTTTGTAATGATGAATAATAATTAAATTCATCATTTTTGGGATTCTTTTTCAATCCTCAAGGTGCCATCAAAGAAAATAAGATCTAATTGGTTATCTAATTTTGGGAAAAACCTGTCTTTTGCCAAAGGTCGCAGTTTTTGACTTATCCTTCAACCTTGGAAGGCTTTATCCAACTATCGAAGATATGAATAAGATGAAGATCATTTGAGATAAGATTTTGACCTATTTGATAGGATCTCTCCTATTTTCTTGTACTATATTTTGACTTACTATTTCAAGTAAATCTGATCCAACTTTTTAGGATCTAGATTTCTCATGTAAAGGCTATAAAGTCACAGATTGTTGATGAACAAAAGGGGGGGTTCGACTTTGAGTTCTAGACTCTAGTTTTATTGTGATACATACACTTTCTTTAATATATTCAGCCTGCAAGATTCTTTCATTGTTATTGTTAGACTTTCTTTTCATTTCTATTCTATGCCTATGAGTTGAAATTATTTCTTTGTCTCTGTTTAAATGTCCTATGGTAACTATCATCTTACCTTTGATTATTAAATAAGAATCATAAGCATCCACTGCTAGTTTGTTGACCCATCATATATATTGTTTATGTATGTTTTGGTTAATTGATTGGTTTCTTATCCATTTGATTTACAAACCTATCTGATAATAGCTCTTGAAGGCCTTGTACTGTTTAAATATAACTAGACTATCTTGAAGATACAATACAATGATTTAGATATTCATCTTGATCCAACTCCACACCCATTATTGAGTAAATAATTACAAAAACAGTTAAGTTACCAGGCATTTCTGAGATACAACCTAGGAGAGTTTCCTGGAGTGATAACAACTTGTAAAGGTTTATATCCCAAGGACAAGGCACTGGAGACAAATGAAGACTTCCTTGAAATAAGGTTTTGACCATGGGTGAATTATGAAGAGTTCTTTGTCGGTAAACTTTGGAAGGCTTAAACATTCCTTTAGGAAGTGTCTTTTGGAAATATGGGTTCTTAGGTTGTGGAGTCACCAGATGAACTTTATGAAGATATCATCAAAAGTGAAAGGGGAACTTCCCTCAAATGGAGTTTCTAGGAAAGATAAAAGTAAAGGATTTGGGATAGACTTTCCAAGTGTCTTTATGGGATCAGAAAGGATTCAAAATCCTCTCCAACAATAATGCCAAAAATGTGATCGCACAATTTTTGTTTATGGAAAATCCCAACCCCCCAAAAAATGTGTGACACAATTGGGGACACCTATCACTGTCACCTCAATATATATCCCCATCATTTTAAGGGAAATATAAGGAGTTGAAGGAACATCCATATAGGTCATGATAAAAGGTTCTTGAATATTTATGGATGTGTTGACGGGTCAAAATGACCCAATCATGCAGGTAAAGGAGAACACCTAATGGAAAGTCTGTAACATCCCTAGCCACCTTTTGGGCTATGCCACATACAACTTTTGAAACTGTATACAAATTTAAAAAAAGACAAAAATACTCTGCAAATACGCAGATTCATGCAGAATAATATTAGCAATACACATGCAACATACACAGGGAAAAACCCCATGAAAACAAATACATAATAATGAAGTAGCACACAATTCAACACACAATTTACACTTTTCTTTGATAAGAAGACCACCAATTGCGTGCAGACCTTCCACGATCCTCCCAGCCTTAGAACATAATGCTCAAAACTCTCATCAATGGGTCACCCCTGAGCTAGGAATAAAATCCACCTGGGTAAATGGATTCCTAACCAGGATGATGTATCTCAGACAATAGAAAAAAATCCATCACAGGTGTCAATTCAAACTATCAGCCTATAATCCCTCATTCCCAAGATGTCTATCCCACAACAAGAATTGTGCCCCTTCTCTACATAACAGTCCTTCGACTGCCCCACTTCCTTTTTGTGGCTTTAGCAACATGACAGACATGAAGTCTTAGAGCACTGTAGCTCCAGTTGGTCACCCTTAGGAAATCAATTCCCAACAATTCTCTCACCTGGAGAGAGTTTCTCACAATCTTGACAACCCACCTCTTCTATATCCCATAGGCCTGACAACCTGCTTCTTCTATATCCCACGGGCTTGAAAACCTACTTCTTCTATCTAGCTCCTAAGCTATCCAGGCACATGAACAGTGATGGAATCAACAACATTCGAGTAAGGTACATGTGCACTGCTAGTAACAGGAAGGTACGTGGTACAACTAAAGGAGTGCGTGCAAGATCGAGAGGCAATAATGATGGGATGAATGGATGAATGAATGGATAATGCACTAAGTACAAAATGTTTGTATGCATGTCCCTAATTGGACACTTGTCAGGTTGAGAGCTACTTTGGACCACTTGTCCCCATCTGTAGAACTTAGGATAAAATAATTATCCATACCTTAGTCGTTAGGAATAATGTTATAATATTCCTTTGGAATTAATCCCTCTAGCTTAGCCCCTTCCTAGGCTCTTAGTGCCCCTTTCCCTTCCTAGTGGAGTTTAGTCCCCCATACTCTTTTATGTGGTTGTTATACCACAATGATGTACTTTATTAATGATATGAGTGTTTACATATTACAATAATAGACTCACTGGCCTTTAACATCTAGTCTCTCCGGCCTAATAATCACATAAGCCGTATGGCCTATAATAACCTAGATAATCAACCTATAAAGCATATTTACATTTAAATTTACCATTTGGGTTCAAAATAGGGGTATTACATTCCCATCCCCTTATTTATGCACTGTCCTTAGTGCATTATATACCATGTACAATTCAAATTTCCTCAAACATTTTCAAGCCTTTACTATTGGAAGCTTGTTTTCTTCTTGGTGCTCTACTTTCCAAGCACCAATTCATGTATTCATACTGTATCTAGAATTTATTTTCTCTACTTCATAGAGTTGCTTCAATAAATAATTCATCTCACTGTTCCATTTGACACACCCTCATGATTATAGCTATCATGCCATAAGCACTATTGAGTTGCCTCTTCCTTGTTGCATTCACCCTTCTAGGCTCAGGTATTCCTTCACTACTACATAGTCCCTCAGAGATCCATATTTCCAAGGATTTCACACAAAAGGAGAATGCCAACTCATTATTAGAACCCCACCAAGGTTCTACATTTATATTGCTCCATTGTCTCCAACAATAGTTCTTCTTCCCAAACATTCCAACTTTAATCAATATTATCTCATATGTATCACACACATACAATTATTATGAGAGAACATTATAAAAAAAATCATTTAGAACTCAAACTTATTTCATAAGGAATTCAA
>ML804639.1:329114-345099 GCA_009831015.1 Picea engelmannii | reverse complement strand
ACTTGGAGCGTTTCCAGGTCAATTAGTTTGTTGTTTACTGTTTTCATTAAGTAGTTTAATTCAGATATAAGTTTAATTAGATTTATATTAGATTGTTTAATTTCAGTAAATATATTAGATTGTTTAATTTCAGTAATGTTAATATCTTTTTCATAAAATATAAAAATCAAAAACATATCTTGCTGTCTTAGGGCAGAAAACACATGAGTTTTGCAGGTTTTAATTAAATCTGTAGATTGTTTATAGTGTACATTTGTGAATAAGTAATATTGTAGCTGGTAATTAGATAGTTGATTTGAGTTATTATAATAGTAATTAGTAGATTGTATATAATAGTTAGAATAGTTATATTTAGTTTTAGTTTCATTTAGTAGTTTGTTTTAATTAGATTAGTGTATTAGTTAGTTTTAGTTTGTTTGTTTATTTTGGTTAGATTACTTAGCTCAGATCATTTCTCTCTTTGGTTTTCTTTAAAAGACCTTAGAGCGGCCAACGGAGCCGTTAAAATCGTCAGGGTGGTCCATTCCAAACGGCTTGGGTTATTTAGACAACCCCGGACCGGTTCCACTCTCCCAGTTGACAGACGGTCAATTTCGCTCGTCAATAGGTTACCGACCAAATTTGGTCATAAATTGACTTTGACCGGCGAGTGTAGGTCTTCTCCCTATCCTTCCTTTCTCCAAACTGTTATGGCTAGATCTGATGGCTGGTGGGGATTCTCTTCCCTCCTCCATGATCTATGGTGGAGATTCACTTCATAACTCCAAGCTTCGGTATTTTCCACGACTCCAACACGCAAATCTCCTGGACTTTCGAACTATTGAACTCCCAAACTGGTGAACTCTCGAACTAGAAAACTGGAGAACTCCCAAATGGATGCTATCCAGAGCTTCATTACTGTGACACTTTGAAACTTTAGGCTTTGGGAGATTTTAGGGATCAACGGTCCATGCTTCCTGCTGAGATCTATAGTCCAAAGGAGCTCTGAGGCTATGGGATTTGAGACTTTTCTCCACTCCAACAAAAACACCTCTGAATTGCCGAATGCCAAACCAACGATCTACAAATCACTCTCCTCCAACAACCAATGACTAGGACCCCTATGGAACTCCGGGCTTCAATATTTATGAGGCTCAAATGCACCCTGTCTCCTGAATTTCTGAACGTCAAACTGACAATGGGCTGAGATCTACGGTTCACGTGTCCCTGTAAATGGACAACCTGGATTGACATCGGGCTTCAGGACTTTTCACTCCAAAACACCTCCCCCCCTAATCCTCTGGAGATTCAAATCTTCAAACACTCGATAATATTTGGACACATGTCCCCCAACAATGAATGGTCCAGATTGACTCCAGACTTCGGGACTTCAGGGAATTATTCCCTTTGTGCAACATTGACCGACTTCTCCTGGAGTCCCGAATATATGAACTGTGAGATATACGACTCACATTTTCCTGTGTGCAGATCCAATGGTTGGGATCTGATCTTCTCCATGATGCTCCTCCTCTGGTATGGGGTTTGATCGTACAACCCATATTTGTTCCATGAAAAATCCAATGGTCAGGAACTCCTCCCAGTGATCTACGATGTAGATTCACTCTAGGACTTCGGAGCTTAGGTGCTTTGGCCTCTTTCAAGAAATAGGAATTAAAATAACAAGAGAGACAAAGTCTAAAGGACTTGGGGGTTTAACGTCTGTGCTTATTACCTTGATCCGACAACTATGTGGGGTCTTGATTTCTCCCGAATAGATCTCATCCATTTACCTTCAAACAAAGATATTTCCTTTATTTGTAGAATTACTTTTGCTATCCCTCCTCGATATTTGTCTAGTTAAAGGACTTGGACCCTTGGCACATGTCTTGCGCTTACCTCCAATGAAGGATTTCTTTGAGTATTTCAAAGGCTTGGCCTTTTATTTATCCTCTGTAGGGTCACTCCTTTCTCCTTCACTTGCACCGTGCCTCTTGATATTTTTCTCACTTAAAAGACTCAAACCTGGAGAGGTGCTATCCAGAGCTTCCTTACTACGGTGCTACAAAACTTTAGTCTTTGAAGGTTCTTACAACAACACGCTCCAAATACCCAAAACGTCGAACTAGCAAAGGAAGGAGATCCATGATCCACATGTCCTCATCAATGAACAACCAGGATTGACTCCAGGCTTTGGGCCTTCAGGAAAAAAATATCTACTTTGTGAAAACACAACCAAAATCTCCCGGAGTGATGTATCACTGAACCATGAGATTTGTGACTCAAATCCAATGATGGGATCTATGACTGAGATCCACTCCACTTTGTCCAAGGCTTATAGCTCAAGAACCTTGATCGATGACCCTCATTATCCCATGCTGAGATCCAACGAATGAGATATGATCGCCTCTGTAATGTGCTCTCCTCTCATTTGGGTTTGATCCAATGGACCAGATCTAATCTAGCAACCCCAAATCAATGAATATTTTGGTTTCTCGAACTGCTACACCTCCTGATCTTTCGAACATTGTCAAAGTATTCTCTCAGTGCTCTCTTGGAACCCTGTAACTTCAATTCACTATGAAATTTTGCTTCAATTTCAGCTTGCTCAGCCCATCGAGGCTCAGTGTTGAAAATTGGAGCTTTGATGCCATATTGTAACATTCGTAGCCATCTACTGGGCTATTCCACATACAAATTTCATAACTGTATACAAATTTAAAGCATACAAAAATACTCTACAAATACACAGATTCATTCAGAATAATACTAACAATACACATGCAACATACATAGGGAATAAACCCATGAAAACAAATTCATAATAATGATGCAACACATAATTTAACACATAATTGACACTTATATTTGATAAGAAGACCACAAACTTCATGCATACCTTCCAAGATCCTCCCATACTTAGACCACACTGCTCATAACTCTCAGTAGTGGGTCATCCCTAAGCTAGGACTAAACTTCACCAGGGTAAAGGGATTCCTAACCAGGATGATGTGTCTCAGACAATAGGAACAACTCTGTCACAGGTTCCAAATCAAAATAACATCCTAGAGTCCCTCATTCCCCACATTCCTGTCCCACCCTAGGAAGTGTTCCCCTTCTCTTCTCAACAGTCCTTCGGCTGCCCCACTTCCTTTCCGGAGATTCACCAACAAGCCGAAAAAGAAGTCTCAGAGAACTGTAGCTGCAGTTGGGCACCCTCAAGAAATCAATTCCTAGCAATTATCTCACTTGGAGAGAGTTTCTCACGGGCCTGAGAACCTGCCTCTTCTATATCCCATGGGTCTGACAACCCAGTTCTTCTATATCCCACGGGCCCGACAACCCGCTTCTTCTGTCCAACTCTTAAGCTATCCAGGCACATGAATGATGATGGAATCAGGTGTGTTATTAGTAACAGGAAGGTATGGGGCACAACTAAAGGAGTGCGTTTAATATCAAGAGGAAATAATGATGGGATGAATTGATGAATGAATGGCTAATGCACTAAGTCCAAACTCTTTGTATGCATGTCATTAATTAGACACTTGTCAGGCTTTGAGCTACTTTGGCCCACTTGTCCCCATCCTTAGAACTTAGGATAAAATAATTATCCATACCTTAGTATTTAGGAATAATATTATAATATTACTTTGGAATTAACCCCTCTAGCTTATCCCCTTCCTAGGCTCTTAGCCCCCCTTTCCCTTCCTAGTGGAGTTTAGTCCCCCATACTCTTTTACGTGGTTGGTACACCACAGTGATGTACTTTATTAATGATATGATTTTTTACATATTACAATAATAGGCTCACTGGCCTTTATCATCTAGGATCTACAACCTAATAATAACATAAGCCTTTTGGCCTATAATAACCTGACTCACTAGCGTATACAACATATTTACATTTACATTTACCATTGGTGTTCATCCTAGGGGTATTACAAAGTCCCAATTAGACTCACTCTCATTTGGGGTAATGTTTCTAACCAATATATTGGCCTGGTTGCCTCAACAATTTATTATCTAAATATGAATCTTAGAACCGAAGGTTATCAAATGAATTAAAACCTGAAACTAAACTAAAATGATGTTGCCTACAACTATTCTAAGATGCAATCCTAAACTAAACTAAATCTATCTTGATTAGGAGAAAACTAATAAAGATCAGTTACAATTAAAAATAATATCCCCTAAATTAGAAATAATTCATACATTCAAATGATAGATGAAGGAAATAATGTCATTAAACACATTTACAAGTAATTTCATCCTGGTTTGACAACAATATAACTGTATTTAATAAGAGAAACATGTTCTTATATGAGCATACAAGAGAATTTCAAAAATAGTTCATACAATAAAACTTATAGAACTCGAATAAAGGACAAATGCATTAAGAAAAGTCCCAGATACATTCACCATAACCAGACGTCTCAGAAAATTCCTCTTTCTCTTTAGTGAACTGGAAGTAATAGTACTATCTGACATACACAAAGTGCAAAAATTCCTTAACCTTCTTACATTCATATCTTTTATAGAATATGAAGAGAGGATTTTTGTTTCCTATAACTGTCAAATTGCCAATTGACAGTTACAACACTTTAGTTCACCTTCTCGATTGGGATATTACAATAACTACAAAAAAATAATCAAAATGGAGAGTTCAGTTACAATAATCAAGTGGGTTTTGGCGGTTTCATTTTGTTGATGAATTTTTCCATAGTTTGAAGTCCTCGAGTAAATCATCTACTCTGTTCAACTGAACCTTTTCTAGGTCTATTTCACTATCATAGATTGGAGTTACGATATCTGTCTTCAAAATTTGTTCTATATGTTGTATGAAATCTTCAATTAACAAAATTAGTTTAGCTGGCTACATTAGTCTTCTCTCCAGGTAATTTGCATCAACTTCATCAATCAGTTTAGTAGATTTCATTCTAATATTTCTTCTATCCTCCACATATTCTACTTTTGTTTGGGTTAATGGTGCTTTCTCTAAGTCTACCAGGGGATCCACTCCAAATTGTTTAAGTAGGCTATCTGATGACCTCCATAAATTTTTTCATGCCACATTGACTTGTTATTGGGTGTGCTTAGCGTCTTTCATAATCAACATCCCTGAACTAAGGAGTTAGTGGTCTTTGATATTTTGTTTATCTAAATACACTAGTAGGATGCTACATGTGTTCTAATGTTCATCTTTCCATTCAACGATCTTGTTGTATGGATCCTAAGATTTTTGGTACCTTTCCTGCATGGTTTTCATTTATATGCCCAGTTTAGTTTGATTAGACTTATTCTTACAAATTTTGTTTAATACATAAAATAATTTCTTCAACATATCCCCGAGTTCCTCATTTTCTCATGTGGATCTTTCTTTGACTATCTGTAGGACAATGATTCCTCTTTTATTTTCTTCTGCAGCTTTCTAAAGAAGCTCATTATCCTAATGCAATTTCCAAATTTGTCCTTCAATCCTCTCATTATATGTACTGATCTCTAATTGTTCATCTTTGAGCCTTGTAACTTATTGAGCATGTGTGGATTTAAGTTTCATTGTTTCTTCTTGGTGCATATTTTGGTTTAAATCGACCTTCTTATCAAATTATGCATTTAATTCCTTTTATTGAAGTTGCAATTACTTCTCCAGTTCTTCTCGGTGAAAGCATTCTACTATCATGGCTTCTTTTTTGAACTCATTGGCCACATTTTCCTTGATTGTATCCATGGTTTCTTCTAGCTCAACTATTGTTTCTTTTTCTATGTCAAGGGCTCCTGCAACTTCATGGAATGACATAACATTCACATCGATGAAGGAATTGAGTGTTGATGCGGCTTGTATTACATTCTCTTTGGTATCTGGCCCTTCTTTCCACTTAATATTTCTCTCAGATGTTCCATGGCTTGTACCAGTTCCTTCTCTTTTCCTCTTTTCAATGGCCCTGGTTTTGTGGTTGTAGTAGTAGTCATCTACAAAAAAAACTGCACATTCAATTCCAAGTCCTGCAGATGTGACCAAAAGACTACCTAGAATAGCTTCCATGGGAGTGCACTCTTCCAATGGAATGGGCATCATGCTATAATTTGTTATTGCAATTGTGTTTAAATCTGTTGATCCTTTTTCCTAGGATTTTGCAACATTTCTTTTCTCTTCGTATTCTTTCTTTTTCATTTCTTCTTCTTGAGTGGCTAATGTTGTTTGTCCTGCATCTATCGTTTTCTTCTTCTCAAGCTCTATGTCATTTTGGGTCTAAGGTGCTATAGCATCTGTATTAGTTGGCTTTTCTCCATGATTCCTCTCTAAAAATGGCTCCTCACCTTTTTTCTTTTTTAATTTGGCCTATTGTTTCTCATCCTCTTCCTTCTTTCTATGTTGGTATCTTTCTTCGTCCTCCTCAATTTTATTTGTTAATTATTCCTTCTTTTGTTTCTTTTCCCGTTCTTTAGCTTCCAGTAATTCCTTGTCTTGCTGGAGTAGGGATTTGAATTGTTCTATTTTCAATAGCCTATCTTCATCTTCTTCTTTCTAAAGTTGTTCTTTGGATGGTTCATTAGGGATTTTGTCTAATGAAGAATTCCTTTACAAAATTGGCTTCATGTAGAACATATGGTGCTAATTTGACAGCCCTTATGTGGTCATATACCACATTTTGTGGATCATGTCCTTTCTGATTTCCAATACATAAACATACTTCCTTTAGGGTCTCAGCCTCATTTTTAGCATGTTTTTTATTCAACAAAGAATATTGGCCTATGCGGAGAGGGGAAATGGGTCAATATTTTTTATTTTTCTCTCATAGGTAGGCAATGGCTCTCTTTTATGTTGTCTGGTATGCTATCTCTCTAGCTAGAAATTTGTTAGGGATGTATTTGGGAAGAAACTTTGGTGGGCATGTGGCCCCAAATATCCTCACATAGGTATAATATTTTTTCATATACTTGTCTCCTATTTGTTTCAATTCTTTAATAGCTCCTAAGAATACCCTGTGTGGATGAAGCCCAAATATGGCTTTGTTTAGGGGAGAGAGAAAGTAATCACATGTATCATAAATGTGTTCTTTGTAGTTCTCTTCCCATAATTGAGAGAAACATACATGGATTGGGATTTGATCTGGGCTCCAAGCCCATTTTAAAGTAGGAAATATATGAGCTACACAAATTTCATCTATAAGGTAGGATGTCTTATAAAAGCCAGGGTTTTTCATACATTGAGCCTCCCGAACTCAATTTGTGATGTTGAAGGAAAACAATTATCCCAATTGAATTCTTTTCTAGTCTTAGCCACTATGTAGGCCATCAGAAACCATTCCATCTTGAAGTGGGTGATAGTATCCTCACCATAGATGTTGCAAATCATCACATTTAGGGATCTGTATTTTTTTTTCGGGTATTATTCTGTAACATATCTCTCTCCTTTATTTACCAGCCATTCTCCATCTACGAACTGGTCCTCCATCAGGGTTTCAAAGTCCTTGTGATCAACTCTGAATTTGTCAAGGAATAATTCATCAAGTGAAACAATGGGTTTCGGGGTTTTCTACCAAATCCTAATGTCTTCTGCCTTGAGAGATGCAATTGGAACACCCGAAGCATTGACTATCATTCTAGTTTTATTTTGCAGGTGCGTGAAACACCACTTTGCAAAATTGTTGTAAGGAAAAAGTTCAGGATGAGTACCTACTATGTGGATACCACTTTTGTATATATTTTTGTAATCATCAATGTCTTCATCATCGGGCGAGTATTTTTCAATATGGAACATGTCATAAATATCATAGTATCTAGGATAGTGCTCTCTTTTGTCATGGCTACTCATATCATAAATATTGAAAGAATCTTGTCCTAGAACAAGAGTAGGCACAACAATTAATTGATTTTTTTACTTTATAGTCTACATCTGAGACATTTTGTCACTTGTGTCAATTTTCACACAAAATGAAATTACTTCACCATCAAACTCATTACAGATAATAGTGATATTAAAAAAAATTGCAAAATACCTACCTAGTAGTCAAAAGTGTATATATCACAACAAAATTTACTTGACTCTTTCAACAGTAGATCTTATGATTTTTTTTGATATTGTAGACAAAGTGAGGTTGATTATGTCTTAACAAGATTATAATTTTTAAATTTTCCTTAAACCCTATGTAATTAATGTGGAACACGTTATAACTTCAACTTAGTTAGAGTTGTACGATTCACCATTAATTTGTATCGCATACATATCAACGTTCATTACTGTTGATGTATCATTGGGGATGTAGAGTCAATAAGTAGAGGAGTTCACTGATATTGTCATTGGGAGTTTTAAAAAAAAAATCTTAGTTGGTAAGGATTGTGAGACAAACTTCTGATAATTATGTATTTATATTAGTATTTATTATTGAAGAGTGCTAAGGGGTGGTGATGGGCGATGAGCTTACATGAATTTATGATTCAACCACTTAGGGTAAACCTCTCCCTTTCCTTTTATGATACCATGCTAATTTTTTTTTATGTATTGTAATTTCAGGGAAAAGGTCAACTTCTAAAGGCTATGATGTTTTCGTCGAACGATAGATTCATCTGGACCATTGAATCGTATTAGGGTTATATTTTCGACGATTTGTTCTAAGTCATATTGTCGTCAACAGGTTTCACATGGAGAACACAAAGCATACGTATGATGTCTACCAACGATGAAAAGGATTCATTGAAAAGAATAAGACAATGAGAGACTTCCATGTATGAGTATAATGTTCTATAGTAGTCATATACATATTATATTTTAATGCAATGAAAAGGTTGGGGCCCAGTTAACATGCAATACATTATTTTATCCCATGTAAATTCAACAACCAATATTAGTTTTCCATTTGTGTAGTTATGTGGCTTATCGAGGAAATAATATCATCGTCGTGTCTAAGGTATAGCTCAAAAAAGACATGTTTCCAGAGAAATTCTCCAATGACGACATTGTAAATGAGTCATCATCGAAAATTTTAGATTTAAGAAATAGTGGAGTGTCTGAGGCAAAGTGCCAACAATTTCTAATCGAGGTCATATGAATAAGGATTTGGGGCTTTGTCGTCATGGATGATTTGTTCTGAAAAGGGTTTAAATATTATGGGGACATGCAGAAAGGGTCTTATAGGATGGACTTGAGTACTATTAACAAAATCTGTATCACATTGGCTTCAATGACTACATAAAAACATCAATATCATAAGTGAATAACTATTTACATAAGTAATGAATAGTACCTTGTAAGATTTTGGTATTATGGGTACCCACTAAAACTCTAGAGCTTTAGTGGGACGTTGTGTGCCTCACAATAGGAGGATGAATACAGGTCAAGGAAAGGATGTCAATTGATAATACCTACAAAACAAATGTTAAACAACCCAAACCAAGAAAATATATGATGAAAAAAGCCCCCGAAAAATAGGGAAAATAGAAAGAAGTCATGTTGTCCCAAAATTGCAACATATAACAGTGATATATCAATAAAAACATAATTCTAATAGCTACTAATCAGACCATCAAAATCAACATATGGTATTGGAAAACAAGGCTTTTAATTATTAAACAATATTCCAATGTGTAAACCAAGATTTTGATGAAAAAAGAGTGTTGTAAAAGAGTGCTATTAATAATGTTTATGAAATCCCCATGGTTGTAGAAAACATTTTATGCAACAAAAAATTCTTACCACTGAAATCAACAAGTAAACCATCCAAACAATATCCCTTTATCAATAGATTAATTAACACAACTCACAAGAAAATTTTGTTGGGCCCTTCATTTTTGGATTGGAAGCTACGCAAGAAGGAATACAGTCATAGTTTTGGTTAAACACGAGTTGCGCAAGCTACAAAAGAAGCTAGAAAATGGAGCAAGTAAAAGAAACATAAATTGGTTGTGGAAAGGGATAACAGAGCACTGACAAGGAAAATTCAGTTATAACAGAACAAGAAAGCACGCGATGCAAAATCCAGAAGATCCCACTCAACCTATATGTATGAGATGCATACGATTGTAAAGGGTTAGATGGGTTAGATGATTTAGATGAGATCAAGGCACATATAGATTAGAGGTTATGTGAATGTAATTTGTATATAGTTTTGGGGAAAAGGGTGTATAGATCTCCGTGCATTAGTCCAGAGCCATAAGACTATAACACAGTACTAATTTATACCTCTGAGATTTTATCTGATAAGTTCTGATGATAATAGATGAAGAAGGATCCACAATTTTGAAATATAATGTGTCATTATGTGTTTATGCTTATGCATTGTATCTTTATAGTCCTTATTTATTTTGGATGGGATCAATATGATATCTCTGTGTATGAATGCTTTTCACAACTTAAGTATATTTAGTTCCAGTATGTATGATTTTAGATCTATTCTGTAGTTGGTCTATCTTGTGCAAGATCATGGTGAATCTTCAAGGTTCTAGGAACCCACCTAAGTATTACCCTTGCCCTTCCCTATCCTTTTGTCTTGGTTGTGCTTTGGGTGAGACTTATTCTCTTCGGAGGAGATGAAAATGCCATCTCTCTAGACTATACGATACCTTTTGTTGGTAACCTGAGAAGGACCCTGGTCTGATCAATTTCGCACCAACAAAATGGTTCCATTGATGGGACCTACATTAAAAGGGAACCTATAGGGAGAATTCTTCCTTGGATTTACAGATATAATATTCACCACTCGTGGGAGAGAAATTGTGACACATTTATATGGAAAGAAGCAGAGCTGAGAGGAAAATCTGTGAAAGATACACGGGAGGTAGTATTTTACTCAGAAAGATCGAGCGATCAGTACAAGATATTTTGGGTTAAGTTCCTGGAAGAAATTTTCTACTAGATATATAGGCTCCAAGAAGCTCCAAAATTCCAAGAATGAGTCAAGAGGACCTGTACCTGGGATACAAAAAATATCACAACACTTCATAGGATGGATCATTTGGTAACATGAGGGATCAATTTATGGGTCAATACCACATCAAAAGGATACATTATTGAGTTTGCAGTTGAGAATCACCAATCTTTTTCACAAGCAGAAGTGGATTTCAAGAAAGACACAAGGGGAATACTATTGAGAGAAATCACCCTATGGATTAAGGTTTTCTTGATGGAAGAGGGGATGCTAACTATGTCCCCGACTGAGATGGCAACATAAACACCCTCACTTCAGGTGGGGTGAGTTTTGGGTGGAGTTATGGCTTGAGAGATGGGAGAGGGTTCTTTTAAAAATGAGGGAAGCAACAAGAAATGGATTCAAGAGATGAGAGAGCCTTGAAAAGAGCTGCCATAATTGAGAAGTGGTGGTGTGGTAAGATAAATAAAGCAGCAAAACAATTCAATAAGTTGTGGAAAGAATTCATACCATGAGAAGTAGAGGAAGGATAGATGGAAGAGTTGTGAAATATGAGAAGACGGGAAAGAATGGCTAGTCAAAGATTAAGTGAGAGAGAACCGTGGAGAGAAAGAAGTCCCCAGGAGGGTGGAAAATAAGGAGAAGGTGTAGAAGGGAGAAGGAAGCCGCCATGGATCTTGAAGAAGAGAGAGAAGATTCATCCCCGATGCCATGAAAGATTGGGAATCCGACTGAAGAAACTACTCCATAGGATGAGAATGAGACACCCCAGATCAAAGAAACCTGCCCCGAATATAGTGGCACCAACCCCGAATCAACCCTACCCCAAGTATCTTCTATACAAGTGGTAAAATATATACTACCTTCTTATGCTATTTCTGTTCTAGTACAACCAGTTAGTCAGTCACAACCAAAAAACGTGAGTACTGGGAGGATATTGGGATCCCCTGGTAGGTCGCAACTAGGACCATTAGGCTTTATTTTGGTAGGAGTAGTAAGATCAACAATGGATGGTAACGTGGGAGGTTTGATTGATCGATACCCAGAATTCTGGGGTAAAAGAGATGAAGATGTTGAGCAACATTGGTTCTTATGTGAAGCAATCTGGAGATCAAGAGGGACTCCGGATATGAATAAATTGGTTGAGTTCCAGACTACCTTGAGAGGTCATGATCTCAAATGGTACATGAAGTTTATTGAGCCAGGGGTGCTAGGAATGTAAAGTCAAGAATTGACACTTGACTAGGTACGAACAAATTTCATAGCGAATTTTAAGCTACCTCAGTCAGACCAACAAGCTTTGTCTGAGTTGCACAAAATTCAACAAAGGGAAGGTGAATCAGCCTGGGAATATAGCCAAAAGTTTAAAGATGCTATAGGTAGGCTATCACATCGAATTCATGAGGAACATAAAAAAGAATGGTATATCCAGGGATTGCTACCTCTGACATGAATTTCGTTAATGCAACATCAAATAACCACTTTGACAGATGCCTTGGAACAATCAATGAATATTGAATCCATGGAAAGATATCCGAGGAGCCTGAGAGTAAACAAGACCCCATCAAATGAAAATTTGGTGCAAATAAAAGGGAAAATATCAATGCTTACAAAGAAGATTCAAGAATTGATGATACCCAGACCAAGACGACCGCAAGTCTGGTGTACCGGATGTTACACATAAGAAAATTTGGTGAACGAATGTCCATGAATGAGGGGAATGGGACCACCTCAGAATCCGATGGGACCTGCACTAGGACCCATGGGAGGAGTTTCTCAAGTATCCGCAAATTTACCATTCCATACCCCAGCCCCGCATCATGCTTTTCCAGGTAATCAAGTAGTGGTAGCAGTTGAGTATTGCGATATTTTCAAAATCCATGGGCATGGGCCAAGACAATGCCCCATTATTCATAAGTATTCAACAATTCTGAATAATGTGCACTATGAATTTTGTGCATCTACCACACATGCTACAAACTAGTGTAGATCATTGGATGCACTTGTGGATAGACTGGATCGAACAACATTCAGGGTGAATGAAACCCCTCAGGAACTGAGAAGAGGTCGAGGAGGTGGAGCTGGAGGAGACTTAAGAGGAGGAAGAATGGGGGGAAGAGGACCAAGTAGATGCTACAACTATGATGAGAAAGTCCACATGGCTAGAGATTGTCCTCATCCGAGGCGACCATGGTTCTCTCACTGTAGAACCAATGGGCACGCAACTGAAGACTTCCCAGAACTAATTACAAAATGGGAAGATCGGGTACATCAAGGAGGATCTAACCTCATCAGTTCATAGATAAAGAGATTTATTAGGGGACAACTTCCTAACCTTAATATCATTACTCAAGGAGGATAAAAAAACTAGCACAGATGTTGATAACTTACCTCAGATCGAGAAAGAAGTGCCTAAGGAGGAGAGGTATGATCCTCTGAAACAAAATCTATTCTTTAAAAATGCCATAGAATTATTTCAGAACATCCCTGGCCCTGAGATGCTAGAGAAACCTCTTCAACCTATTTTTTACCCTAAATTTGCGCAAGTCCCTGCTTCACCCCCTGCACCTAGAAACCCCGTAGTCCTGATGAGACAACTTGAGCAGTCACAAAATGTAGTTGACCTATGGTTTCAATTATTTTCTGATATCCTGGGGAAGATCAAAGGATATTAGTGTTGGATTTATCCCTCCAAGACACCACTTCTAGATGGTGGACTAATCATAAATCCTTAGTTGGGAACTGGGATGATGTGAAGAAATCTATTCGATATAGATTTCAAAATAAGGAGCAGTTGGAATCTAGGATGCAGATGGATTTCCTAGTTGCGCAACTATTCAATGAATAGTCTGATCCTAAAGAACATATTGAACAATGTGTGAAACAATGGAAAGATTAAACTTGGACTAAAACCAGGATCAAAGCCTATGAGGCATAGACCATATCGCCTTAACCCTAGAGTGAAAGAGAAGGTTAAGAGGGAAATAGACAAGATGCTAGAAGTTGGACTTATTTTTGTAGTGGAAGAAGAAGAATGGGTCAACCCAATAGTCATCCAGAGAAAGAAAGGTACAAAGGACATTAGGGTCTGTGTAGACTACAAAATTATTAACTCTGCCTGTGTGCATGAACCTTTCCCAACACCTTTTACTGATGAGGTGCTAGAACAAGTCGCATGGAAAGAATCTTATTCATTTAAAAATGGATTTTAGGGGTATCATCAAGTAAGGATTGTTGAAGAAGACAAAAAGAAAACCACATTCATAACATAATAGAGGTCATTTGCATACAATGTGATGCCATTTGTCCTAAAGAACTGTTGAATTGGTGTTCATCAACTCCTTCGGGACTTGCGACATGGTCTAACAGCCTCTCCTAGATCCATTAACTCTGGCGGTGATGAGTTTACTAATCACCCACGGGTTTTGGTCTAACGGCAGTCGTTCTACCTTGAAACTGGTATCAAAGCGAAAGGTTACGGGTTCGAGTCCGCTCGATTGGTGTCGAGTATCTCAGTTGGTGCTGAGAGCCCTCAGTTGGTGCTAAGGGGGAGATTGTTGAATTGGTGTTCATCACCTCCTTTGGGACTCGCGACATGGTCTAACAGCCTCCCGTGGATCCATTAACTCTGGTGGTGATGAGTTTACTAATCACCCGCGGGTTTTGGTTTAACGACAGTCGTTCAAACTTGAAACCATTGTTGGCAGAAGTTTAACAAGTAGAGTATGCTTGTCATTGATGGCAAGTACAACAGTGGAGATGGAAGGATAAGAAGGATAAAATCCCTTGGGGATTCGGACGTGAAAGCTCAGGATGAACAACATTGAGGAAAATGCGCGCAGCAAAGCTCAAGATACAGGAGTTTGCAGAGGAGAAGGAAGACAAAGATCCAGTGACCGTTGGATCCCATTCAAATTTCTCGAAAGGCCGACAACCATCAGATCTGCAGAAGCTGTGAGGGAGATAAGCCATCGGGAGATCGGAGTTCTCAAGGTCGTGAGAACTGGGACATTGAAAGCCTCGATATCCCGACATAATCGGGACCGTCCATTTGGAAGGACGCGTGGCAGCGATCGGGCGCCACCGGGATAAGCTCGACAGGAGGCTTCATTGGAGAATCGGGAATCGGAGTTTCACGAGTCCCGTGAACAATTACAACAGAAACCCCAAAATCACGATGAAATAAATCCTGACTGAACCTGAACTGTCAGATCAACATGTGATCTAGACCGTCGATCCAACTCACGACAGCAGACCACGTCAGCTAGGGACACGTGGCACAACCAGGGAATGACAGGTGTCAGGCAGATTCAACACTTCAGGCACATGTAAGTCATGAATCAGAGTGACATGTGGCAGTATTTAACATGTGTCAAACCACGTGTGATGTCAGCAGAGTATCGAGGATCGGGACTTTGAAATGACAAAGTCACTTGACATCAGGAATGTCGATTTCGCGATGAGCGATTTAATCACAGCTATTGAATAAAGATCGCATCTGGACCTTTGATTCAAGTCTGTATCGGAGTTTCGTGGATCGCAAATTCATGAGGCAAAGAACACAATGCAACGAGAATCCCGATTTCGCGATATGCGAAATCACGAGTGAATCTGGACCGTCAGATCCAGAAATGATCAGGACCGTAGATGTAACTCCATATCGGAGTTTCGGGGATCGCGAATTCAAAATGGAAAGAACTCAATACCAATTTCGAGATGTGCGATATCATGATCCAATCGTGGCCATTGAAACAAGTTCATATCTGGACCATTGGTTCAAACTCCGTGTCGGATTTTCACGAATCACAATATGAAGAGACATAAGGCTGTGGTCACAACCCTTGGTCACGGGAAGAGAAGGAGTCAGTCTGGATAAAGCTCTACATCGGAGTTTCGGGGATCGGGATTTGTAAGTGACTAAAATTGTGAACTCCAAGAGTGCCGAAATCGCGATATATGAAATCTCGATTAGATATGAACCGTTGGATCAAGTATTTATCACAGGGCTACTGTTGCATGCAACAATAAAACTACCAGAAACCACTGATGGTTTCAGCCAGAGGACTAGAAGACACTTGGGAAAACGGCCAGAGAAGCTGAAGAGTTACGATGAAGATCACGCAGAGCACTCAAGAGGTGGAGAA
>ML804639.1:249017-324493 GCA_009831015.1 Picea engelmannii | reverse complement strand
CTGCCATGGAGTCTGAATTTGAAATGTCTATGATAGGAGAACTGTCATTTTTCCTTGGTCTGCAAATTACTCAGAGGTCCAATGGGATCTTCATTTCTCAAGGAAAATATTTAAGAGAAATGTTGAAAAGGTTTCAAATGGAAAATGCTAAACCTATGGGTACACCTATGGTAACTGGATGTAAATTAAGCAAGGATGATGATTCACCTGATGTTGATCAAAGCTCATATCGATCAATGATAGGGAGCCTGTTGCACATCACAACATCTTGCCCAGACATAATGCATGTTGTAGGAATGGTAGGAAGATATCAGGCTGCACCTAAACAGAGTCATTTGCAAGTTGTCAAAAGAATATTCAGGTACTTAAAAGAAACAATGACTTATGGTCTGTGGTATCCCAGAAATCAAAGTCTTCAGTTAACTGCTTATTCAAATGCAGATTGGGCAAACTGTGTTGATGAAAGAAAAAGCACCAGTGGAGGAGCATTCTTCTTGGGTAAATCCTTAGTAGCCTGGCTTAGTAAAAAGCAAGGCTCCATTTCTTTATCAACCACAGAGGCATAGTACATTGCTGCTGCTACCTGTTGCACACAGGTATTATGGATGATTCAGACACTTGCAGACTTAGAGGTAAAATATACTGCATCGATCCCAATTCATTGTGATAACACAAGTGCCATCAGTGTGTCTAAAAATCCTGTCCTCCACTCCAAGACAAAAAATATTCCCATAAAATATCATTTTCTGAGAGAGTAGGTCACCAATCAGATTGTTCAGGTCCATTACATTCCCACTTCAGAACAAATTGCAGACATATTTACTAAGCCCCTAGCCAAGACACCGTTTGAATATCTCAGACAGAAGCTGGGTGTCATTTCGTTTCACACCTAAAAGAGTCCATCCTGTTAGGGGGAGATTTGTACTGTTTGATTATCTAATGCCTCCTACATTTATTGCAATAGCTCAGGGGGAGCATGTCTATTCTTTGAAATTGATGTCAAAGGGGGAGAAAAGAATTCAGGTGCTGCAGTTGCCATCAATTCCAAAGGGGGAGATTGTTGGCAGAAGTTTAACAAGTAGCGTATGCTTGTCATTGATGGCAGGATAAGAAGGATAAAATCCCTTGGGGATTCGGACGTGAAAGCTCAGGAGGAACAACATTGAGGAAAACGCATGCAACAAAGCTCAAGATACAGGAGTTTGCAGAGGAGAAGGAAGACAAAGATCCAGTGACTGTTGGATCCCATTCAAATTTCCCGAAAGGCCGACAGCCGTCGGATCTGCAGAATCTGTGAAGGAGATAAGCCATCGGGAGATCGGAGTTCTGAAGGTCGTGAGAACCAGGACATTGAAAGACTTGATATCCCGACATGATCAGGACTATCCATTTGGAAGGATGCATTTCAAAGATCGAGCGCCACCGGGAGAAGCTCGACAGGAGGCTTCATCGGAGAATCGGGAATCGGAGTTTCACGAGTCCCGTGAACAATTACAACAGAAACCCTGAAATTGTGATGAAAGAAATCCCTACTGAACCTGAACCGTCAGATCAACATGTGATCTAGACCGTCGATCCAACTCACGACATCAGACCACGTCATCTAGGGACACATGGCACAACCAGGGAATGACAGGTGTCAGGCAGATTCAACACTTCAGGCACATGTAAGTCACGAATTAGAGTGACACGTGGCAGTATTTAACACGTGTCAAACCACGTGTGACGTCAATAGAGTATCGACGATCGGGACTTTGAAATGACAAAGTCACTTGACATCAGGAATGCCGATTTCGCGATTTAATCACAGCCGCTGAATAAAGATCGCATCTGGACCATTGATTCAAGTCTGTATCGGAGTTTCGCGGATCGCGAATTCATGAGGCAAAGAACACAATGCAACGAGAACCTCAATTTCACGATATGCAAAATTGCGAGTGAATCTAGACCGTCAGATCCAGAAATGATCAGGACCATAGATGTAACTCCATATCAGAGTTTCGGGGATCGTGAATTCAAAATGGAAAGAATTGAATACCGATTTCGCGATGTGCGATATCACGATCCAATCGTGGCCGTTGAAACAAGTTCATATCTGGACCGTTGGTTCAAACTCCGTGTCAGAGTTTCACGAATCTTAATATGAAGAGACATAAGGCTATGGTCATAGCCCTTGGTCACGGGAAGAGAAGGAGTCAGTCTGGATAAAGCTCCACATCGGAGTTTCGGGGATCGAGATTTGTAAGTGACTAAAACTGTGAACGCCAAGAGTGCTGAAATCGCGATATATGAAATCTTGATTAGATCTGAACCGTTGGATCAAGTATTGATCACAGGGCTACTGTTGCATGCAACAGTAAAAATACCAGAAACCACTGATGGTTTCAGCCAGAGGACTAGAAGACAGTTGGGAAAATGGCCAGAGAAGATGAAGAGTTACGATGAAGATCACGCAGAGAACTCAAGAGGTGGAGAATATTGGCATAGTTGGAGCATGCAGAGGAATGGAGAACATTGCATGCACAAAGTGCATAGAAGATATAAATACAGAGTACAGAGAAGAGAAGGTGTGGTTGTTGTTGTTGTTGTTGGAGGTTGTTGTGATTGTTTCTTGCAAAGGTGATTCAGGTGTGAAGAAGGATCAGAGTGCAGCAACTGAATAGCACAGAAGAGGAACTGTGCAAAGAATGGAGATGGCACACAGAGCATAAAAAGCAGAAGACCAGACAGTGCAAGTGATATGTGCAGAAAGGTAGTGTGGTAGAAAGAGCAACGAGATGCAGCAGAACAGTGATAAGTCGGGTAATCCACTGTTGATCATTATATCACTATAATAAGTTTCAGAAGCAAAGATTTATATTTCAAGGTGGTTGGGAGGTGCTAGGGAGGACTGTTGTCCTCATAGGTTCAAGTGGGTGCTTGAACACATGGAGTTGGTTCTTCCTTCTAGTTGGTGCTAGAGAAACCAGGGAGTTGGTGCTTCCTTCTAGTTGGTGCTAGAGAAGACAGAGAGTTGGTGCTCTCAGCAAGTTGCAGCTTGCAAAGCTGAGGTTGTAGCCTCATTATGAGTTGGTTCTCATATGTATGATACTGTAAAGAATGTAACCATTACTTATCATATAAAAGAAAAAGAGGTTTTTACCCTGCATGGGTTTCCTCGGAAAAATATCTGTCTCTGTGTTTCTCATATATGTGACTGATGCTGAATGTGCCTGTGTTTATTTATCTGCATTATTGTGATCATCATTCAGTGTTTCTGCAAAGAGTTTTAAAAAGAAGCATAATTGTTTAAGCTCAGTAACAACTGATTCACCCCGCCCCCCTCTCAGTTGTCCAACAAGAACGCCCCTGTAGTTTTTTCCAGGATTGTAATAGCAACTTTCCAAGAATTTGTCCACAAGTTTATAGAAGTTTATATGGATGATTGGGCTGTATATAGTCTGCTCAAGGAACATGCAGCATTACTATGTATGATGTTTGAAGGATGTAGAGAATTGCAGATATCGTTGAACCTCAGAAAGCGCATCTTCTGTGTACCACATGGAAATGTTTTAGGCCACATAGTATGCTGAGAAGGAGAATTGGTAGACCCAACCAAATTTGCGGTTATTGTGAAAATGGCACCACCTACGAGTGATAAGCAGTTGCGCTCCACATTGGGGCACATAGGATAGTACCGCAGGTTTATCATAAGATATGAAAACATCACTACACTTCTGGAGAATCTACTAAAGAAGTCAAAAGTGTTCCAATGGACCCCAGAGTGTGATAAAGCGCTCGATATCCTGAAGGAAAATCTCAACACAACACCTATTCTGATATTTCCAAACTGGGAAAATGAATTTCATGTGCACGTAGATGCATCAGGTATTTCCTTGGGAGCCATCTTAGCGCAACAGGAGACAGAGCCATGGATCATCCTATCTATTTTTCTAGTAGGAATTTGTCGCAAGTTGAGCGCACTATACAACCACAGAAAAGGAGGGTTTGGATATGATTTACTCTTTGCATAAGTTTAGACATTATCTGTTAGGTTCTCATTTTAATTTCTTTATTGATCATTCTACATTGAAATATCTAGTTAACAAACTTGTTCTGGAAGGAAGAATTTTCCGATGGTTTCTACTGTTTTAGGAATTTTCTTTTGAAGTGATCATTAATACTGGAAGATGTAATGTAGGGCTTGATCACCTGTCTATATTAGAGTCAGGGGAAAGTGGCAGAGCAATCGATGATCAACTCCCATATGTAGACTTATTTCAGGTTGAGGCCATACCAAAATACCTAGAATACATAGCAATCTTCTTAAGTACAGGGGCCTACCCAAAAGCATACTCCACAACTCAGAAACATCATATGGTGGTTAGAGAAACATACTATCAATTGATTGTAGGGAAATTGTATAAGCTGGGACTAGATAGTATCCTCAGGAGATGTGTCTTAGATCATGAAAGACAAGAAATATTATGGGATTTCCATAGTGGATTTGTGGGAGGCCATGCTGGAGGAAAGGCCACTATGCAGAAAGTCCTCCAAGTTGGACTATAGTGGACCACACTCTTCAAGGATGCAAAGGCATATGCTAAATATTGCAATGTTTGTCAAAGAGTGGGTAAGACATCATGACGAGATGAATTTCCTCTTCATCCAGTTCAAGCACTACAAGCATTTGAGAAATGGGAGGTTGACTTCATTGGGTCTCAAACCCACAACTAGGCATTCAAAGGATAGGTATATTATTACCGCAACTGATTACCTTACACGTTGGGCTTAGGCAGTAGTTGTTCAATATTGTTTGACTGATGTCATTGCTAGGTTCATTTTTGAAAATATTGTCACTCAATTTGGATGTCCTAGGAGTCTGACTAGTGATCAGGGAGGTCATTTTATCAGTACTACAATAACAAATATTACAACAGAGTTCTTGATCCAACATCATAAGAGTAGCCCCTACCATCTGCAAGCCAACAAAACAGTGGAAGTGTTTAACGTGATTCTGGAGAGAGGATTAAATAAGGTTTGTTGCACAAACATGGAGGATTGGGATGACACAATTCCAACAATTTTATGGGCTTACAGGACAACCACAAAGAAACTCCACAAGTACACTCCATTTCAACTAGTCTATGGGAAAGAGGTTGTGCTGCCTCCATAATTCATTACTCCAAGTTTGTACATTCCATAGATTACACACATATCGGAGGATGAATCAGTTGTGCAAAGGCTCATGGACTTAAAAGAATATGAAGAGACCAGGGTTTTAGCAGATTTTCATGAGTCAGTTGAGAAAGAAAGGAAGAAGCCTTCGCATGGCAGACACATTAAGAAAAAATTATTTGCATAAGGAGATAAAGTCCTACTTTATGACAATCGGTACCAAAAACATCTAGGCAAGTTGCACATGCATTGGTTGGGACCATTTATAGTTGTGGAAATCCGACCTTCTGGAGCAGTCAAACTTGTGCAATTGGATGGTATGTTGCGGCTAGGATGGGTGAATGGCGCTCGCCTAAAACCCTATCTATAGTAGAATTGAGCTAAAGGATTGTTGCTCTAGTCCGAAGGAGCATGTATAGTAGTTAGGTTTGATTTTTTCTACAACTTCTGTGAATTCAGTTAATAAATCCGAAGAGTTATTTGTTGCACCATGACATGTAGTTCATTTTTCTATTTGAGTGTTGTTTTGATGAAGAACTTCTCACTCAGCAGTATAGGATCAGAAGTGGCAAGAACCCATTAATGATAGTCATTAATATGACGGGAACCCCTTTGTGGTCAAAGGGAGAGAGAATCCAGATGCAATCTGAGTCCATGTGCCACATTAACCCAGTCCAGTCATAACCTTTATTACCACCACATCAACCCGTCTGAATTATGTTAAACCATAAAGCCTTAATACATGAAGATGCCATCAATATTCACGCTGGGATTCTCATATGTTAAATGGTAAGGTCTGAAATCGACCATGTCCCTGACCAACTTTCCCAGTAAATGCTGAGATCACCCGAGCGATTTACCCCATTAACTAGTCCTATCGGCCAACTCAGATCCAAGTTGCGTATATAGGGTAATGATGAATAACAATTATTACTGAACTTACCAGATCAACTCGAGTATAAGGTTCTGAGAACTCGGTGTAGGATGCATTTTTTCCCAGAAATAACTTAGATATTTATGAATTCTGAAGAGTGAGAAATCTTGTGTAATCCCTCGACCCTTAGTTGTGATCCCCAATCCTTGTTTCTCCTGTCCAATTTGTTTATAGTTCAGACTGACCATGATGAGAGCTACATGGAGTTGAAGTGTCATTTCAAAGGATGTAGTACCATATGAACGTCGTGACCCCCGAGTCGAGATTGTGGACAATCTCAAAGGGAAGGTCGAGCAAGTCAATCTCCTCAACCTCAACTTGATAGAATGGGTATTATTCCCTCAAATTAACATTGACGTCTTCTGGAGTGTCTCTCCAGACAAGTTGGGAGGCATGAAATTTGTGCCAAAGCCAAATTTTATCAATTTGTTCAACTCTATGATCATGAACCTCAGGGAATTACCAGTTTTCGACACCACTGGGGAAGTTGCGAGGTGTACCAAAATTCTGATCAGTAGGGTACATGAAAGAATCTTGTGGTTGGATAAGAGATATCCAATCCATGTAGAATATATCCACCAGCTTACAGGACTATTCATAGAAGGGGAGGATGTGTCTAAAGGTTTCCAAGGTCCTAGAAAACATGGAAAGAAGAATGGGGAGCCCAGTCTATATGATAGGTTCCATACACAAGTGGGGGCACACAACCAAGATTGACCCCATACTACTGGAGACGGTCAGGACCGGTTGCTACATAATTTCTAGCAAGGTCATGAGGTCCTAATACAAGGGAGAATTCACACTGGATGCTTTATCGGTGATAGAATTTTTTCCAATGGCGCTATATTCAACTGGTGCAGCTACCTATTGGAGGAACTCCTCATGGCTTGTGAGGAAGCACAAGAGAAAGGTGGTAATTTCACCTATGGGTACTTGTTACTTGCATTTTCAATGTTCAAGTGGATTCTACCTACCGAAAGACCATTGGCGCCAATAAATAAGGGGCATTTGGAAAAAATGTTTGAGCCTTGGCATTCAAGGGAAGACTCAGAGAACACCACTTTCAACAACACGACATTATCCAAGTGGTACAACAGATTGATCGGTGAAAAATAGAGGTTTCACATTCCACATGAGTTGCTCAAATGCAACACGTGGAACATAGCATTCAACATGAATTGCTAACATAAATTTGTGTGGCTGATATATGCCAACAGGAAGGACTTCCATTCGCGCATGCTTCCATTCTATTTGGATGAGGAGGCCTTCAACAAGGAGGTTATGTTATGGCCTGGAGTCAAATGCAACCCGCACAAGTCAGGGATGCATTATGTTCTACCTGTCGAGCTTCTAAAGAAGACATGATAGGAAGGAGGGGTAGGACCGAGCTCAGGTCTAGAGGTACAGGAGAAACAAGCCCCAACACAAACAGACTCTAACGAGGAGGAAGAGACATAGCCACTAGAGTGTAAAAAGAGAACACTGTTGGTTTTCCCACAACTGTCAGAGCAAGCAATTTTGATAGGTAAGGATGTCAACGAAATCCTTAGCGCTATGTTCATCACAGAGCCAGTGGCTAAGAAACTCAGGATGGGGATCTCCCTAAGTAAGGTTCTGAACTCCCAACTCATTTCATCCACTGTCCCCTGCACTCGCTCAACGGCTTGAGAAACCCATATTATACATATCCAGGATGACCCTGAGTCTGCCACCACTCCATCGACCATCATCACTGAGAAACCTCCATCACCACCACAACCCCAGTCGCTGCCTCCAAAAAATGACATTCCATCCTAAACAAGTGATCCAAAACCCATTGTTATAACCCTAATTTTCACCAAACATGCTTACCTGGCCTCATGCCATCTCAAATTCTTTCTTTTCCAAAACACTACTAAACAACTCTTCTTAAAAACCCATTTTATAAATCCCCACGTGCCCTGCTCCATTACTGCATGTGTGTACATGCTATCTGACCCAAGACAACCCGCATGTACCTACAAAAGCATGAAAAAAGGAAAGTTGTTGATGGAACACACAACTTTGGGTAAGTTAACTAAACCTTTCAGCCATGCATGGCTGGTCATTCGACCAAATACCTAGATCCTTATAACCTATAAAATAAGGGGTAGGGGTCCCATTTGAAAAGAGGAAAATGATAGTAAAGAAACTCTACTCAAATTCGTATTCCCCTTTGCCCAAGATTCTGCAACCATTTTGTGATTTCAACGAAGAAGAGAAGCAAGTGTGTTAGCAGTTGGAGCACAATAAAAGAGGATCCCAGGACCAGATTCATGGAGCAGTGGTCGGTTTCATCATTGTAAGTTGCTTTAGTGAAGTTAATAATAAAAAAGTACTTTTCCCATCCCACCATATGAGATTGTCATTATTTATCGCATACATGTTGATGAAATCTCTAACCCATTAATCTGTAGATCAAATGCATGTGGAGTTCTTTGTTTGTCTTTGTGAATGAAGGTCACCCTTGGGAGGAGATTTGCAGTCAAAGAGAGACCAAGAGTGAAGAGGGATCGATATCAAACACCGAAAATAAGGTATGCTCACTTGATCTTCTTAACTGTGTATTTGTTTAAGAATAATGGGGATTAGGTCTGGGATGATGGTAAAAAGTAGGAATATTTAGGTCTTTTTTGCATGCATGATAAAAACCTAAGTGCTAATCCGTAGGAGGGATTTCCCACCCACAATAGAATTGGCAACTCCACTGGGGATCTCTAGGGTTTTCTGGGAGTCCTTTTTGGGTATTTTTTAAAAATTGGTTTCATTACTTGTTTTTAGAGTTTCTGCATAAGTTTGAGCTAGCAGGGATTCTGGTCTTCCATGCTAGTTCTTCTTGCTTACTTTGCTTGGCTGCATTTTCTTTTATGGGAAGTCACAGAGGTACACACAACTTGTATAAGGCTTGCATGGGTGTACATGCGCCCAACCTTCACACAGAGTGCATGGACACACTAGCTGATGAAGTGACAATAGCGTGGTTAAGTTTAGAATTTTTTTATTAAAGAGGCAGTCATCCTCTTCCCTGTCAGAAGTGATCCTTCTTAGGGGTTTTATGAAACTCATTATGGTCTCTATTTTTGCAGTTTGTAGCTTAGTTAGCACTTCAGATTGGTTTTTTTCTATGAAATTTTCCTTGGATTTTTTTTATTTTCTGACAAAGTAAGTTTCTGAGTCTTCAAGAGATTCTGGTTCTCAATACCAGTGGTCTTTTCCAGTGCTTGATTGCTTATATTTATATTTTTTTGAGGAGTTGTAGAGGTACACGCGCCCTGACCTTTTAAAGCTCATGTGCACATGCTAGTTGTTGAACTGTTAGTTGCGTGCCTATTGAGAAAACTTTTGTTCAAGGAGAGGCAATCATCCTTTTCCTTGTCAAGAGTTATACCTCTCAGGGTTCTTGGTCTCTGTCATAAAAATCGACATCTTAGGTCTGATCACAACATAGATTTCTTTTTCATTAAAAGATTTCTTCTGTTTCTTATCTTTTTAAACTTATTTTTAGCTTGAAATTTTGAGAAAAATGAGTTGCATTCATCAGTTTCTTTTAGAATATTTTGTTACTTCTGCTTTGATTGGAAGAAAATATAAAAAATAAAATAAGAAAAAATAGCTTGTTAGTTCTCTTTCTTTCTTGGCATTTGCCTTGCATTGTTATTTGAAAAAGAAAAAGAAATTATCATAGTGTTGTGTTTTCTTCTCATATTAAAAGCATTTCAAAAGAAAAATAAGAAAGATAATCCTTCTTTGCTAGTGTTCTTATCATTTCTTTTTTCTGCAAGAGTCTTAACAACATCAGTTGCACTACGGTACGCTTTTGAGTAAATCAAGCCAGTAAAAAGAACGCTAATTAAAATTTACTAGACTTTATGTTTATAGGGTCCATCAACTAGATTAGGCTAGAGCCTTGATTTAGGTTGCAGAGGAAACTCTTCAAGGCTATAAAAAAAACATATGAGTCTGTGCTAAGGAGTGTAGAAGTCCAGTAATGTGGAAATTATTCGGGACCCCCCTCTAACACAAGGGCTAAACATGAGGTCATGTGTGGAAAGGTAGCAGAGATAACCCCTCCAAAGTCGGACCAAGCGTAATGGGGAATGCATATAGAGGACTTGTCTTGGGATTCCGTTGATTGCATTTTCGATGGAGCTTGGTGGGTCTCGAATCCATTCAAGGTCCTTAGTCATCTTTTGGAACACTTGATTTCGATACCCTTGATAGGTTCTAGGCTTGATACCCTGCTCATTGTGGTCCACCCAACTGTCAACTGTACCCGCCTAGTGATTGTTCATGAGATGGCAACCTAGTTTCCTTTATTTTAGGGAGTTACACAGGTGACTGCGGGGGTATACCGCAGTACCTAGGGTATACATTGGGCCATTCTTTGTAGAGTATACCCAGAGAGTGCTTCCGTATTCGAGTTGCACTTGCACTAGTAAGTTTCTCTAGTGTTGGTTGGTGTAACTGTTCTTCCAACTAGTTAGTTGTTTTCTTGATTTGTCTTTAGGAACTTTTAGTGTGTGCTTTGTGCTCCCTATTTTTCCATAGTGAGTTAGTTAGTTGTGGCTTTGGGTATCTGACCTAGGGTAGTAGACCACCCACTCCACCGATTGAGAGGACTTTTCAGTCTTCTACTTAGAAACGTGGAGCCACCTCTTTATAGGCATTGTTTTGATAACACTGGTTCTTCAGAGTCAATGTGTGAGACTAATACAGACTTGAACGATCCCACAAAGGGAGAACCTATGCATAAGATATCCATGGCTAAAGTTCTCGATGATACCAACCAAGGAACCCCTTCACAAGGGGATTCTTGTGCTTTTCCTTTCTTTGGAAATGTTGGTGTCCCTTTGATGGCCACTTTGTACATCCCTGGGTTGAATGTGGGATTACTGATCTGGTTGGGTACCATTCCAAATGTACCGACTGCTCTTGACGCTTATCGGTTAAGAACCTTAAGTCATGGGCACCCTGTTGATGTTTCTTTGTCAACAAAGTCTTCTCCTCCTCCTTCTCCCACCTCTGGTGAAAGTACAATTACTAGTAACTGGAAGTCTAAATGAAATAGAAAGAGGAACAATAGGAAGAAGAAATCACCAACCTCTGCAAGTCATGTTGGAGATAGGTCGACAACCTCTGCAAGTCACATTGAAGACCAGCACCCAGCCTCTACAAGTTATGCTGGGGGCACACACCCACCCTCTGCAAGTCATGCTAGGGGAAAAAGTCCAGTCACTGCTAGTCATACCAGTAATAGGTCTGTAGCCTTTGCAAGTCATGTTATCGACCCATCACTAACCTCTACAAGTCATGTTGGAGATGTGAAACCAACCACTACTAGTCATGTTGGGGGCATTAATTCTGTTGAGAAACCTAGACAGATAGGATGTAAGCCTAAGTTGCCTTGTAAGCTTTGCAAGGGAGATCACCTTACTCATTTGTGCCCTGGCATTCTAGAGGTACAAAGATTGTGGTCCCTGTCTGCAAGATCTTCTGATTCTAAGTCTTCTGAGGTTTCCTCACAGCCAATTCAGCCATTGGTTGCAAAAGTGGTCACGCAGATGCAATCATCGGCTGATCCCACTACTCTTTTGGGGGGTGAGGTGCCTTTAGACCATGTAGTCTCGCAGTCTATTGAGCCATTGGTTGTGAAAGTGGTCATGTCGATGCAGTCATTGGCTGATCCCACTCCTCTTTTGGGGGGTGAGGTTCCTTTAGACCATGTAGTCTTGAAGCCTATTCAACCATTGGTTGTGAAAGTGGTCATGCCGATGCAGTCATCGGCTGATCCCACTCCTCTTTTGGGGGGTGAGGTGCCTTTAGACCACGTAGTCTCGCAACCTATGCAACCATTGGTTGAGAAAGTGGTCATGCCGATGTAGTCTTTGACTGATCTCACTCTTCTCTTGAGGAGTGATGTGTCTAATAACTATGTTTTTATCATTTCTGGTTCAGTATTTTCAGAACAAGGGGGCATTCCGCTCATTTCAAGAACACCCCCTCCAAGCCCTAGGATGGTTTCCTTTGATTGGAATGACCTTTTTGATCCTTGTCTTCCTTCCTCCACACCCTTTCAAATAAGGGTTGAAGTTTATTCAAAAAACATTTATCAATGTATTGTGGATGAAGGAACCTATACAAGTATTTTATCCTCCTCGGTTTGGAAAGTCTTGGGTTCTCCCAAGATTGTGTCTGCTTCACATGAGCTATTGGCTTTTGAAATATGTCCTAGTGAATGTTTGGGGATTCTTCCTTAGTTGCCTATCTCATTAGGAGGGAATATTTTATGTTTCGATGTTATAGTGGTGAAAGGCCCGTTAGATTTCAATATGCTTCTCGGGTGTGATTATGTATATGCTATGAACGCTGTGGTATCTACGCTCTTTCGGGTGATGCAGTCCCCCAAAATGGAACCATTGTCACTATTGACCAGCTGCCATATGATAATCACCATCCTAATTCAACATTAGTTTAGGCTGCCCCTTTATATGTTCCTAGTGTTCGTGTAGACTCCACCCCGCCACGTGTTAATTATGTGGCATCTTATCCTCGGTGTTCAATTGCTTCTGAGCAGGAACATGTGCAATCATGTTTTCTTTCTCGAGACTTGGAATCAACAATTGATCCATTGGTTTATCCAATGGGGGCATGGGAGCCCTTGATTCCCCCTCTTGGTCCAAGTGGGCTTGAGTATCCTTCTGAGTCTGAACTCATTGTTTGTAGATCCTCAAGCCCTTTTGCTTGTGATTCTTCACTGATAGACTAGGCCAGTCATGGCCAGAACCTCCATCATCATATGGAGTATGGTTAGTTTACTTCACCCGTTGGGACTGTCGACCCTCATTTGTGTGATTTCTTAGATTTTGAATTTCCTTCAGATGAGGCTATCCTTGAAGCCATGACTACGATTTCTATCCCACGGGAGGACTTACACCGTGGTTTTTGTTTTCTTCCCTTTTGGGAGACTTCCCAAGTTGACTATCGAAGAGACTCTTGGTCAAAGCCTAGCAACAGGCTCTACCTGAACCAGTTTCATACATGAGTCATAGCCCCCATGAGTCTTCTTTTAATCCCTTTTCAAACCCTCTAAACATGAAAATATTGTTGAGCGATCTTGTGGCCTTTCACACTCGTTAAACTGAAATTTGAAGTCACGTCTATCCAGCGGTAGTTTACCCCTTTTTCGGTCTGGACAGTCAACTGTATGAACAAAGGTATACTCTAGGAGCTCTGGTCCCCTAGAAGAGTACTCTCAGGTATAATTTTACCCCTTTTTTGGGCCTAAGGGACTAAATTTATGAAAAAGGAACCTCCACGGAGTCCATAGTTAAGCTCTTTTCCGACTCCCTAAAATTGAAAAGATCGTTGAGTGACCTTATTCTTTCACACTCGTTAAAATGGTCCAGAAGAACATTCTTGACGGAGTCCATAGTTAAGCTTTTTTCAAACTCCTTAAAAATGAAAAAATGGTCGAGTGATCTTGTCTTTATAACACTCGTTAAAATGGTTTTAAATAGACGTCTTGTCGGTGCTAGTTTACCCCTTTTTTGAACCAACTAGATTACCTTCGAAAAAGGTACCCCATTGGAGTCTCCTTTTATGTTACCATTGTGTGTTTTGTTAACCGTGTTTTCATACCTGCATCTTTGGTCTAATGCCAACTCCATGTTTCTCTCAACTGAACCATCTGAAGCATGCCTTATAGGCAAGCCCTGTAGCACTTTGCCTCTACGTCTTGAGACCTTTGGCCCCAGGAGGGAGTTTTCCCGAGTGTCCTTACTTTGAACATTAGTCTTGTCCTTGCACCTCAAACTCGTCCAAAATTATTGAAAAAGATAAAAAAAAATCAAATATTTCCCAAAAAGAGGAAGGGAAAAGTATTTTCTTTTTATTGGCTACACAATGAGTCACCCTTAGACAAAGCACATACTTTCGTTTGTTCATCAAGCCCTGGGTTTTAATATGGCCTTAGGAAGTTGTTCTTGCTACATTGAGTTGTGTCCTCCTTCGTTTGGTTAATCTTCCAAACATATGGAGATTTTGCATTGCCTCCTACCTCGTGAACTTATGTTAATGCCATGCTGCCTGAGTCTCATCATTTGTCATGCTATTGTATAAGGGAAGTTTTTACCAAGCTTGAGTTGGCCCCTCTGCAGTTTGTCTCTTTCCTTCATGCCCGACCATCCTCAAAGTCCAATCAAGTCTTTGTTCAAAATCAATGAATCCTTTAGTTTGATCATCAAGATTCTTTAGTCCATGACCGATGAGCCGTCGAAGACCTATGGGTAGTAATGTCATACACTCATATTACACTCCTAACTGAGTTTTGAAGATTTTGAAGTTGTTGCTCGAGATCTGAAGACCTCATCTCCAACCATCAGGCCTTGTCAGATTCTAGAACATGGATACTCTACATGTATATCTTTTTGATTTTGAGATGTATCTCCACTATGTATTACTCGCAGCTACACTTTATATAGTTATATGACATGGATACACAGTGTATTTGATTGGTAGCCATGATTTTATTTCATCCTGAGCATGGGTATGCCCACCTCGATGAGACAATTATTATTTTGCAGATGACACCTCCCGATGTCTGGTCCCTGGTATCACTTGTTTGGAACGTTGGTGAAGATTGTTAATGTATTTTGGCCATCCGATTCTCTTCTGACCTCACACATCAGGGGGCATCTGTTATAACCCTAATTTTCACCAGACATGCTTACTTGGCCTCATGCCATCTCAGATTCTTTCTTTTCCAAAACACTACTAAGAAACTCTTCTTAAAAACCCCTTTTATAAAGCCCCATGCACCCTACTCCATTACTGCATGCATGTACACTCTAGTTGATCCAAGACAACCCACGTGTACCTACAAAAGCATGAAAAAAGGAAAGTTGTTGATAGAACACATATCTTTGGGTAAGTTAACTAAAACTTTCGGCCATACATGGCCGGTCATTCGACCAAATACCTAGCTCCTTCTAACCTATAAAGGAAGGGGTAGGGGTCCCATTTGAAAAGAGGAAAAAGATAGTAAAGAAACTCTACTCGAATTCGTATTCCCCTCTGCCCAAGATTTTGCAACCATTTTGTGATTTCAACGAAGAAGAGAAGCAAGTGTGTTAGCAGTTGGTGCATAGTAAAAGAGGAGCCCAGGACCAGATTCGTGGAGCAGTGGCCGACTTCATCATTGTAAGTTGATTTAGTGAAGTTAATAATAAAGAAGTACTTTTCCTGTCCCGCCATATGAGATTGTCATTATTTATCGCGTACATGTTGATGAAATCTCTAACCCATTAATTTGTAGATCAAATGCACGTGGAGTTCTTTGTTTGTCTTTGTGAATGTAGGTCAGCCTTGGGAGGAGAGTTGTAGTCAAAGAGTGACCAAGCATGAAGAGGGATCAATATCAATCGCCGGAAATAAGGTATGCTCACTTGATCTTCTTAATTGTCTATTTGTTTAAGAATAATGGGGATTAGATTTGGGATGATGGTAAAAAGTAGGAATCTTTAGGTCTTTTTTGCATGCATGATAAAACCCTAAGTGCTAGTCCATAGGAGGGATTTCCTACCCACAACACCCATGCAACTCGATACCCAAAAAATACTTGAGCAGAGGCCAGAACTCCCTGGTCCAAACCTAGAGATACACGAGCAGATACCAAAACTCTCTGGTCCAAAACAAAAAGTACCCGAGCAGAGGCTACAACTGATGGGCCCAAACCTTGAATCCCAATACCAATAGATCATACCCTTTGTTTCGATTAAGGAAACTCCAACTTCGACAGATATGTAAACAATATAGAAGCCACAAGTCCAAGGTCCTGATCACACTTCCTCAATGAATATGTTTGAGGGTGCTATGGGAATCATGACCTAGGAAGCTAAGGTCCATAGAGAGGTGGAGATACTAGAGTTTCATAAGGAAACTGAGACGACTTCAGGGAAAAGCGCAACATCAATTCAGGAAAAAATGGAGCTAGTCCTCCAAAACCCTCAGCAGTGTACAAAGTTGTTGCAGCTCTACCTGTCCAGAACATATGTTTTAACGTTCTTGCTAGCGACGTTGAGGATTAGGCTTGCGCTAGGAACTTCTACAAGAGAGGAGGAGGTATAGACTCTCTAAGAGAACTCAATGGCCAGTGGACTTCCACTGCAAGTCCGAGAACCCAGGGATGCCACCCCTTCTTCCGTTGAACTTGCATAGAGTCCAGTAGCGCAACTAGGAGAAATGATTAAGGCCTTAAATGATCAACTGGATCATAGGCTCCAATAGGCCTAAAGGACTGCAGAGTTCACAAGGGAGGAAACACTCTTTTCTCAAGCGCACAAGACACAATAAGAATTCGCCAAGATCCAGGAGGAGAAAAAACTCGAAAGAGTCCAGGACAAGCTTCCTGTAGCCTGGCCAAAAATAAGGAAGGTCATACCCCAACTACCAGAATCTAGTGATGCAGGAGAGCCTGAGCATCATATCAAATTACTTCAGGGAGCATGGTCATAGTTGTCCATTCGCGCAAAGCATATGGAAGTGCAGTTGCAGTAGAGTTAGCAAGAAGCAGAGAAACAACCTCGAAAGTTACAGGAGAAGATGGAGAAAATAGTGCTGGAAGGCAACAATGCTCGATCAACACTACACAAGCGCAAAAATGAGTACACAAACATATTTCAAGAAGTCAACAAATGGATGGGAATTAGTGCTAGGTGAAACTAGACTCTAGAGGAAATGCGCATGAGAATACAATTGTTGAATGAGGAAGTTGCGGTCAGTATGGATCCACAACCCATAAATCATCTCTGAAGACCCCCGAGCCTACTCTAGCGATCCTATTCAGATTTGACTCTTCAAGGAAATGCCAATTCTATCAATCCTGCAGAAATAACAGTTAGGTTGTCTCTCATGGTTTCACGTTACTCGTTATTATTTCTAGTCACCTTGAGCAACAAGAGAAATTCAACCAAATTTGAGGTATAATCTATAGCCAAGAAGGCGTTGTACGAATTTTGACCTATCGTTCATATAGTGTATATGCAAATGCATCAAGTGGATTTTACAAAAAACTCTGAATGGAACTCTCTGGTCACCTCCAAGCCCAAAGGATGCATCATAGATGTGACCCAACAATTTGTAGCCGAAGCCTCACTCCTTGCCAGAAAGTGGTATGATAAAGTTGGGAGTTTCCAAGAAGTCGGGAAGCGGGCCTTAGAGTTGGTCCTAGAGTTGGTCCCTTCATTTGAAGAGGCAGAGAAAGAGAAAGCGCAAGAAGAAGAGGAAAGTAAAGAGGAGAAGGAGGACAAGGGAAAGAAACAGTTACTCCTAGAAGTTGCGAAAGAGCCAAGTACTTGACTTGAGGGCGAGTCAAGGCTTGTGGTCGAAGCCTATTGGGACCTTCATTTTTGGATTCAAAGCTGCACAAGAAGGACTACAGTCCCAGTTTTAGTTAAACATGAGTTACGCAAGCTACAGAAGAAGTTGGACAATGGAGTAAGTAAAAGAAATAGAAATCGGTTGTGGAAAGGGACAACACAACATCAGCAAGGAAAAATCAGTTATAACATAACAAGAAAGCACGCGAGCCAAAAGCTAGAAGATCCCACTCAACCTATATGTATGAGATGCATACGATTGTAAAGGGTTAGATGGGTTAGTTGATTTAGATGAGATCAAGGTGCAGACAGATTAGAGGTTCTTTGAATGTAATTTGTATACAATTTTGGGGAAAAGGGTAGATAGAGCTTTGTGACATGATTCTGGAGCCAGAAGACTGTTACATAGTACTAATTTTTACCTATGAGATTGTACCTAATAAGTTCTGATGATAATAGATGAGGAAGGACCCAAAATTTTGAAATATAATGTGGCATTCTGTGTTTATGCTTATGCATTATATCCTTACAATACTTCTTTATTCTGGATGGGATCAATATGATAGCTCTATGTTTGAATGCTTTTTTCAACTTAAGTATCTTTAGTTCTAGTATGTATGAGTTCAAATCTGTTATGTAGTTGGTCTATGTTGCTCAAGATCATGGTGAATCTTGAAGGTTCTAGGAACCCACCTAAGTATTCTCCTTTCCCTTCTCTATCCTTCTGTATTGGTTGCACTTCGGGTGAGACTTATTCTCTTCGGAGGAGATGAAAATGCCAGTGATCTATACTACACGGTACCTTTTGCTGGTAACCTGAGAAGGACCCTGGTCTGATCAATTCCGCGCCAACAAATTTCAACGGTAGAAAGGTAAATAAATTATATGACAGAGAGTGTCTTCTATAGACCTAATGGATGTAGATTAATATTTATTATAATAGAATAATTATTTAAAAAAATAAGATTCCCTTGAAGTAGAATATATCCTAAATCATGTAGAATCCAAATACAACTTAATCATTTTCAATCCCTCAATTTTCATGTTTATCGATGCAATAATTTATGTTCTCTAATGTGATTAGTTCCTTGTGATTGAGTGAATTGAGTCTCTTTCTTGAATACTAGGTTAAACAACAAGGAAGAGAAGATAATTTTTTGAGAGTTAAACCCCTATAAAACCCAAGAAACCTATCTCCTTCAATCATTTAGCCTAAAAAATCAAGATGAACTAGGATTTAAAAATATTCTAGGGGTGTAAACCTTCTTACTCCCTAGAGAAAAGAGCCCTATCCAAGCCTTTCAATAAGATTGCAAACTCTATTACTCTTTTTGGAAATTCTTATAGCCCTTTAATAACAAATAAGAATACACTTTGGTGGAGGGTGTAAACACTTTTACTCCTCCTAGGTTTTTGAGATATTTTTCTTGAATTTAAACAAGCAAGATGACAATACTTGCCAAATCCAAGAGATAGCATGCAAGAAAAACATTACTACCAAAAATCATCCAACTAGTCTTCCAAGAAACACCATCAAGAGAAGTCAATATCCTTTAAATTCTCCAAAAATAAGTATTGCATCCATTGCACTATAAAAAAGAGAGGTTGAAATTGTCCAAGAGGGTCGAAATTGCAGTCCCAAAAAGTATTTTTAGTAGTTATGAGTTATATTCAAATGAAAAATGACTTTCCTCTATTGATAGAGGAAAACCCAAGTCATAATTTGTCCACATTATAATTAAATCCTTAATTTTAGGTCAAAACCAAAATTAGAATGCTTAACTAACTAAACGATTTGTTGTTTTTTCCCACATAGGAAACAAAATAGAAAAATAATGGCATGTAATCCCATACAACCTTTCTCCAAGGTGGCACATGTGAATATAAGCCTCCCAAGGCTAGGACATCATTCTTCTAAGGTGCCACATCATCCCCCAATCAAGCATAAGTGTGGGGTATCAAGCCTACAACACCACCAAGTGCACAAAATACACCAAACAACCTCGTGAATGTGTGATGTCATGCTGCAAGAGAGGGACGCTTGTGTTGGTTGTGGAACCTGATTATATTCCTAACTCATATGCAAGTCAAAGAAACTGTAGGATACACAAGGAAACTTTAAGATACACTATAGGATATGCAATTTAAATATTGTAATTTCATATTCAATCTGAACTGTTCATTATAAGGTCGCATATCTGATGGTAGAAGTTATGTTAGGTTTTGTTTCCCTAGAAGGAAAACCTCTTTTATTTATGAGAGAATTTTATTGAGGATATAAATGAATGTGAATATTGTATTCAGAGATAGGAGATTGTGAGAGTAAGAAGAGGAAGTTACAATGGATGTGTTGTAGGCTGTATCTCTTCATTTGCTAGATAATAAAAAGGATGGACCTGGAAATTTCTCTGGTGGACGTAGCCCACATTGAGTGGACCACATATATTTGTTTTATTTTATTTCTCTATGATCCTTTTTTTATAACAAATGGTATCAGAGCCAAATGTAACTCATAGGAAAAGAGGGTTCCTGGTTCGAATGGGAGCAATGGCGGAAGATGGAAAGTTTAGGGTCTATAAATTTAACGACCAAAACTACCAACTATGGAAGATGAAAATGGAAGATTATTTATATCAAAAGGATCTATTCCTACCATTGGTAGGAATAAAAAATAAGCCAATGACCATGAAGGATAAATAATGGGAGGTTCTTGACAAAAATGCACGAGGAACTATATGGCTATGCCTGGCAGCGTCGATGGCCTTCAATATTTCAAAAGAAAAAACAATGGAGGATCTGATGACGGCATTGGATAGAATATATGAAAAACCCTGAGCCTCCAACAAGGTATTTCTAATGAAGATATTATTTAATATGAATATGTCAAAAGGCGAGTCTGTTGTAGATCATTTAAATGAATTTAATACGGTTACTAATCATCTAAGTTCTGTAAAAGTGACCTTTGATGATGAGGCTAGGGATCTTCTAATATTTTTCTCATTGCCCAAAAGATGGAATGACTTGGTCATGGCTGTAATTAACTCTTTATATAGTTCAAACACTCTAAAATTTGATGATGTTATTGGTGTTATCCTTAGAGAGGAAATGCAATGGAAAAGCACAGGTGAGACATCAGGTAATTCATTTATCGTGGAGAACATGGGAAGAAAAAAGGAAAGATGAAAGAGTCCATGGAACCATGGGAATTATAGGAAGGGAATATCAAAATCCAGACTAGGAAATGTAGAGTGCTACAATTGTGGGAAGAAAGGACATTTGAAGAAAGACTCCAGAGCTCCAAAGAAACAAAGAGATGGACAATAGGAGAAAAATCAGAAAGCAAATGTAACAAGTGATGTGTTACAAGATGCGTTGATTCTTTATTTAGATAATACTATTGAGTCTTGGGTAGTATATTCAAGGGATTCATTTCATGCCACACCCCGTAGGAAATATTTTCAAGTATATCTTCAAGGTGATTTTGGACAAGTTTATTTGGGTGATGATGAACCATGTCAAATTGTTGGAATGGGTAAGGTAAAAATAAATCAAAAGAATGTAACCCAATGGTTACTGAAAGAGGTGAGACATATAACATATCTAAGAAGAAATATAATTTCAATAGGGAAATTGAAAAGTGAAGGTTGTATATCTATATGTACAGATAAGGCATGGAAGGTCACTAAAGGATCATTGGTAATGGAAAAAGGAGAGAAGATAGTTACATTGTATTTATGTACTATTAATGTTGACTCTTCTATATCTTTAGATTCTACATGAGTGGATACAAAACTGTGAAATCATATGCTTAGACACACACAACACTGTGAAATCATATGCTTGGACACATAAGTGAGAAGGGGATGCAGATTGTTGGCACAAGGGAAGACCCAGGGTTCGACGCTACAACAACGCACCAACAAAACCCTAACTACTGACCCTTTCGACAACACCTACGAAGCAGATGAAGTCTGACTCGAGGTAGAGGCAGGGGTGGTTGCAAGAATCGGATGTATGCAACCTTAGTTAGGACACAAATCTATGATTCTAACACTTATCAGAGAACTCAACAGTTAACATTCATCAATATCCAGTTCTTAATTACAACGCAGTTAAACCCTAATTACAGAGTATCACAATATTCATTCAGATCTAAGGTATTTAAACACTAAGCATATGTACATAAGTCAGATCTAACATCCATCCATATCATTAATCACTAAGCATCAACATATCTATCTATCATTCATCTATATTAAATCACTAAGCAAGTAAACACACAAACACATCAATACATCACACAAAGCATAGCAACACAACATATACGTGGTTCACCCCCACCCTGGGACTACGTCCACCAACTCTTCTCTTCTTTATTATATTTGGTCAAGATTCTTACAGGCACATAGCATCCAAGTTCTACTTCGTAGAAGAAAGGAGATCTATATGCACTCCGCCAGATCCTCCTTCTTCTAGCTAGGGTACAACACCAAGCCTTCAGACAGTCTCTTACAGTTACTTGCACTAGCCTTGCAAGCCTCACACATTATGGACAAAGCACTTACAACTCTTGATCACATAGATCGAACTCTTAATACTTCGCACACCGGCCTACTAGGTCTTCTTACATCTCCTAGCTACTTATTTATAGATTACAAAATAGGCCTAAGCATGGGTAAACCCATGGGTCGACATCCCATACCCATTACATAATCTCAAATCCTAAAAAGGGCCCTAAAAGGGGTCGGTGAGATATGATGCCATGTTTAACACCTATTTTCCCAGTTTGTTGCGCAATCCTCTACATTTTTGTTGTAAGTTACTGTTGCATAGCAGACTTGTTGTGCACGGGTGAAAGAGTATCCGAAAATGAACATGATGACTTATCACAACCATATGGTTGAATTTTTATCATGATCAATCATTTTAAAGAATATTTTGGTTACGATTATGATTTGGCAAAGTCAGGTTTTCTATTTTTAGTAAATCCGTTGAAGTTATTGTTCTCTTTCAAAGAAATCAGATCCATGATTCTAGGAGAGAGTAGTTCGAACCTAGAATCCAAGGGTGAAATTATATTTCTATATATGAGTATCATTTTCATGTAAAAGGGGTTAGTTGGAAAAACAATGTAGACAATGGCTTTTGAATGTAGCTTTCGAGTTCGATTGAAACTTAATGCAAAGGTCCTGAAGCTTTGATGAAATGATTCTAACGATGGCAGTCTAATGTATTGTATTCTTTCTTTGCGTATGTGATTTCATGTTCTCTTATATTCACATCTGTAAATTTCTGTCTAAATCGGAACGTGATTTCAAATCTAGAATTCACTGTGCAGTGCTCTAGATTTGTGTCATTTAGACAAACTATGTTTCTTCTAAGTTAACTCTAAATTCATCCTCAACAGTGCTCTGAGTTGCTTCATGTGTTTTTCTCCCACCAAACATAATGATTTTTAACTAAAAGACTATTTCTTTTTAGCCTTTATCCTCTCAAGTTCAGTCACTAAGTCATTGGCTTCTCTCGTCTTCAGAATTTGACTCCATTGCCCAATGGTACTTTCTCTCTTGCTTGTCCTACCATCCCTTTTAAAAAAAAAAAAAACTTGTCCTATTGCAGAATATGACCTCTATGCATTTATTGATGAAATATTTGAGTTATTACCAGTCATTAGACATATGAGAGATCCCTCTCTAGTTGTATAGGTAAGAATACAATCTAAAGTTGGTTGAAACAGTTACCTTGGGGCTTTATTTTATACATCCCAAAGAAATTATCGAGTGCTAACATTTTGGCGTCGTTGTCGAGCATGATTGCTATTATTTTCTTCTGGAAGAACGACATTGTTTTAGTTCTAAGGTCTAAGAGAAGCAGACACTTAGGCACATATTGGCTATTTTTCTACTCTGGTGACTCCACACATCAAAAAACTAGTTGAAGGTGATTCCACTGGTAGAATAATCCAGAGCTAAAGTTTTCATGGTGACTCCAATCAAGCTTCAAATGCGATTCAAAGTCTCCCTTGGAGAATGAGACCTGTTGACACAGATATGGAAGGGCAGTATGGAAAAATCAGGTACTCGAGCTTAAGTTTAGTCTAAGAAGTACTTTTCTTTTTTATCAATATCTTCTTGTCCTTTCCTGAGTTTTTCAAACGAATATTTCTTCACTTACTGCATTCAAATGAAGCCCAAAGATCTACCCTTGTATATCCTCCATGGAAAACTGTAGGTATACCTCCTTCTTGTATAATCGATATTCACCAAGCTCCTTCCTTTGAGCCATATGATGTTCATGATCATTCTTGTGAGCTTAATGAAAACAAATTTGAGTTTGTACCTTATGTTATTAATCCTACACCCTCCAAGATTCAAGAAAGATACAGTCCTCTTAAATTTCCTTCCATCCTTCATGAATTTCCTCTGAAACATTATAAGCACCTTCCTCGGTTCGATGGAAAGCTTGATGGAAAGTTAGTTGGAAAACATATTCAGGTCTTAGCATTTTATAGAACTTTTTGAGATTGAGCATGATGGTGTGTATATGAGGGCCTTTTCTCAGTCCTTACAAGGAGATGCCAAAGCATGGTTCATATATTTGCAGCGTTATTCCATTAGCTCATGGGATGAATTGAGGGAATTTTTCCGTAGATTTTGGGGTGAGAGAAATTCATGGGATCTACTCCTTTCAGAGTTTTATGCCATGAGAAGAATGAAAGATGAAACCATCTAAAATTTCAATAGGAGGTTTGCTAGTCTTTATTGTAAACTGCCTAAAGAAGTCCAACCTACTGATGTTGTTGCCATGCTCCATTATGTAAAACCTTTCAATCATACTTATATTTTCTTCTGATGGAGAGGAAGTCTATGTCTTTGTAGAAAATGTTCAATAATGCTCAGGAAGTGGAAGACAATATTCAAGCATGTCAAAGGCCGCAAAATCCAAATTTAAAGAGTGTTGCAAATACAGAGAACGATGTTCTATCAGAAGAGCATGAGATTGTGCATAAACAAGAAGCTGATTTACATCCTGATCTTTGTCATCATGAGCAAGAAACTGATTGTTTTATGTATGCAATTTAGATAACCATAAATATGAATTTTCAGATCAGCCTGCGAAAGAACAAGCCACTACCTCAATTTTCCTATTTGATGACATTACAGAGATTTTTGTCAAACCCAGGTATGATGAGTATAGTGATGACTATGAGGTTGAATTTCAGAACAAGCAGTTGCACTTTCCAAATCTGAAAATGATTTTTTTCAGCAATCCAAAGAAATCGGCAAATGTGCATATGACAATAGTGAAGAAAATGAGGAAAGATTTGAATGAAGTGAAAGAACTTTGCCATTGTGTTTTTCTTCTTTCAAATTGCTGAAGATTTTTTTTTGTAATGTTTCAAATCAGAAACCCTCCAAGCATGATGTTGAATATGAAGAAAGCAGTGGACTTTCCATTGAAATTATATTCCATTATGTTTTTCTTCCTTTGAATTGTTGAAAGTAAATCATGAGATAACAGAGGAAGCAGGGAAGTATGAATGCATTCACAGTGACACTATTTTACATGAGCAAATTTTTATGAGTGAGGAGGACCAACAACCGTATCATATATTTGATGACCTTGTTGTTGATTAAATGGAAGGTTATTTTAGTTTATATTTGCAGCCTATGATCAACTACCATATTGGAAATAAATATGATCGTCAATCAACGTCAATGTTAGATATGGATTTCTTGCCACCAGGGGTTTCATTTCAACCAACACTGTCTTCTGATTTAGAAGATTGTTATTTCTAATAGTCTCAGCAGATTTTTCAAACTCTTTGTGGCAATCAACAAGTAAAATTACATGAAAACAAGGACGTAGTGGAAGGGTTGAAACACGATTGTTGTTTTATGCATGTTTTTGATGATCCATTTGCAGTTTTGTTGGAGGTGGCAAACAATCCCAATGTTTTTAATTTTTTGATATTTGAATTTATCGATAAATTTTTGAATGACTTATCAGTAAATAGGCTTTGGATCAAACCTGTGAAAAGAAAGAAATTAGTGGATAAAGTAGTTGCATGGTTGCATTGGCATTTTGATTTCACTTCATTGACATATTTTTCAGCAGTTACGCTAGGTAGGAGTGTGAATAAGCTCAGTACTATGAGCATTTCTTTTAGCAATCTGCAGTTTTCATTTTCATCTTAGTTTCAGATTTCAATTTGGAGCATATAAAGCTTTGGTTTTTCAGCAGATCCATATTACACGTTACAGTTGGAAAGTTGAGTTTGGGAGCAGCCCAATGGACAGGCTCCTAGTTTATTGTTCTTTTCTACCTCATACAGAGGATAGTATCCCCATTGGAGCCATTTGTTAGCACAATGATTTTCAGAGCTAAGGTTAGAGGTTTGTCAACAATTTGCAAAGTCATGCCTGTTAGAACCTATATTTTGTTTATGCCTGGCATCATCTAACATCTCCAAGGGTCAGTTTCAAAAGGAAGATTATCATTTATTATTTCATTTCCATTTTCAACTACGCGCTGCAAAATTTACTACGCATTGCGTAGAGAACTTCACCGCGCAAAGGATTCTGTCATGCAGTGGATTTCGTCACATAGTGTATTTCATGGTGCAGTGGGTTGTCGCGCATGGGATGTTTTTGTGCATAGGATGTTGTCACGGAGAGGATGCCATCACGCAGTGTATTTCATCACGTGGTGGATATCATCGCGTAGTGGATTTCATTGCACAAAGGATTCTATCGCACAAAGGATGTCATCACGCAATGGATGTCATCGCGCAGTGGATTTCGTTGCGCAATGGATGTTGTCACTCATAGGATGTTGTCATGTAGAATATGTCATCACACAATGGATTTAGTCATGCAAAGGATTCTATTGCTCAAAGTATTTTATCATGCAGACGATGCTTTCACGCAAAGGATTTTCCTTGACACAGGCTACAGGTCGTGCTGTACAAATGACTGGTTTAGTGGTCAAATTCAAGATCACTTTCTAACCAACTGGAGAGGAATATTCAAAATCCTCGAGAGGTTTTTGTTGAGGAAAAACCAAATAATAAAACCCTCTCTCATATTTGAAAAAAATTTCATAGGTTTGGATATTTGAAGCAATCTTTGAGCCCTAGTTTTCAATTTTTATGATTTCCTGTCCAAGACATGTTTTTGTGACACGTATTTTGGCCAAATGGAGCTGATTTTCAAGAAACCGAGAGAGGTTTTTATTCATAACGAGATTAAATACAAAAATTCCTCCCAATTTTGAAAAATAGTTTTTTATTAATGAGATATGATGTCATATTTAATTCTTATTTTCCTAGTTTGTTGCACAATCCTCTGTGTTTTTGCTGTAAGTTACTGTTACATAGAAGACTTGTTGTGCAGGGGTGACAGAGTGTCCAACAATTCACATGATGACTTATCAAAGCCATATGGTCGAATTTTTATCATGATCAATTATTGTAAAGAATATTTCGGTTACCATTATGATTTGGCAAAGTCGGGTTTTCTATTTTTAGTAAATCGGTTGAAGTTATTGTTCTCTTTCAAAGAAATTAGATGCATGATTTTAGGAGAGAGTAGTTCGACCCTAGTAGCCAAGGGTGACATTATTTTTCTATATATGGGTATCATTTTCATGTAAAATGGGTTGGTTGGAAAAATAGTGTAGACAATGACTATTGAATGTAGCATTTGAGTTTGATTGAAGCTTAATGCAAAGGTCCTAAAGCTTTGACGAAAATATTCTAACGATGGTAGTCTGATGTATTGTATTCTTTCTTTGCGTATGTTCTTTCCTGTGCTCTTACATTCACATCTATAAATTTCTGTCTAAATCAGAACGTGATTTCAAATCTAGAACTCACTGAGTAGGGCTCTAGATTTGTGCTATTCAGACAAACTGTGTTTCTTCTAAGTTAACTCTGCATTCATCCTCAGTGGTGCTCCGAGATGCTTCATGTGTTTTTCTCCCACAAAACAAAATGATTTTTAACTAAAAGACTGTTACTTTTTAGCCTTTATCCTCTCAAGTTCAGTCACTAAGTCATTGGTTTCTCTCGTTTTCAGAATTTGACTCCAGTCCCCAATGGTACTTTCTCTCTTGCTTGTCCTACCATCCCTTTTAAAAAAAAAAATAAACTTTTCCTATTGTAGAATCTGACCTCTGTGCATTTATTGATGAAATATTTGAGTTATTATCAGTCATTAGACATATGAGAGATCCCTCTCTATTTGTATAGGTCAGAATACAATCTAAAGTTGGTTGAAACAGTTACCTTGGGGCTTTCCTTTATACAACCCAAAGAAATTAAGGAGTGCTAACATTTTGGTGCTGTTGTCAGGAATGATTGCTATTATTTTCCTCAGGAAGAACGACATTGTTTTAGTTCTAAGGTCTAAGAGAAGTAGACACTTAGGCACATATTGGCTATATTTTTGCTATGGCAACTCCACACATCAAAAAATTAGTGGAAGGTGATTCCACTGGCAAAAGAATCCAGAGCTAAAGTTTTCATGGTGACTCCAATCAAGTTTCACATGCGATTCAAAGACTCCCTTGGAGAATTAAACCTGTTGACAGAGATGTGGAAGGGTAGTATGGAAAAATCAGGTACTCGAGCTTAAGTTTAGTCCAAGAAGTACTTTTCTATTTTATCAATATCTTCTTGTCCTTTCCTGAGTTTTTCAAAAGAATATTTCTTCACTTACTGCATTCAAATGAAGCCTATAGATATACCCTTATATATCCTCCATGGAAAATTGTAGGTATACCTCCTTCTTGTATAGCCGATATTCACCAAGCTCCTTCCTCTAAGCCATATGATTTTCATGATCATTTTTGTGAGCTTAATGAAACCAAAGTTGAGCTTGTACCTTCTGTTCTTAATCCTACACCCTCCAAGATTCAAGAAAGATATAGTCCTCTTAAATTTCCTTCCATCCTTCATGAATTTCCTCTAAAACATTAGAAGTACCTTCCTCGGTTCGATGGAGAGGTTGATGGAAATTCAGTTGAAAAACATATTCAGGTCTTTGAGCATTTTATAGAAATTTTTGAGATCTAACATGATGGTGTGTCTATGAGGGCGTTTTCTCAGTCCTTACAAGGAGATGCCAAAGGATGGTTCATATATTTGCAGCGTTAGTCCACTAGCTCATGGGATGAATTGAGGGAAGCTTTTCGTAGATTTTGGGGTGAGAGAAAGTCATGTTATCTACTCCTTTCAAAGTTTTATGCCATGAGAAGAATGAAAGATGAAACCATCTCAAATTTCAATAAGAGGTTTGCTAGTCTTTATTATAAACTTCCTAAAGAAGTCCAACCTCCTGAAGTTGCTGCCATGCTCCATTATGTAACAACCTTTCAATCATACTTATATTTTCTTCTGATGGAGAGGAAGTCTATGTCTTTGTAGAAAATGTTCAATAATTCTCAGGAAGTGGAAGACAATATTCAAGCATGTGAGAGGCCGCAAAATCATAATTTAAAGAGTGTTGCAAATACAGAGAACAATGTTGTAGCAGAAGAACATGAGATTGTGCATAAACAAGAAGTTGATTTACATCCTTATCTTTGTCATCATGAGCAAAAAAATGATTGTTTTATGTATGCACTTGTAGATAGCCATAAATGTGAATTTTCAGATTAGCCTACGAAAGAACAAGCCACTGCCTCAATTTTCTTGTTTGATGACATTACAGAGTTTTTTTGCAAACCTAGGTATGATGACTACAGTGATGAATATGAGGTTGAATTTTCAGAACAAGAAGTTTCACTTTCCAAATCTATAAATGATTTTTTTTAGCAATCCAAAGAAATCGACAAATGTGCATATGACAATAGTGAAGAAAATGAGGAAAGATTTGAATTAAGTGAAAGAACTTTTTCATTGTGTTTTGCTTCTTTCAAATTGCCGAAGAATTTTTTTGATAATGTTTCGAATCAGAAACCCTCCAGGCATGATGTTGAATATGAAGAAAGAAGTGGACTTTCCAATGAAAATTATATTCCATTATGTTTTTATTCCTTTGAATTGTTGAAAGTAAATCATGAGATAACAGAGGAAGCAGGGAAGTATGACTGCATTCAAAATGACACTGTTTTACATGAGCAAATTGTTATCAGTGAGGAGGACCAACAACCATATCATATATTTGATGACCATGTTGGTGATTACAAGGAAGGTTATTTTAGTTCAGATTTGCAGCCTGTGATCAACTACCATCTTGGAAATAAAGATCATGGTCAATCAACGTCAATGTTAGATATGGATTGCTTGCCACCAGGGGTTTCATTTCAGCCAACACTGTCTTCTGATTTAGAAGATTGTTATTTCCAGCAGTCTCAACAGATTTTTCAGCCTCTTTGTGGCAATCAACAAGTTAAATTACATGAAAACAAAGATGTAGTGGAAGGTTTGAAACATGATTGTTGTTTTATGCATGTTTTTGATGATCCATTTACAGTTTTGTTGGAGGTGGCAAGCAATCCCAACATTTTTAATTTTTGAGATTTGAATTTATAGATAAATTTTTGAATGACTTATCAGTAAGCAAGCCTTGGCCCAAGCATGTGCAAAGAAAGAAAAAGGTGGATAAAGTGCTTGCATGGTTGCATTGGAATTTTGATTTCACTTGATTGCCATATTTTTCAGCAGTTACGCTAGGTAGGAGTGCGAATAAGCTTGGTACTACGAGCATTTCTTTTAGAAATCTACAATTTTCATTTTCATCTTAGTTTCATATTTCAGTTTGGAGCATATAAAGCTTTGGGTTTTCCGCGGATGCATATTACAAGTTACAGTTGAAAAGTTGAGTTTAGGAATAGCCCAATGGACAGGCTCCTAGTTTATTGTTCTTTGCTACCTCATAGGGAGGATAGTATCCCCATTGGAGCTAGTTGTTAGCACAATGATTTTCATATCTAAGGTTATAGGTTTGTCAAAAATTTGCAAATTCATGCATGTTAACACCCATATTTTGTTTATGCCTGGCATCATCTAACATCTCCAAGGGTCAGTTTCAAAAGGAAGATTATCATTTATTATTTCATTTCCATTTTCAATTACGCGCTACAAAATTTACTACATGTTGCGTAGAGAACTTCACCGCGCAAAGGATTTTGTCGAGCAACGGATTTAGTCGCATAATGTATTTCATCGCACAGTGGGTTGTCACGCTTGGGATGTTGTTGTGCATAGGATGTTGTCGTGGAGAGGATGTCATCATGCAATGGATTTTGTCGCGCAGTGGATGATATCGCACATAGGATGTTGTCATGTAGAGGATATCATCGCGTAGTGGATTTCATTTCACAAAGGATTCTATTGCGCAAAGGATGTCATCGCGCAGTTGATGTCATTGCACAGTGGATTTCGTCGCGCAATGGATGTTGTCGTGCATAGGATGTTGTCACATAGAGGATGTCATCACACAATGGATTCAGTCATGCAAAGTATTCTATTGTGCAAAGGATTTTTTCATGCAAAGGATGCTTTCGCATAGAGGTTTTTCTTGCACACAGGCTACAGGTCACGCTGTGCAAATGACCGTTTTAGTGGTCAACTTCAAGATCACTTTCTGACCAACTGGAGAGGAATATTGAAAATCCCTGAGAGGTTTTTGTTGAGGGAAACCAAATAATAAAACCTCTCTCATATTTGAAATTTTTTTCATAGGTTTTGATATTCGAAGGAATCTTTGAGCCCTAGTTTTTAGTTTTCATGATTTCATGTCTGAGACATTTTTTTGCGACATGTATTTCGGCCAGATGGAGATGAATTTCAAGAAACCGAGAAAGGTTTTTATTTGTAACTAGATCAAATAAAAAAACCTCTGTCAGTTTCGAAAAGTAGTTTTTTATTAGTCAGATATGATGTCATCTTTAATGCTTATTTTCCCAGCTTGTTGTGCAATCCTCTGCATTTTTGTTGTAAGTTACTGTTGCATAGAAGACTTGTTGTGCAAGGGTGACAAATTGTCCAAAAATGCACATGATGAATTATCACAACCATATGGTCGAATTTTTATCATGATCAATTATTGTAAAGAATATTTTTGTTACGATTATGATTTGGCAAAGTCGGTTTTTCTACTTTTAGTAAATCCATTGAAGTTATTGTTCTCTTTCAAAGAAATCAGATCCATGATTCTAGGAAAGAGTAGTTTGACCCTAGCATCCAAGGGTGACATTATTTTTCTATATATGGGTATCATTTGCATGTAAAACGGGTTGGTTGGAAAAACAGTGTAGACAGTGACTATTTAATGTAGCTTTTGAGTTCAGTTGAAACTTAATGCAAAGGTCATGAAGCTTTGATGAAAATACTCTAACGATGGAAATCTGATGTATTGTATTCTTTCTTTGTGTATGTGCTTTCCTATGATCTTATATTCACATCTGTAAATTTCTGTCGAAATCATAACGTGATTTCGAATCTAGAATTCACTGCGTAGTGATCTAGAGTTGTACAGTGATCTAGAGTTGTGCCATTTAGACAAACTATGTTTCTTCTAAGTTAACTATGAATTCATCTTCAGTGGTGCTCTGAGTTGCTTCATCTGTTTTTATCCCACCACACACAATGGATTTTAACTGAAAGATTGTTGCTTTTTAACCTTTATCGTCTCAAGTTCAGTCACTAAGTCATTGGTTTCTCTCGTTTTCATAATTTGACTCCATTTCCTAATGGTACTTTCTCTCTTGCTTGTCCTACCATCCCTTTAAAAAAAAAAAAAAAACTTGTCCTATTGCAGAATTTGACCTCTGTGCATTTATTGATGAAATATTTGAGTTATTACCAGTCATTAGGCATATGAGAGATCCCTCTCTACTTGTATAGGTCAGAATACAATCTAAAGTTGGTTGAAACAGTTACCTTGGGGTTTTCTTTTATACAACTCAAATAAATTATCGAGTGCTAACATTTTGGCACCATTGTTGGGGATGATTTCTATTATTTTCCTTAGGAAGAACGACATTGTTTTAGTTCTAAGGTCTAAGAGCAGTAGACACTTAGGCACATATTGGCTATATTTCTACTCTGGCAACTCCACACATCAGAAAATTAGTTGAAGGTGATTCCACTGACAGAAGAATCGAGAGCTAAAGTTTTCATGGTGACTCCAATCAAGCTTCACATGTGATTCAAACACTCCCTTGGAGAATGAGACCTATTGACATAGATACGAAAGGGAAGTATGGAAAAATCAGGTACTCGAGCTTAAGTTTAGTCCAAGAAGTACTTTTTTGTTTTATCAATATCTTCTTGTCCTTTCCTGAGTTTTTCAAAAGAATATTTCTTCACTTACTGCATTCAAATGAAGCCCAAAGATCTACCCTTGTATATCCTCCATGGAAAATTGTAGGTATACCTCCTTCTTGTATAACCGATATTCACCTAGCTCCTTCCTCTAAGCCATATGATGTTCATGATCATTCTTGTGAGCTTAATGAAACCAAAGTTGAGCTTGTACCTTATGTTCTTAATCCTACACCCTCCAAGATTCAAGAAAGATACAATCCTCTTAAATTTCCTTCCATCCTTCATGAATTTCATCCAAAACATTATAAGTACCTTTCTCAATTCGATGGAGAGCTTGGGGCTTGCTTGAGGCCATAAATAGACTTCTTTGGTAAAACGACCAAAGATGAATCCTGCATAAATCCATAGGGTTGCTCCATATAGATCTCCTCAGAGAGATCTCCATGAAAAAATGCATTCTTCACATCCATTTGATCGACTTCCCATCCTTTGGTTGTCGCAATGGAAAGTGCCAAACATATGGAATCCATATTTGATACTGGAGAGAAAGTCTCCTCATAGTCAATGTCGTGCACCTGCTGCAAGCCTTTGGAAACTACCCTGGCTTTGTATCTGCTAACTTGTCCATCTGTTGCGATCTTGGTCCTATAGACCCATCTACACCTAACAAGTTTCCTTCTTGAAGGAAGGGAAATGAGATCCCATTTTGATTGTCAAGGAGGGATTTGTACTCCTCTTGCATGGTCGACTCCCAAAATGGATTTCCATAAGCCTTTCCATAGGACTATGGATCTGAAGACTGAACCAAGAAAAGATGTTTGGGTGGCATTAGTTTAGTGGCAGTGAGTGCAAGAGGAGGATCCTCAAAATCATATCGAGTCCTCCTAGTATCAATTGGATCCCTAACAAGATATCTTGCATCCTGAAGAGTAGTCTTAGACCACTTGGGCCTATGCTCTGGCTCTACATCTACATCTGCATACACTAAATCTACATCTACATGCACTAACTATGCATCTGAATGTATTGAATCTGTGTCTGGATAATCTAAATCCTTTGAATCATAACTCTCATCTAATGAAGAGTCGGCATGTGCATGCTCATCATCTCTGACAAGTGAAAGAACAAAAGTGTCTGCATGTGACTGCTAAGGAACAGGAGAGACAATTTCCTCGAATTGAACACTTCTCTCAATGATGAGCCAGTACAAGGAAAGATCAATGATCATGTATCCCTTCACACAGTCGGGGTATCCAACAAAGATACACTATGTGCTCTATGGATCAAGTGCCTTCCTCTTCTCAGAGGGATTCCTAGCCCATGCACGTGAACCAAAAATATGGAAGTGGGTTACTTCTTGTTTGAGGCTACTCCAAGATTCGTATGAGGTCTTATCCTTGACAGATCTATGAGGATATATGTTTTCGATGTAGGTTGCACAATTAAGTTCTTCAACCCATACTCTTTGTGGAATTGACTTTGCATGTAGCATGCAAGATACCATCTCTTTTAGAGATCTATTTTTTCGCTCAGCAACTCCATTTTGTTGTGGAGTATAAGGAATCATGTGTTGCAACTGAATCCTGGCCTCATGAAAAATATTTTGTATCTCATGATTGACATACTCTCCCCTGTTATCTATTCAGAGGACTTTGATTTTCTTTTCCTGACTGTGTCTCAAAAAGGGCTTTGAAATCTTTGAGGTCTTGAAAGACCTCTGATTTTTTCCTGAGAAAGAAAATCCAAGTGAAGCATGGGAAATCATCAAAAAAAATGAGAACATACCTTGATTTACTGATTGATGGATGTAGATAAAGGCCCATGAGGTCACTATGTATCAGATCTAAAGGAAATGAAGCCTTTTGAGTCTTTCCTTTATCGAATTTCTCTTGAGGGTGTTTTCCAAGAACAAATCCCTCACAAATTCCTTTGGAGAAGTGAATGTCAGGTAGACCATCAACCATTCCTTTCTTTCTAAGTTGTTGAATATATATGAAATTTAAATTCCCAAACCTTCCATGCCATATCCTACTGCTTTCATCAGCATGGGTAGGTATTAATACAAAATCTAGTTCAATAAATTCAGAAAATGTGTAGAGTCTGGATTGATGATTTACCTCACCGATAGTAACCCTGGAATTGGTTTGCATGTCATAGATATACACTACATAATATGTGAATATGACTATCTTTCTGGTGTCGTATTTTTTCATCTGATACATGGAGAGAATATTGATGGAAAGTATGGGAAAGTGTAGCACATTCTCGAAGCTTCCGTTTGTGAGTTCAATTCTTCCTTTGTCAGTGACCTCGACTGGAAATGTTTCCCCCATCAGAATAGGAGGACCTTTTCATGCATACAATGAAGAATATACTTCTTTTATGGATTCCATGTGGTGTGATTCCCATGAATCTACAATCCAAGCATCGGGAGAGGAGTTGATGGAAATCAAAGCATGGCTAGAATTTCCTTTCTTGAGATTCCAATATTCTGGCTTCTTATTCTTGGCACCATCGGGGATGCAATCTCTTATGTTTTTTTCTAAAGTATTTAGTCCATTTGATCTATTTGTTTTTGCATACATGCAGATTTTGGATGGAATCCTTTATGGAAGTAAGTGCATTTCTCCCCTTTTCTTCCCTTTCACCCTTTGGATTCAGAGGCATCGTTGAAGGGATTTGAGTACCCTTCCTTCTTTGGATTTGCATGTTATTTCCTTTTGTATTTTTCTTTATATTTATGATATTGATGACCACTACCATCTTGCACAATAATTTCATGCACCTTTGGTCCTTTGATTTTTCCCATATTGATGAGCTTGTTCTGTTCTTGTGTCAGATACTCGATAAATGCCTCAAGAGAGGGAATCATCCAGGTGGCTCTAGAGGTGAGCCTAACTAGATGAAATGTAGATACAAACAGTGAGTATTTTGGACCAAGTTTGGAGATAATGGTAAGAACCATTTGTTTCTCCTCAGATTTTTTAACCCCGCAAGCCTTGAGTTGCGACAACAAATCCTTATATTTGGTAAATAAATATTGGATATTGTCGAAGGTTTTTGGATCCAAAGTGATAAATTCCACTTCAAGCATGTGTCACCTCATCTCATCCTATTTTCCAAAAATCCCTTTCATGGTGTTCGAGGATTCATTGGGGGTTTTACAAAGGATATGTGAAAGAGAAGTTCAGGAGAAATGAGACTACAAATAGTTCCAAACGCTTGATCCATTCGATTTAGATACTTGGATTTTTCTATGGATGATGTGGTTTTTGTCTCTGTGTTCATGGTTAACCTACATAATCCTCTACCTCAAATATGCATTATCATCCTCTCCTTCCATGCAAATAAATTGTATAGAGTAAGAATGAATTCTTTTGGAAATTCCATTTTTTCATTGTCTTCAATCTTCGGTACCTGCAAAAATAATATGGTGTTTATTTTCCTAGCAGTCTGTCATATTTGATACCATGTAAATGTGTTGAACTTGAATAGAAAATATCTAGCTAGAAAATGACATACACAGTTTGCAGAGAGAATGTGAGAAAAGATAAACATGAGAGAAATAATGGAAGAATTCTCATTAACCAAATGAATGAACGATAATTTACACATGATATACTTTGTATAACTCAACTAATGCACACTGGAGGAGAATCCAATGTGTCATAGTGGTGGCCTAGAGTGATCTATACATGCACCAACAATTATAAGAGTAAAATGCAACCTAGTCTAGTCTCTCAGGCAGTTACAGGAGTGAACTGCCACCTAGTCTAAGTTAACTAGCCTCTCAGTCTTTAGTTAACTGACTGAAATAGAGTGAAGTGAGGAGGAGATTAGGGAATCATTGTTATACCCTAAATTTCACCAAACATGCATACCTGGCATCAGGCCATCTTACTTTCTATCTTTTCCAAGACATCACTTAATAGCTCTTCTAAAAAACCATTTTTTTGAAGGTGTATGGACCCTGCACCACTACTTCTCACGTACACATGCTTGATGCACCACTACAACCCACATACACTCACAAAAAGAGAAAAAAAATAAAATTGCAAAGGGATACGGGTTTTCGGGCAATTACCTAACCGTTTGACTGCCCATAGTCAGTCACCCCAATTGTTACTATCTTTTTGACCTATAAAAGAAGGTGTTGGGGTCCCATTCCAAAGAGACGCATGAGAGCATAGAAAATATGCCCAATTTAGTATCCCCCCTTTGCCCCAATATTTTGCAAACACTTTGTGAGTTTGAGCTAGAATTCCTTCTTCCTCCATTGCAAACCCTTGTCATTTCCCTAGAGAGAACTGAAGAGGAGAAGAATGCATGGAAGCAGTTGGTTCATGGTGAAAAGGAGCCCAGGACCGAGTTTGAGGAGAAGTTATCGGTCTCATATTGTAAACAAATTTTGTGAGATTAATATAAAGAAATACTTTTTTCGTCCCGCCAAAGGATGTCTTAAATATTTATGATTCGTTTACATTTTTTGTTATGATGTCTAACCCACTAATCCTTATATAGAATGCATGCTTGTAGTTTCTTGTTTGTCTTTTGGTGAATGCAGGTTGGCCTTGGGAGGATATCTATAGTCAAGAAGAAACTAAGCACAAAGGGATCAACACTGGACTTGGAGTTTAAGGTATGCATACTGAATCCCTATACTTTGTCTTTTATGTATGATTGTAGGGTAATGACGGGATAGTTGTTAAAAGTAGGAGACTTTAGATGGTTAGCTCTTCCTGCACTTTAGAACTCTGGTGTAGTCCATAGAGGGTTTTCCCACTATAGAATAATTGGAGACCATACTGGGGAGACCTCTAGGGTTTTTTGGGGATATTCTTTTTAGGTGTTTTAATTGGTTTAACTACCTTTTTGAGTTTCTGTAAGTTTTTGTGTCTTTAAGGGATTCTGGTCTTCAATACCAGTACTCCCTGCCTAGTTTGATTGACTGATTGGATTTCATTTTTTGAGAAGTTACAGAGGTGTACGTGGCCTGTAGTGGGCCCGCACATGTACATACACGCTCTTCCTTTGGACAACCCATGTACATACACAGGTTTTTGAAGTGTCAGTAGTGTGCTTGTGTTGAGAATTTTATTTTTTAAAAAGACGTAGTCATGCTCTTCCCTATCAAAAGTCACACTTTTTAGGGGTTTTCTTGATCTATCCTTGGTATTAGTTATAGCAGTCTGTAGCCTAGGTCTGACCTCAGTATAGCTTTCTTTTTATCAAAGATTTCTTTTGTTTTCTTCATTAGGGTTTTTAGACAAGTTTGTGAGTCTGTTTTGATCTACCTGTTTGGTATTGTCAGTGACTCTCTGTGATCTGTGATGGGCCATAAGTCATTTATTGGTATTGACTTGTCGTATTTTTTCCCTTTTTTTCTTTAGAAGAAAAGAAAAGAATTCATTTTCAAATTTCTTGTTTTGAAGCATAAAACAATAAAAAAAAAAAAAAACATTTCTTTGTTTGGTAAAAGTAGCTTAGGTTAGTTTCTTTATTTACAAAGGAAAAAGAATTTTTTCTTAAGTTCTTTACTTGAATACTTAGGACATTAAGTAGCTCGTAGTCAAGCAAAATATTATTTTAAGTTTTTTCTTTTCAAATATCTGAGAAAAGTAGTTACGAAAAGTTTGGTGAAAGAGTTTAATTTGGCAAATATTTATGTGTGAAGAAGGAGTAGTTTGTTTTCAGTTTCATCTTATGCTCTTCTCTTTCATCTCTTAAAGAACATCACTGGTTTCACTTCCATTCCTTTTGACTTAATACAACCACTAAAACTAACTCTTAATTAAAATATATTAGAATTTTTGTTTGAAGGGTCCATCAATTTAGTCTAGGTTAGAGCCTTGATTTAGGATTGGAGGGGAAACTCTTCAAGGCTACAAAAACAAACATAAGAGTTTGTGCTAGGGAGTTCTTGAAAGTCCAGTAACTATGAAATTGATCTGAGACCCTCCTCTAACACAGGGGCTAAACACGAGGTCACATGCGGAAAGGTAGTGGAGATAACCCCTCCAAATCCGGACCAAGCGTAGTGGGGAATGCATATAGAGGGCTTGTCTTGGGATTCCGTTGATTTCATTTTCCACGAAGCTTCATGGATCTCGAATCCATTCGAGGTACTCAATCATCTTCTATAACACTTGATTTCTATACCCTTGATAGGTTTTGGTATTGATACCCTACTCATTGCAGTCCACCCGACTTTCAACTATACCTGCCTGGTGACTGTTCGTGCACTAGCAAACTAGTTGCCTTTATCTTAGTGAATTAGACAGGTGACTGCAGGAGTATACAATGGTACCTAAGGTAGACATCAGGCCATGCTTTGCAGAGTATACCCAGAGGGTGCTTCCGCATTCTATTTTCACTTGCACCGGTAAGTTTCTCTAGTGTTGGTTGGTGTAACTATTCTTCCAACTAGCTAGTGATCTGCGTGTCTTGTATCATAGGGTCTTTTTCAAGTGTGTGTTGGTTTTTAACCTTAATAGAAATCCCTAGTGTGTCATTGATCTTCTCACACCATGGAGGATAAGGAGCTCCACCGGTCACGAAGGCTTCTTGGCCTGCCTCCAGTTAATCGGGAGCCACCCCCGCCACCGCTAAGGCGAAGACTAGACCAAAAAGGGTCTTTTGAGGTGATCGGGCCATAGGAAACTAAGCCCTGTTGACGAGCGAAATTGACCGTCCGTCAACTGAGAGAGTGGAACCGGTCCGAGGTTGTCTAATAACCCAAGTTGTTTGGAATGAACCACCCTGACGGGTTTAGCGGCTCCGTTAGCCGATCTAAGGTCCTAAGAAAATGAAAGAAAATTAATCTAAACTAACTAATCTAACTAAAAATAAATAAAACAAACTAATAAACTAATCTAATTAAAACTAACTACTAAACAAACTAAACTAAAACTAAAATAAACTAAACTACTCTAACTATTCTATATCTAATCTACTAATTACTATTATACTAACTCTAATCAACTATCTAACTACTAATTACAGTATAAATTATTCACAAAATATACAATATTGACAATTTACATATTTAAATAAAACCTGAAAAACTCATTTGCATTCTGCCCTAAAGACACAGAACGATATTTTTTGTTGATTTTTTATAATTTTATGAACAAGAAATAAAACAGAAAACTAATTAAACTAAAATACTAATCTAAACTACAAATATGTCTAATCAAATCAATGAAAATAATCACAAACTAACCTGGAAATTCGCTCCAGATTTTCCCTGTGTATGATGACTTTGCTAGCAGATCGGAGGAAGGAAACTCGCACCGAATAATCCAGAAGCTTCTCGTAAACGATAGCTGCAATTCTCTTTAGATTTGTTTACAGGACAAACAAGACATAAAAATCACAACAATTATATGATTTATAAATCTCCACAATTAGGTAAACCGGTTATGCAAAGACTTATACAGAATAATCCAATTGATGAAGAAGAGAAATCTGTCATTCATAAACTGAATCAAGTAATTGCTATGTTTTTAAATACTGGAAGAAATCAGATATGGATCATATTAATTAAATCATATCATTTGCAAAATACTAAGATAGCTAAAGTAGTCATTAATCAAATGCAAACTGATAACATAAACATGAAACAAAAGATTGATATTATGAAAAGCTAAAGTTGTAGCAGAACATCAATTTCTGTCTCAGTCTCTATTAGATATCCATTATCCTGGTTCACCCACAAGCGAGGATGATTCTTATTACAAAAAATAATAAGTATTTATAAGTTTTCCACAGGGTAAAACCTCCCTGTGGAAATTATCACACTGTTTACATAAATCTGGGAAGATATTCCCAATTTTAACTAAACTAAGTAACTATAATAAAACTAAAACACCCAAATATCTCTTGAACTGCCCAACATGTCCCATGCAATTCGAATTTGCCTGAAACAGGTCAGAAATAGACAAGTTAGAGAGATATTTTATTAATAAAATGATAGAAAATTTAATTCTATAAACTAGCTACAGAATCAGCATTGAAATTAATCAAAAATCTTTTTTAAAAATTCCATTTAATTGACATCCAATAATTATTTGAGAACGAATCATAAGTTGAAATCGTTATTCCATTATGAACTCAAATAGGATCCAAATCAATTAAATGACTAATGAGATAGACATACTCTGTTTTGTTTTTGTTACCACAAGATCGGGTCAACAACACCATAATCGAACAGTTGATAACCCGTTTGACATCCAATGCAATCAATACAAAAACAAATCTTATGCATTTGTTATGCCATTTTACCAATAGGAGATATGATCGAATCGAACAAGATCGTTTACAATTCGTTATGGCTGTGACGATATAGCAAACGAAAAGATAACAAGGTGTAACAGAGTGTGTACAAGATATCCGATCATTCATTTTTTCAAACTGGGGTAAGAAAGATTGACTACATTCAAACGAATTGTAACCGAATTTGGTAAAAATAACACAGTCAATCAATTCGTTTCATAACCAATTGAATCCAACAGTTGTGAAATCGTTTTGATATAAATTGAAATGATTATAATCAAAACAAATGACAAGCAACTGTTACGCTGCCTTGTCAACAGGAAATATGAATTCGACAAGATCATTCCAATCGTTATCACTGTGTTGACACAACAAACGGTTCATGCCACGAATAGATCAAATCAAACCGGCGTGAAAATTAATTCAAATAAAACCATAACATGCTCGAATGGTCGGCAATAGAATTCATAATTTGTTATGGCAAAATGGGCAAACGACTTTGATCAAAACGAAATCGTTCCAATCAAACGAATCAATTGGCTGGGATTTAGCATAGCTATCACGAATTGAATCCATTCCATGATTCGGGCACACCTGCACTGACTTAAATGGACATATTATTTTTATAAAAACAGAGTATTTCGTTTCCCAAATTAAAATCGAACGGAGCAATATTTCAACTTTGAAAATTGTAAGACAGAGTATATCGTAACAACCAAACTCAATAAAATCGTTCACCAACCATAGCATATGAATTATAACAAAATCAAATCCGAACATGATTGTGTTCTAAACTGAGTATGAAAAACTTCCTTTTCAAATCGGATACAAACCAATCCAGTCAAAGACAAACTATTAATTTCGTTAACTCAATAAAGCAAACCAATCAATCAAATCCAAACGAAGACCGCACAAATCCAATCAAAATCTATCGATTGCTATACTAGGAATGATCAGATCTCATATCTAATCGAAATTTCTTTTTATTCAAAGAAAATCTATATATAGAATGCACGCATTATATCAAAGTCATTCAGAGCTATTTAAAAACTGAATTCAAATCATTATATCAATCTAGATTATTTACAAAACAAAAACGATGTCAAAACCATACCTGTATAGTGACGAAGTTGCTTGATTATGCCAATTTAGAATTGACAACGGCCGTGGCTGATTCCACATTTTTGAACAAGATGGAGCCGGTTGTCTTTTGCTTTTTATCTATTGCTTGGAGCTAGGATTTTTGACTGGTTAGCACTGCAATTTGATCTTCCAGTGATTGAATCTTCAATTGGAGCATGGGAACATCAATGTAATATCGTTCTAACCATGAATCTCATTGGTCACAGGGTGACTGTGTGGGTTTAGACAGAGTAGGCGAGGGTTTGGGAAAATGGCTGAGGGTTTCACGAGGCAATTTAATACCCGGGTAGTCAGGGTCGTTCTTTAGGCAGGGGTGAAGGTTTGATACAAAATCATAAGGGGGCTCGGGACATAAACCCTGTCAGTAGGGGTACTCGCTGGCCAAGAAACGTTCAACATCAGAATCAGAATCCTCACTCAGAACTATAGGGTTGGACTTGGAAGAGGGTTTCGATTTGTTTCTGGCCATTCTCGAAATGAGTCGGGCATTCCTTTTCCCTTTGGCATTAGCAGTAAGGTTTTCCTTGGGTTTTTTACTCATAGGCTTCTTAATAGCCTCTGCACTCTTAGTTACAGTGTCGGGTAAGCCACCACCAGGGTCGGCCGAGGGTTTAGGCAATATGAGATGTAAGGGTACAGGCGGTTCAACCTTGGTTTCAATTACCACAGGTTTATCAACCTGTACAGGGTCGGTGTCTTCAAAGCCATTACGGGTGATGAAAGCCCTCCAACTATCACCATGAAAACTGAAATGATAAACAACGATGAACTTAATAAGCCCATGGTGGAACAGGCTGCTGTCAGCCTTCTGCCTCTTAAACGTTTTCGACATTTTATACAGGGAACGATGAAAGTATAAAGGCATGTTTAGAGGATACCCTATAAAAATCATTAGCAAACGCAGGTGATAGAGGAACACAAGCCCGTATCGGCCTTCACAAGTCATGAACTGCTTGACTATTATTAATAAGTCGTGCCATCGTGGTTTGAGCAGAGATATGGGCATACCTCTGTCACAAGAGGTAACTTTGTGCGATTGAAACAACAATGTCCATGGCACTTCCTCGACCTTGCAATTCTTAAACCAATGCTGACCCGAGGCAGGTAATCTTGTAGCTGAGCTGATAAACTACTCATCGATCTCTAATTGTATGTCGCCCACCTTAGCTCGACAGCCATCGAAATTCATGGAAAACTGTCGTGCTACACAAAGGTTAAAACCCTCAAATCGTTTCACGAAGGTAAGCCATCCATTGTCCTCCAAATATCTGCGGTCATTATCAAACATTAACAGGCTTGGTTGCCATTGGGCTCGACTCACACGACTGGTGCCATGGAGCCGAACACATGGTAAGGGAAGGGTTTGGATTCACCAACGCACACAAGAGCAGAGCTACCCGAGCTGAACGAGCAAAAGGGATAAGCATAAATGCGAGCATGCGAAGGTGGTGGATTCTACCATGCAAAATATTCATTATCCAAGTACAACCGCCGATTTACATAGTTGTTCAATCCATAATAATAGTTCAACCATCGAGTCATGTGCCCAACTAATGAAATCAAATGTGTATACCAATGCATCCAAGCATTACGCCATAGTGTTTAAACACTAGACTGATAAATCAAAACCAAAATCAACTACGCGCCAATGTATCATTTCATATAATCAAAAGTTTAACCAAGGTGCCAAACGATATTCATATAGTTGACAAGCCAAAAGTTATGAAAAGATTAACATAAAGATTATATCATATATATATAAAAATTTAATCATAACCCTTATGCATTTTCATAGAATCAATGATCAGACAAGTCATATAAAGTGTAAATCCAAATGCTAAATGCCTTACAAAGTCAATAAAACCCAGTCATACAATCAATCGAAGTATGAGAACCGATTAGAGGATCTTGCCAGTTGTATAATAATCAATAAAAGGTAAGCGCAATAGGCATAATGACAAAAGAGATATTGACAATTCAGATAATGATCGAAATACGACTTCGAAAGGAGAAGTTTTCACACTTACAGTCGTGAAAACTTAACGAAGACAAATGTGTAAATGTCGCAAAAATGAAAATGTTGTTTATTGAAAATTGCGACAAAAACTTGATGTTTGCAAGACATAGGTGTAGGCAGCTTATAGGATCATAAAAAAAAAGTTAATTGGCTGCCAACAATGGCGACACACTGGTAGAAGCAGTTATCTCTGCAAAAGGTACCAATTCAGATTAAGACTACAAAGATAATTTCAACTCTAAAATAACAACCAGAAAATCGTACAAACATCATCATTAACCATATTTTTCCAGCAGTGTTTCAAAAGATGAAAACTAATAACAGTCTTAAGATCAACAAGACACGATATTAAAGATAAAATCTCCAATACTATTGGCATAGCCACTGCTGCCAGCAGGCGTCCATAGCCTCGACAGGGTTGCCATTTAACCCACTCTGACATCTGTATCCTGCCAAGAAGTTCTGGATCAAAATAAAGGACATTAAAGAGGTTTTGTTTTCGCAAATTTTCATATACCCGACATTGTTTCACTGCCAGCGGGCCTGTTCAGTACCCCGGCGAAGTTGTCTTGGCGTCATGCATGCATTTACCCACTTCTAGCAGACCTGTTCAGCATCCCGACGGGTTTACAAGCACTTCCCACAACTCTTCTTAATAATTTTATTTTGTTTTTCATAGGTATATAGCTGAGCGGGGTGACGCTAAAAATGTTGATATTTTAACATATTTTTTAGACCTCATCTGAATTTTTTAGAACTGTCCTTTATAAATATCCAGAGATGTTTTATTTACAAAACAACTTCCTAAGACAGGGAGACATCTTCTGAGTCATTCCTTTATGGAATAGGGATAGCGTAAAAATATAATAGATGATCATGACAAGCTTAGCTCGGAGATTGAAATCAGTCAACTTCTTAAAAACAACATATTTTTCCAACACAGATATATATTTCAGAAATATACCATTGATATTTGCACAAATTTTTCAGAAGTTATTTCAGCGAAGGAATTTTCTATCGTCTTTGTCTGAATATCTCAGTGTATAGGTATGTGTATTTTTCAAAAAACACAAGCTAATAAATTCAAATCAAAATCAAAACAGAAAGCAAACTAAAAGGAAAACAAAAATAAAAAATATATACATAATATACAAGGGTAGTTATCAAGCAAAATATCTTTTCAGGGCTTGGCCATTCACCGGATAGGTGTCAAGTTGCCCTTCAAGATTCTTCAATCGAAAGGAACTAGGACTGAAATTTTCAGCAATTAAAAATGGTCTGAGCCATAAGTTTTGAAATTTAGAGTGCTCACCCTTTCCTTTGTGTGGTTTGTCCCACTTCAAGACGAGATCACCTACTTCAAAATTCCTATCAGAAGCAGAATTAGAATCGAACCAGCTTTTAACCAATTGTTGATGTTGATCTAAATTGCGCTTAGCTTGGGCTCTTACTTCTTCCAACTTCATCAAAGCGTTAATTCAGTTTTCTAAAGGGGGACAATCTTCTTCTTGGACCTTTTGTGACAACTGAAGCGAAGGAAGAAGAATGTGAGGTGGCAGAATTGCTTCTCTGCCATAAACGAGAAAAAAGGGGGAGTTACCTATAGCAGCTTTTGGCGTTACCCTATCAGCCCACAGTGCGTTCAGCAACGCATTGTGCCAATTTTTGTGATTTTCAACCACAGTTCTCTTGATAATTTTAATCAAGTTCTTGTTTGTTGATTTTGCTAATCCGTTGCCCTGGGGGTAGTAACTAGCAAAATACTTCAGCTTTATTCCTTTCTCCAAAGTGAACTCGCTCATCTCAAGAGAAGAAAAGTATGAAGTGTTGTCAAAGACTAGACAGTCAGGGATACCAAAACGAGTGATAATATTCGAGTTTAGAAAAGCGATTACCTGACTGGTGTTGACAGTTCTTAACGCAGAAGCTTCAGACCATCGAGTAAAGTAATCTGTGGATGTCACAATATACTTGTGTTGTTGCGAGGATGGAGGGTTAACTAGACCTATGATATCAAGGCCCCATTGCTGGAAAGGAGAATCTACTGAAACGGGTTGCAAGGGAAAGGCTGGTTTTTGCAACCGCCCTGATGCTTTCTGACAGATGATACATTTACGACACAAGGCATGGGCGTCCCTAAAAAGTGTGGGCCAGTAGTAACCGGCTCTTAAAACCTTATGAGAGGTGGTGTCACCACCGAAGTGACCACCAGCTTCTCCTGCATGCAACTTGAGCAAGACTTTTTCTACTTCGTCCTTTTCAAGACAGCGCATCAGTACGCCGTCAAAATTCTGACGAAACAGTACACCGTTAACAAAATGAAAGGAGGCAGAATTTAGCCTCAATGCTCTTCTCTTGGCGGGGTCAAGGTGACGGGGTGCTGACCCATGTTCAAGACAGAATCTAATATTGTCGTACCAAGGACTAACGAGGTTTTGTGCGCAACTGATCAAACTTTGAACGTTTTATCCTAGGTTTGATGTATCACTATCTTCTTGTTGTCCTGTTTCCGAATCAACAACCAACTTACACAACCCTTGGCCTCTCACAATCTGAGCTGGGGTGATTTCTAAGTCATACTCCTGCAAGGAGGTGACCCAGTTATCTCTCTTCTCTCCTAACTCCTTATGTACTAACAAGTTCCTTACAGCAGGGTAGGGGACAATGACTTTCGTCCTTGACTTCAAAAGATAGGACCGAAAATGCTTAACTGCTTTGAAAACAACATAGGCTTGCCGATCAACCGCTGGGTAGTTAAGTTCATCACCTGTGAAAGCAGAGCTCATAAAGGTAATGGGTACTTCATTGTTCTCGACATTCTTTTGGGTTAGGACGGCGGCATAGGAACGATCAGAGGCAAAAGTGTAGAGTGTAAAATCTTGAGAGAAGTCAGGGCTCATGAGAGATGGAGCATCTATTATGGCCTTCTTTATGGCATTAAAAGCTTGATTTTCTATGGGTCCCCAGTGATATTGGGTGTCTTTCTTAATCAGGTTCTGTAGAGGCCTGACCATTTCAGAGAAACTGGGGACAAATCTTCTCACAAAGTTAATTTGGCCTAAGAAAGACTACATGGATTTTTTGGATGTAGGAGGGGGAAGTTTAGCGATGACTTGAGTCCTCTCGGGGTCAATAATCATTCCTTCACTAGACACAATTAAACCTAAGAGTTTACCCTGTTCTATTGCAAAGATGGAATTTTTGGGGTTCAAGGAGATGCCATATTTACGACATCGTAAGAGAACGGCTCATAAGTGAGCTAGATGATCGTCTTTGTTTTTAGAATAAACAGTCACATCATCTAAGTAAACTACAATAGACTGATTGATTAAGCCTTGAAAATCAATGTCCATTTCTCTCTGAAAGGTAGCACCAACATTAATCAATCCAAAGGGCATTTTGCGATAAGCATAAGTGCCCCATGGGGTACGGAAGGTAGTTTTGAGTTGGTTTGGTGGAGACATCAAGACTTGGTTGTATCCAGAGAAACCATCTAACAAGGATAGCCTCTCGGAACTAGATACATGTTGATGGATCTGTTCCATAGGTGGGACAGGATAATTGTCTTTGTCAGACGCTCTATTGAGGTTTCGGAAATCGACGCAGAGTCGGATTTCCCCGTTTTTCTTCTGAACTAGGACAAGGTTGGACACCCATTGAGTGTGCCTAATAGGAAAAAATATTTTAGCACTTAGGAGTTTATTCAATTCTTTTTGAACGGTCGGTTCTAGTTTAGGGTGCATCTTCCTCAGTTTCTGTTGGAAAGGTAAGGTTTGGGGCTTCATCGGGATGACATGCTGTATGATATTAGGGTCGAAGGTTTTAAGATCATCATACATCCATGCAAATACATCCTTAAATTCTTTAAATAATTTAACAAATGCAGCTTTTTCTTGTCTAGAACATCCCAAGCCTAGGTTAATGCACTAAGGATTTTCACTAGTTCCTAAGTTCACTTTTTCATAAGACAACGGGGCACTATTGGTTTTACAATTGACCGTCTTTTTAAATTTATCTTCAAAATCATAAAACTTCTCTAATCTAACTATGTATTTGGGTATGGAATTTACCATGTTCGATAGTGCTTCAGGGGATTTCGGATCAGGTATTACCGTAAAATCGTGCAAATTGTTATCATGCGTGCGTTCATCTATCACCGCGCCTTGAAAGGTTTCTTCCATGTGCAGAAAGTTAATGATCTGCTGATCATCGTCAAATACTCTCCAGTTCGTGATATTATCAGGAACAGATGGTTGAAACACTAGCTCGATAGAGAATGCGTCTAGGGACAAGCCTTCTACAGGAAGAAGTTTAGAGGCTACATTAGCTAATAGATATGCTTCAGCATTATTTAGTCTAGGAATGGAATTTATATTCAAAGCGGAAAATTTATTCATGAGACTCCATACCTCAGACTGGTAACTTTTGAGATGCGAGGAAAGACAGTGTATAGAATCTCTTACCTGTCTAACCACTATTTTAGAGTCGTCAAATACAACCAGGTTTTGAATGTTCATATCCAGAGATTTTCTGAGACCTTGCAGTAAAGCCTCATATTATGCAGTATTGTTAGTACATTCAAATTCTAGTCTACAAGCCATTAATGTCTTGTTACCTGCTGGATCGATAATGATGCAACCTACACCAACTCCTTCTTTAGACTTAGAACCGCCGAAATATAGAGACCAAATTTGATTTCCATCGGGCACATGGGACTGTTGTATAGAAGCTATTGGTTGCATATATGCTGCGATCTCGGACTGTTGTTCTGGATTGATGATAGGTGAAGCCTCGGCCATGAAATTGCCAAAGAAGGTGTCCATCCCTTGGACTTCAGGTGAATCAGCAAAAGGTGTATATGGTTCGTTGGGATCGTTCAAATCTGTGACTGTGAACTTAAGGTAGCGCTCACGATTCACCCTGATCTTGTTAGGCTTACCATTCTCTGGGAGCCATAAGTGAGACCAGTCTATTGCGAAGTAACCATGTAGTTGCTCCGACCAGTCCTTGCTTAAAAACAAACCATACACTTCTGGAATATCCACAACAATTATATCAATAACCTAATGAACCTTTGGGTTAGACGATAATCTAATCAATACATTCTTTAGTTCGCCTATGACTATAACATTGGTCTGATCAAGTTGTATGATTTTCAAAGTAGATGGTTCCACTTCAGTGTTAATCTTTTGGCAGAAAGACCAAGGCATCACATTAGATGATGCTCCTGAGTCCACCATACAATTATGCACATTTCTATTGAAAATTTCGAAAGTTAACAAGAAAGGAGGTACATTTTTTCGAGTGGTAGGAGTAATAGCTTGTGGCTTCTTACTCGCAATTTCTAAGGCTACTTTATCTGCATTATTTACATTATTTACATTATTTACATCATTTACATTATTTACAGGGACTACAAGAAGGCTTCCTTTATCTTGAGGATCAGGATTATTTTTAGTGGAAGTCTTCTGCGGAACTTTGCTTTACACAACCTTGTTACCAATTGAATTACCATTTTTGCCTTTCTCTGAAATATTTTGCAACATTTTTTGAAGCAGAAATGGAAAATTCAATAAATCATAAATAGAGATGTTAGCCCTTAACTTTTTAATACCTTCAACAACATCATAATCTAAGTTGGGGTTCACATTACTTTGTTTAGTCTCAGCTAATTTAGATGGCTTTAGAGTCGAAGTTGTTGTGTTTTCGGTAGAAGGTTTGTTAGTTGTCTTACTCCTAGTATTATAAGGGTGAACAGTCTCGAAGTTAGCTTGAAAGATGCTATCCGAGAAGTGTCCAAATATGTTTGGAGAAGACTCTTCTTATTGAACTGTTTCTTGTTCAACTACCTCCTAAGGGGTCTCAGGGGGTATCAAGTTATCTTGGGCTTCTAGAATTGTTTGAAGGGCACATTGCAAACTTTCTAGATTTAAGCCTTAGGGGGTTGGATTAGGTCGGTTGGTAGGGAAAGGCTTTCGGAAAGGGGGCTTGTAGGGTCCTTTACTCGAGGAAGCTTCTTCAGTCGAACTTTTTAAGTCTATAACTTGATTCGACAGTTTTTGAACAACTTTAGTTAAGTTTTCCAAATCAGAGTTTTCAGGTTGTGTTTTACTTTGAGTAGGTCTGGGGAGAATTTCAATCTTCTTTTTGGAAGAAGAACTAGTCTCGATTTCATTGCTAGAAGAGTCTTTAATACTAAGTATATCCTTTTCAATCTGGCTGGCCTCCTCGAAGGCCTCTAACAACGTGGCTTTCTTGGATCGTTTAACCCAAATAGCTATGCTTTGATGCAAAGCTTTAGTATAGTAAGCTATTATAAGATTCTCGACAGGCATAAAATCTACAGGGATTCGGTTTTTAAGTGTTAATAATCTTTGATTAAAGTCTTTAACTTTTTCTTTTGAGTTCATTCTTAAACTTAAAAGGTCCATGACTAGGACCTCCAGAGGTTTACCGTCTCCGAATTTTTCCAAAAAGCATGACTCAAACTTTTCCCAAGACACGATGGTATGGGGTTGCTGGGAAAAGTACCAAGTGGATGCATTACCCTCAAAAGTATAAGGGAACAACCTACAGACAACGTCTTCAAGTTCAACATTACGGAGTCTGATGGCTAACATAAATTTTTTGATATGATCTTCAGCTATCTGTTTTGAGTCAGGGTCGAACTTTGGAAGCCATTTCTCCGGGTGTTTAGGTAAAGGGTGTTGGGCTCCAGGTACAACTACAACATCCTGGTCAAGCCAGGGTCTAGCAGGGTTGTTCTGATTTGCCATTGGGGTAGTGGGTGTGGAAGGCTGAGAAGGTGAATTGCCTTTGTCTGACAAGGAATCTCCTCCAAAAGAGGAAGGAGATGAGGGAGGTGGTGAAGGAGGTATCCCAGATCCTCCTGTAGTAGGATTTGCGATTGGATCTGTGGGATTCACAGTGAGGTTGGTGTCACCTAATTGTTCTCTGATATCAGAGAAATCCAAAGGTTGACCCCACAGACGGTTTGGTTGCCTAAGGCAAGATAAGGCACTATGTGTTTTAATAATATATTTCCGGACAATCTCTTGTATGTCACCACCTATAGGATTAGGGGTTGCTGGCTCAACTGTGATCTGTGGATCGTCGGTCGAAGTAGTTTCTGTTTGAAGGGGAATATTATCGTGTGAATGGATTCTAGTCACTATAGGTGAGTGATTAGTGGGGGGAGGAGTCTTGCGACTGCCTCGTGCCATTAATTAAGTTCAGGACCTCCTTCTAGCGCCATTTGTTGACGGGCGAAATTGACCATCCATCAACTGAGAGAGTGGAACCGGTCCGGGGTTGTCTAATAACCCAAGTCGTTTGGAATGAACCACCCTGACGGGTTTAGCGGCTCCATTAGCCGATCTAAGGTCCTAAGAAAATGAAAGAAAACTAATCTAAACTAACTAATCTAACTAAAAATAAATAAAACAAACTAATAAACTAATCTAATTAAAACTAACTACTAAACAAACTAAACTAAAACTAAAATAAACTAAAATACTCTAACTATTCTATATCTAATCTACTAATTACTATTATACTAACTCTAATTAACTATCTAATTACTAATTACAGTATAACTTATTCACAAAATATACAATATTGACAATTTACAGATTTAAATAAAACCTGAAAAACTCATTTGCATTCTGCCCTAAAGACAGAGAAAGATATTTTTTGTTGATTTTTTATAATTTTATGAACAAGAAATAAAATAGAAAACTAATTAAACTAAAATACTAATCTAAACTACAAATATGTCTAATCAAATCAACGAAAATAATCACAAACTAACCTGGAAATTCGCTCCAGATTTGCCCTGTGTATGATGACTGTGCTAGCATATCGGACGAAGGAAACTCACACCGAATAATCCAGAAGCTTCTTGTAAACGATAGCTGCAAATGCTCTTTAAGTTTGTTTACAGGACAAACAAGACATAAAAATCACAACAATTATATGATTTATAAATCTCCACAATTAGGTAAACCGGTTATGTAAAGACTTATACAGAATAATCCAATTGATGAAGAAGAGAAATCTGTCATTCATAAATTGAATCAAGTAATTGCTATGTTTTTAAATACTGGAAGAAATCATATATGGATCATATTAATTAAATCATATCATTTTCAAAAGACTAAGATAACTAAAGTAGTCATTAATCAAATGCAAACTGATAACATAAACATGAAACAAAAGATTGATATTATGAAAAGCTAAAGCTGTAGCAGAACATCAATTTCTGTCTCAATCTCTATTAGATATCCATTATCCTAGTTCTCCCACAAGCGAGGATGATGCTTATTACAAAAAATAATAAGTATTTATAAGTTTTCCACAGGGTAAAACCTCCCTGTGGAAATTATCACACTGTTTACATAAATCTGGGAAGATATTCCCAATTTTAACTAAACTAAGTAACTATAATAAAACTAAAACACCCAAATATCTCTTGAACTGCCCAACATGTCCCATGCAATTCGAATTTACCTGAAACGGGTCAGAAATAGACAAGTTAGAGAGATATTTTATTAATAAAATGATAGAAAATTTAATTCTATAAACTAGCTACAGAATCAGCATTGAAATTAATCAAAAATCTTTTTAAAAAATTCCATTTAATTGACATCCAATAATTATTTGAGAACGAATCATAAGTTGAAATCGTTATTCCATTATGAACTCAAATAGGATCCAAATCAATTAAATGACTACAGAGATAGACATACTCTATTTTATTTTTGTTACCACATGATCGGGTCAACAGAACCATAATCGAACAGTTGAGAACCCGTTTGACATCCAATGCAATCAGTACAAAAACAAATCTTATGCATTTGTTATGCCATTTTACCAATAGGAGATATGATCGAATCGAACAGGATCGTTTACAATTCGTTATGGCTGTGACGATATAGCAAACGAAAACGTAACAAGGTGTAACAGAGTGTGTACAAGATATCCGATCATTTGTTTTTGCAAACTAGGGTAAGCAAGATCGATTATATTCAAACGAATCGTAACCAGATTTGGTAAAAATAACACAGTCAATCAATTCGTTTCATAACCAATCGAATCCAACAGTTGTGAAATCGTTTTGATATCAATTGAAACGATTATAATCAAAACGATTATAATCAAAACAAATGGCAAGCAGCTGTTACGCTGCCTTGTCAACAGGAAATATGAATTCGACAAGATCATTCCAATCGTTATGACTGTGTTGACACAAAAAACGGTTCATGCCACGAATAGATCAAATCAAACCGGCATGAAAATTAATTCAAATAAAACCATAACAGGCTCGAATGGTCGGCAATAGAATTCATAATTTGTTATGGCAAAATGGGCAAACGACTTTGATCAAAACGAAATTGTTTCAATCAAACGAATCAATTGGCTAGGGTTTAGCATAGCTGTCACGAATCGAATCCATTCCATGATTCGGGCACACCTGCACTGACTTAAATGGACATATTATTTTTATAAAAACAGAGTAGTTTGTTTCCCAAATTAAAATCGAACAGAGCAATATTTCAACTTTGAAAATTGTAAGACAGAGTATATCGTAACAACCAAACTCAATAACATCATTCACCAACCACAGCATATGAATTTTAACAAAATCAAATCTGAACATGATTGTGTTCTAAACTGAGTATGAAAAACTTCCTTTTCAAATCGGATACAAACCAATCCAGTCGAAGACAAACTATTAATTTCGTTAACTCAATAAATCAAACCAATTAATCAAATCCAAATGAAGACCACACAAATCTAATCAAAATCTATCGATTTCTATACTAGGAATGATCAGATCGCATATCGAATCGAAATTTCTTTTTATTCAAAGCAAAGCTATATATAGAATGCACGCATTATAACAGAGTCATTCAGAGCTATTTAAAAACTAAATTCAAATCATTATAACAATCTAGATTATTTACAAAACAAAAATGATCTCAAAACCATACCTGTATAGCGACGAAGCTGCTTGATTATGCCAATTTAGAATTGACAACAGCCGTGGATGATTCCACGTTTTTGAACAAGATGGAGTCGGTTGTCTTTTGATTTTTATCTGTTGCTTGGAGCTTGGATTTTTGACTGGTTAGCACTGCAATTTGATCTTCCATTGATTGAATCTTCGATTGGAGAATGGGAACATCAATGTAATATTGTTCTAACCATGAATCGCATTGGTCACAGGGTGACTGTGTGGGTTTAGATAGAGCAGGTGAGGGTTTGGGAAAATGGCTGAGCGTTTCACGAGGCAATTTAATACCCGGGTAGTCAGGGTCATTCTTTAGGCAGGGGGGAAGGTTTGATACAAAATCATAAGGGGGCTCGGGACATAAACCTTGCGAGTAGGGGTACTCGCTGGCCAAGAAACGTTCAACATCAGAATCAGAATCCTCACTCAGAACTATAGGGTTGGACTTGGAAGAGGGTTTCGATTTGTTTCTGGACATTCTCGAAATGAGCCGGGCATTCCTTTTCCCTTTGGCATTAGAAGTAAGGTTTGCCTTGGGTTTTTTACTCATAGGCTTCTTAATAGCCTCTGCACTCTTAGTTATAGTGTCGGGTAAGCCACCACGAGGGTCGGCCGAGGGTTTAGGCAGTAGGAGATGTAAGGGTACAGGCAGTTCAGCCTTGGTTTCAATTACCACAGGTTTATCAACCTATACAGGGTCGGTGTCTTCAAAGCCATTATAGGCGATGAAAGCCCTCCAACTATCACCATGCAAACTGAAATGATAAACAACGATGAGCTTAATAAGCCCATGGTGGAACAGGCTGTTGTCAGCCTTCTGCCTCTTAAACTTTTTCGACATTTTATACAGGGAACGATGAAAGTAGAAAGGCATGTTTAGAGGATACCCTATAACAATCATCAGCAAACGTAGGTGATAGAAGAACAAAAGCCCGTATCGACCTTCACAGGTTATGAACTGCTTGACTAGCATTAATAAGTCGTGCCATCGTGGTTTGAGCAGAGATATGGGCATACCTCTGTCACAAGAGGTAACTTTGCGCGATTGAAACAACAATGTCCATGGCACTTCCTCGACCTTGCAATTCTTAAACCAACACTGTCCCGAGGCAGGTAATCCTGTAGCTGAGCTGATAAACTGCTCATCAATATCTAACTATATGTCACCCACCTTGGCTCGACAACCATCGAAAGTCATGGCAAACTGTCATGCTACACAAAGGTTAAAACCCTCAAATCATTTCACGAAGGTAAGCCATCCATTTTCCTCCAAATATTTGCAGGCATTATCAAACATTAACAGGGCTTGGTTGCCATTGGGCTCGACTCACACGACTGGTGCCATGGAGTTGAACACATGGTAAGGGAAGGGTTTGGATTCACCAACGCACACAGGAGCAGAGTTACCGAAGCTGAACGAGCAAAAGGGAGAAGCATAAATGCGAGCATGCGAAGGTGGTGGAGTCTGCCATGCAAAATATTCATTATCCAAGTACAACCGCCGATTTACATAGTTGTTCAATCCATAATAATAGTTCAACCATTGAATCATGTGCCCAACTAATGAAATCAAATGTGTATACCAATGCGTGAAAACATTATGCCATAATGTTTAAACACCAAACTTATAAATCAAAACCAAAATCAACTACGCGCCAATGTATCATTTCATATAATCAAAAGTTTAACCAAGGTGCCAAGCGATATTCATATAGTTGACAAGCCAAAAGTTTTGAAAAGATTAACATAAAGATTATATCATATATATATAAAAATTTAATCATAACCCTTATGCATTTTCATAGAATCAATGTTCAGACAAGTCATATAAAGTGTAAATCCAAATGCTAAATGCCTTACAAACTCAATAAAACTCAGTCATACAATCAATCGAAGTATGAGAACCGATTAGAGGATCTTGCCAGTTGTATAATAATCAATAAAAGGTAAGCGCAATAGGCATAATGAAAAAAGAGATATTGATAGTTTAGATAATGATCGAAATATGACTTCGAAAGGAGAAGTTTTCACACTTACAGTCATGAAAACTTAACGAAGACAAATGTGTAAATGTCGCAAAAATGAAAATGTCGTTTATTGAAAATTGCGACAAAAACTTGATGTTTGCAAGACATAGGTGTAGGCAGCTTATAGGATCATAAAAAAAAAGTTAATTGGCTTCCAACAAGCCCGACCCATATCTGAGAGGAGAACATTCGATTCCGGAGGAACCAACCATTTCTGACCTCAGAGCAAAATCTCTTGGTCCATAAAACCCTCTGATTATTGATCTATCGGTGCCCATCGTCATACAAGTTAAACCTTACGAGCATTGGGTAGTGTCACAAGAAGCAATGGAAACAAATGCTACTACTTCTTCAGGAAATCCTCATATTCCCTCTACGACTGTCACTACAGGGGGTTTTACACCTCCTAACCAACCGTCGTCGGTCCGGACCACTATGGACTCGATTGCCTCTACCTCGGGAAATGGTTTGATTTCATCTATTGCGGTGATCACTGCTCCTTTCACCCAGAGTGTGACAGACCCTCCATTCTCATATGGGATGCCTGGCTTCAATACAAACTCTATCCTTTCCTACTCCACTCTACAGAATTTAGGTCTAGGGGAAGGGAGCTTGAATGCTCCTCTGCAAGGATCCATGGGTGGAACTTCAGCTCCCTATAATTCTTTCCCTTATGGAGGGGGTCATATACCCCCTTCGTCCCCTTCACTTGGTGGTGCTCACCAGCACTCCGTCGGGCCAAATGTAAACTATAGTTCGTTTGGAGCAGGTAGTCAAGGACTTCCTTCTTATAGAATGCTGGTAGGTTCAACACCATTCTCTTTGTTTGGTGCATTTGGTAACAACGCATTCTCTTCACTTGTCGTCTCGGCCGAGGGAAACCTCGATTATGGACAACAAAATCCTATGCAGGGTACTATTCCTGCACAAGGGGAAAACTTAGAAATTCCTTCCTCACAAGGACTTTGGAATTTGTCGCAAGGATCAGTTCCCTCATCAAGGATGCTGACCGGGAACAACCCCTTCCATAGCCAATGGAACCTCGGGCAAGGCTTAGGATCTATGCCCATCGGATCGGCAAGGGGAAACCTTTCCCAAAATCCTTGGAATGCAACATAAGCCCAACCTTTTACATCCTATTACGGGAGTCATCCGATGACATCTCAACAAGAAAAAAATCCATACGTTGGTCATGGCCATGGTTATTACCATAACCCTAGCCAACAACCTAAATTTTCCTGGCATCCTGGTGCCAGCCAAACTCCAGGATCCTTTTTCCCTGGTTATAATCAACAACCCAAATTACCGTTTCTGGCAAATTTGCACTTGCCAGACTTGACAACGTTATTAAACGACCCCATCTATCATGATATGTGTTTGCCTCCCATGCCAGCCAAGTTTCCTTCGGACATTCCAAAGTTCAAATCTAATCCTAATGAAGATCCAAGCGATCATGTGACTACCTTCCATTTATGGTGCTCGTCCAACTCTTTGAGAGATGACTCCGTCCAGTTGTGTTTGTTTCAATGCACTCTCATAGGGAGTGTTGAAAAATGGTACATCAAGCGCGACCACTCAAGATACTCTACCTTTAGTGAATTGGCGATGGTTTTCTTAAACCATTTTCAATTACCTGTGAGATACTACATCAGCACCGAGTTTCTGGCCAACTTTGAGTAGACAAAGGTGGAACATATCTCAGATCACATCCAAGAATGGAGATGTCGAAAGAGTTTGATAAAATTACCAGTCCCACCAACATTCCTTCTTGAGTGGTTCCTTAAGTCCTTGGTAACATAGTTATCTAAAGACGTCGCAACATCGGGGGTATTTTCAGAAGAAGAAGCGATAATGAGAGCTCAACAACTAGAGCTGATTTACTCTCAGTCTAGTTTACGTTACAAAGTTTTTCCAGATGCACCATGGTCGATACTTGACAAGACCAGACAAAGATCTAGACCACATGCCAATGATATTGTTGGTTCAGCGCAAATGAAGCCCGCTAATCAGTTGTCGAATCAATTGCAGAAATTGTCAATACAACAGACAATGGCTAGCCAGACCACTGATTCGGCTGCTCCCCCTAATCAAACGTTGGATGTACACAGCGTGCAATTGAAAAACCCAAAGGCCACCCAATATCCTAATGAAAATAAGAAACAGTGAAAGAAGGGTAAGGGGGATAAGAAACCTACCAATAATGTTGGCGGGGGAAACACAGAAAAGAATAAGTCGAAGTATCTGTGTAATCTTTTCACGGAAGACGATCTGACTCACCAATTCCCTCGACTTGCAGAGGCCCAGAAGTTATTGGCATCATGTTAATGAACCCATTTCCACATGGGAAAAATTTAACTCAAGCCTCTTTGAGTGCGGAAGGGGGCAGTCAGGGACCCCCTCCGTCTTCGAGTAATCCTTTGTCCGTGAATGTGTACATGATGAAAGGTAGCATTGATATAGCAACTAGGACATGCGATTACAGAATGCCAAACACCTATGAGAAGGGTAAACAAGCCAAAAACCCACCTCTTCCTCTCCATATTGAGAATACGTTGGGAAAAACAATGACACACATCCCAAAAGGTGCATTCAAGAAATATTCCCACAATCCAAACACAAGGGTCACCCAGAACTACTCTGTGGTGGAGGATTTGTATCAAACCCCTTGTGAAATGTCTTCTTTGGAAGTCCTCTAGAGTTGTCCTTCCCAGAGAAAGGCTCTATTAGTTGCCTTGGGATTTGTTGAGACTTGTAATCCGAGAATGATCATGATTGATACGACTAACTTAAAACCTTGTCTCCCTTACCACGTGGTGTTTCAGATAGTAGTGGCTTACACCACGGAAACTTTTACTAGGAACATTTTCTGCATGGTGGTTGATGAGGGTGCCTCGACATGCGTGATGTATTTGGCATGTTGGAAGGCCATTGGCCAACCCGTTTTGTCTCCATCACCTAATATTCTTACTGCTTTTGACGGTTGTTCATTCTGACCACATGGAATCATCCCCTCTTTCCCTGTACAGTTAGGGGGGAAGACCGTGTGTGTTGAGGTTGAAGTAGTTGATGCGTCTCTCAACTACAATATCTTGTTAGGAAGGATTTGGAACTATGCTATGCAAGTAGTGGTCATGACACTTTTTAGGGTCTTGTTGTTTCCACATGAGGGTTGGATCGTGTCCATTGATCAGTTATCCTTCTCCCGTCCTGACCCTTCATCGGGGGTATCCATGGTCCTGGTGATTGAAAACCCTCATCTTGACATCATCAACATATGGGTTGGTTTGTTCCCACCTTTTATGGGTACTTTCGATTACCCGCCTCTGACTGGCAATGTACATTACATATTAGTTGTCCCCGACCATCCTAGGGTTGAAATATTTCAAATCTTGTCATTTCGCACGACTTACTTTAACGATCCGTGGACTCTTCCTTCCCCATCAACCAGGATGGAAGGGACAAGGCACCATGGCATGGCCATGCTTTGTCCGCAGTATAAGTTGCGTACTCTATAGTCTAGAAAGATTTCGTCAACCCCGATCTGACTCCCACACAAGAGTTAGATCTGATTCTTGAGCCTATTTGGGCTCAAGGTTCCCTCACCGATACTGATTCTTTAGACTTAGTATTTCCCTTAGACGAGGCGATTATTGAGGTAATTACTAGTCCAGACAGACCCTGGGATGATCTCCATCACAGATCTTATTTCCTCCCAGAGTTAAGAAGACTTGAAGCATGTGAATTCACTCTGACTATGAATGGAGATATGGCTTGTCCTATAAATCCTTTGGCTACGCACACTGTTTACGCTGAAGGAAATATGGAAACCATCACTAAAATTATACCTATTGATATCTCTAGAACCCCTGATGTAATGGAGAATGTCTTCATCGGAGAAGACTGCTCTCCCGAGGAGATTCAAATCTACAAGGATTTATTTAAATAATTTTGCGATGTGTTTGTCTAGTCTTACGAGGAAATTCCAGGCATAGATCCAAGAATTGTTGAACATGAAATCACGACATATCCTGATGCTAAGATGGAAAGGAAAAAGGTTCGTCCAGTTAATCCTAGGAAAATAGCAGTTATTAAGGCTGAAGTAGAGAAACTACTCAAAGTTGGTTTCAACTAACCTGTTCAATTAACTCAATGGGTGTCAAATCATGTGCTAGACAACAAAAAACAGGGTACGATTCGCGTATGTACGAACTTCCGTGATTTGAGAAATACATGTCCAAAGGATAATTTCCCCACGCCATTTATTGACCAGATAGTCGATGAATGCACAGGTTACGAGGCCTTTTCTTTCATAGATGGTTTTTCGGTATACAATTAGATATATATCAAACCCAAACACCAACACAAAACCGATTTCATTTTTCCGTGGGGTACATTCGCTTATCGGAAGATGCCTTGTGGTTTGAAAAATGTTGGAGTTACTTTTCAGCAGGCCATGTCTTTTTCTTTCCACGATCTCAAACACATTGTCAAGGATTATCTTGATGATTTAGAATCACAATCTTGTAAGAGAGTTGATTATCCCAAACACCTCTGACTCATCTTTGAGTGATGTCGCTACTACTAGATTCGCTTGAATCCAAACAAATCCAGTTTTTGCGTAACGTCGGGTCATCTACTAGGTTTCTTAGTTTCAACAATAAGGATCATCGTCTATCCTCTAAAGGTTGAGGTGATAGTTTAGTTTCCTCCCCCATGCACATTCCCTCAGCTTCAAAGTTTACAGGGAAAATAAAACTTTTTATGGTGTTTCATCGCAAACTATGTCGATATCACAAAGGGTTTCATGCATTTACTGAAGAAGGACATTCCTTTTCATTGGGACGAAGCTGGAAGTAGTCTTGCCTATAGAGTGTCACCTTGATAAGACAACATCACATTTTAAACTTGTTTACGAGCTGGAAGTAGTCTTTCCTATAGAGTGTCAGATCATGTCTCTAAAGTTGGCAATACATTTATTGCTAGAAACTTCACCGCTTGAAGAGCGTTTATTGTATCTCGAGCATCTTAATGAGTAGTGTCATGATGCAGCCTTGGATAATGAGGCTCACAAACAAAAGGTCAAGTGTTAGTATGATAGGTCTGTTCATCCTCAGATTTTCTCTGAAGGCGACCTTGTCCTAGTCTATGACCAAGATAAGGATCCCCTAGGGGAAGGCAACTTCAAACCCATGTGGTTCAGACCTTTCATCATGAAGGAGGTTCTAAAGAAGCGCACTTATCATCTGGTAGAATTTGAGGAAAATTCTTTGGCAGACCCCAGAAATGGGCTCTACCTCAAGAATTATTACTCGTAGGTGGGTCACCTTGGGTAACTTCTTGTACATATGTATAGTTCTTATACATTTTCTCTTTTAGTTTTTTCTCTTTTTGGTCTTATGGATGTGTCATTTTTTGATGTCATTTCTTTCACTGTGGTAGATTTCAAGTGAACTAGAGGTGTTTTTTTGGATTGAGGACAGTGCTAGCCAGCACACTCTAAGGCTTGCTTCCGCAGCTTGGGTGATGTTCACACCTAAGAGCCAGTTGTTATCTTCAGGAGGTATCTTTTTAGGTGACGCCACAAATAATGTTGTCAAGTACAACGCAGTCATAGTGTTTCTTCGTGATGCTTTGTCACATGGTATCTCTCACCTCCGGGTCTACTTAGACACTCAGTTGGTAGTGTCCCAGTTAAATGGGGTTTACTACATTTACGATCCTACTCTACATCAACGGTTCCTTAGGGTACGTCTCTTAGAACAAAGCTTTGATTAGATTACGTATATCCATGTTCCTAGGAGATTGAATCAAATTACAGATACTCTAGCTAATCATGTATTAGATTGGCATATTGAACACATGTAAGAAAAAGCACACACACGCACATGTAAATACATTTGTAAAATAAATGTAAGCCATAAGACATAAAAAGATGTAAATACACATATATATATCGAAAATATCAGAGTACATGGGTGGGCCTAAGTGCCTCAAAAATATGTATAGTAAGAGTCACAGGGCTTATGCCCTCAAAAATATACAAAAGGTTCCCTTGGCACATAAGTAGTCTAGCCTAGCTAAGGGTCGGGCCTGTTGGCCCTGCCATAATGAACTACGATGTTTGAAAAATGTCGGAGGAGCTGGACCCAAGTCCATGGTAGCCCAACTACGTGAGGTTGCATTGTTGGTGGTAGATCCTCAATCTCTTCCATAGGGACTGTGCGATTGAGCACGGTGATGTTCCGCTCCACCCATCTCAATACCCTCTTAGCCTCTCTAGCTAGAGGCCCCCCTGCTACTGCTACTGGTCCGGTGGCTGTGGCTAGTCCTGACTCTAGTCGAGGATGTCGCCTAGTCCTCAAAAAGTCTATTGAATGCACTGGTATGACATCTACACATAATAGATACATAAGTGTCAGATACTCTGGTATACAAAAAAATGATATATACAAAAAGAAATAAAAATTAAATAACTCTGAAAAACAAACTTACCCATCTCTCCTCGCTCCGCTCTGGGAGGTACAAGCATGTCAGGATCTCTAGAAAAGTTGATCCCGACATAGGGGTAGTCCTCTATTGTCAGAATTTCTTATGCTCACCAGTCAAAAAAATTATCATTGAAGGTCGCTACGGTCCTCCCTCCCCCTTGTCGTGGCATCAACACCGCCCATTTGCATAATGCTGGGAGAGAGGCCACGTGCCCTCATATAATCTCTCACAGACTAAGACTAGGTACCCTATCAAAGAAAAAGGAACATAGAATAGTCTTGAAGCCAAAGTTTTTGTTATCCCATATCCGGCACTCTGTTAGTTGTCTCTTCATGCAATCTAGCATAGTTGTACTCCAGTCGAAAATGCGTGCATTTAAGCATTGCACCGCACAATGCATGTGCACCTAGGAGGCCTGATGTAATGCTACAGATCCAATAATCCACCCAATGAGTAACACTATCACCTTCAGCGATAGATTGTTGATCTTGTTTATCGACACCAGAGAACCCACTTTCTCAGTACCATCCTCGCAATGGAGTCCAATCAACTCCTTAATGTTGTGAGGCCTGGGGGGAAGGTACGCAAGTTAACTAGATCCCCTCTCCTTGAGAGACTAGTCAGGAAGTAAATATCTTCAGTCTTTGGAGTCAACGACTACCCCTCAAGCATAAATGCCTCAGCGTCAGGATGCCAGTAATTTATCAAATCATTCAGCAACCTGGGTTGTGCCCTCATAAACGGACACTAGAAGAATTTCAACAACCCACATTGACCTAATACAACAATAACAATAGGGTCTTGTGAGACCAAAAAATCAATGTCTTCATGCTCCCTCTCTCTCCAATGGACATACATCCTGCAAAATGGAAAATTCTTGGAGAGTTAACTCTTAATTTTTATTTTTTTTCCACATATTGGAGGGTGTACGCGGTCTGTATTGGACACAGTCGTGTATGCATGTGTGTAGATTATTTTCTGCATTCAGTCATACGTGGGCTGTCCCACTATTCCCCGCGTACATGTAGGGCCAACCTTTTTAAAGGTCAACGCACCCCCAAAAAACAAAAGGAAATACAAAAAGGAAGAATGAAAATGCAGGAGGGGCTAGTATGTACTTAATTGGTCCAAGCGGAAGTTTGTTTCATCCATTGAAGCTCTTAGAATCAACTCTTTTGGCAAAGGGGTGTTTTTGACTTTTTTGTCAATTCTCAATTCACAATGGTGATAATGAGCTGCCAGCTTCTATTTATAGACTTTTTGGCCCCTTTTTGTCATTTTTTGGACCCTTTGGTCATTTTTTCTAGCCTGAAAATCATTTAGTGTGGTTCTCGAGTTTCTTTTGGGATGTTACCATACATTTTACTTTTGGTTCAGTGAACGTTTTGAGAGTTGGGGCATTTTTAAGGTCCTTTGGTGAAAAGTATTTTTTCCAACTTTGTGCATTTAAGATAGGATTCCACCTCCACTTGTTGCACCTCGTTGTCTTTTTCTCTTTTCCATAGGATCGATCCTACCAAATTGTGACATAGAACCTTCACTCCTTCTCTAGAAGTGTCATAATTTAGTGGTAGATCCTACCTTCACATGGATGCCCTAGGTAGATCCTGGTTTCATTTTGGTGTCCATGTCGCCGCTAATGATTTTAGGATCGGGATTCCTTTTAGTCCTATATTGATTACGAATTTGGGCCTTCACATTTTTGATATGTTATCACTCTTGGTTTCACCCTCGATACTCCCAAAACAATGGGTCTTCTTTTAAGCCCTTTTCAGACCCTCTAAACATGAAAAGATTGTCAAGCGATCTTGTTTCCCTTCACACTCGCCAAACTAAAATTTGAAGGCACATCTTTCCGGTGGTATTTTACCCCTTTTTCGGTCTGGATGGTCAAATGTATGAACAAAGGTATACTCTAGGATCTTTGGTTCTCTAGAAGAGTATTCTCAGGTATACATTTAACCCTTTTTAGGGCCTGAGGGACTAAATTTACGAAAAAGGAACCCCCACATAGTCCATAGTTAATCCCTTTTCAAACTCCCTAAAATTGAAAATATTGTCAAGTGAGCTTGTTTCTTCACACTCATTAAATTGGTCCAAAATAACATCCCTTACAGAGTCCATAGTTAATCTTTTTTCAGACTCCTTAAATATGAAAAAATTGCCGAGTGATCTTGCCTTTTTCACACTCGTTAAAATGATTTTTAATAGACATTTGTTCGATGCTAGTTTACCCCTTTTTTGAACCGACTAGACTACCTTCGAAAAAGGTACCCCAGTGGAGTCTCCTTTTACTCTTTTTCAGACTCTCTAAAAATGAAAAACCATCGAGCTTACCTTCTTCGGGCTCATTAAAATTACACCGAAGGATGTTATCATTGTGTCTTATTAATCACATTTGCATTCCTGTGTCTTTGGCCTAATGTCGGCTCCATGTTGCTCTCAACTGAACCATCTGAAGCATGCCTTATACGCAAGCCTTGTATCACTTTGCCTCTGCATCTTGACACCTTGACCCATGGAGGATTTTTCCCGAGTGTCCTTTTCCTACACATGTCCCCTTTCTCTGAGCATCAGTGTGTTCCTTGCACTTGGAACTGGTATGTCTGCAACACTCGTTCCGCCTTTGTAACGTAGCATTCTTTTATTCTTTTTCAAGCTTTCCAAAATTATTGAAAAAGACAAAAAAAATCAAATATACCCCAAAAAGAGGAAGGGAAAAGTATTTTATTTTTGTTGACAACACAATGAGTCTCCCTTGGACAAAGAACATCCTTCCATTTGTTCGTCAAAGCTATAGAATTCAATACGACCTTAGGAATATGTTCTTGCTATGTAGAGTTGTGCCCTCCTCCATTTGGTTATCCTTCCAAACATATGGAGAGTTCGTGTTGCCTCCTGCATCTTGAAATTATGTCAATTCCATGCTGCCTGAGTCTCATCATTCGTCATGCTAAGTCCAAGGGAAGTTTTACTAAACTTGATTCAAACCTTCTGCAGTTTATCTCTTGTCCTCATGCCCAGCCACCCTGAAATTCCAATCAAGTCCTTTCTCAAAATCGATGAAGTTCTCTGCCTGATCACCGAGATCCTCTTGTTTGTTCCTGATGATCTGTCGAAGACCTCTAGGTAGTGAAGTCGTACACTAATATTACACTCCTACCCAAGTTTTGAAGATGTTGAAGTTGTTTCTCGAGCTCTGAATACCTCATCTCCATCCATCAGGCATCATTGGCTTCTTGAAGATGGATACTATACATGTATATATTTTGATTTTGAGATGTATATCCATTGTGTACTGCTCACAACTACACTTTATATAGTTGTATGGCATGGATCTGTAGTGTATTTGATTGGCATCCATGATTTTATTTCATCCCAAGCATGGGTATGCCTGCCTCGGTGAGACAAATCGTTATTTTGCAAATGGCACCTCCTAAACTCTAGTCCCTGGGCTCACTCACTTCATACGTTGGTGATGATTTGTAATGTATTTTGGCCATCAGATGATCTTCTGACCTCACACATTAGGGGGCATCTATTATAACACTAAATTTCACCAGACATGCATACCTGTCATCAGGCCATCTTACTTGCTATCTTTGCCAAGCCATCACTGAACAACTCTTCTAAAAAACTATGTTTTTGAAGGTGTACGTTCCTTGCACCACTACTGCCCACATACACATGCTTGTTGCACCACTATAGCCTGCGTACACTCACAAAAAGTGTGAAAAATGAAAATTGCAAAGGGATACGGGTTTTCGGGCTGTTGCCTAACTGTTTGACTGCCCATAGCCAGTCACCCCAACCTTTACTATCTTTTTGGCCTATAAAATAAGGTGTTGGGGTCCCATTCCAAAGAGAAGCATGAGAGCATAGAAACTCTGCCTAATTCAGTATTCCCCCATTGCCCCAATATTTTTCAACCACTTTGTGAGTTTGAGCCAAAATTACTTCTTCCTCCATTGCAAACCCTTGCAATTTCCCTAGAGAGAACTAAAGAGGAGAAGAATACGTGGAAGCAGTTAGTGCATGGTGAAGAGGAACCCAGGACCGCGTTCGAGGAGCAGTTGTCGATCTCATATTGTAAACGACTTTTGTGAGATTAATATAAAGAAATACTTTTTTCGTCCTGCCAAATGATGTCTTAAATCTCTATGATTCGTTTACATTTTTTGTTATGATGTCTAACCCACTAATCTGTATATAGAATGCATACTTGTAGTTTCTTGTTTGTCTTTTGGTGAATGCAGGTTGGCCTTGGGAGGAGATCTGCAGTCGAGAAACAACTAAGCGCAAAGGGATCGATACCGGATGTGGAGTTTAAGGTATGCCTATTGTATCCCTATACTTTTTATTTTATGTATGATTGTGGGGTAATGACAAGATAGTTGTTAAAAGTAGGAGACTTTAGACAGTTATCTCTACCTGCACTTTATAACCCTAGTGTAGTCTGTAGAAGGGTTTTCCTGCTATAGAAATCATGAGTAATGCGCTATTATGGTAATGATCCCAAGGAAAATGCACATTAGTTGGTGATCATCCCAAAGCTACATGATGATGATCACAATGTGGCATCTAGACTCCAATCAACTAATCAAACTGAAGTGTGAAATTAAGAGAATATTCTCCTAGAGGAATATTCTCCCTAAACTATAGGACACTGAATAATGACTAATAAACAAAGGGTAAGCCTTAGGAAAAATAAATCCTAGGTGTGTGTGAAGTATCTCCGACATAGATGGCTATTATTGTTCTAGGAATTTGATTTTGAAGTAATAGTCAAACCAGAGAAGCTGAATGCAGGACCAGATCACTTTTCAAGGGTAACCAATGGAGAAGAACCTACTAACTTAGAAGACAACTTCCCTAATGCATAGTTATTTTTAGTACAGGTAGTTGATGAGTACTTCATTGATGTCATTGAATTCTTGAGTACAAGAGTGGTGCCAAAGGAGTTTAGTATCACACAGAAGAAAAATCTGGTATTCAGAGTTGCAGACTATCAACTCATTGCAGGTCAGTTATACAAGCTAGTCATAGACAACATTTTGCGAAGGTGTGTATTGGAACATGAACGACCCAAGGTTCTAGTTGAATCTCTTGAAGGTATAGTTGGAGGACACTATGCAGGAAAATATATCATGAAGAAGGTATTGCACGCAAGTTTATGGTGGCCGACAATTCATAAAGATGAAAAAGAATATTGCCAGAACTGTGATGTTTTTCAAAGAGTTGGAAAACCTAAAACGAGGGATGTGATGCCCCTAAGACCACAAGTAACTCTTTAGTTATTTTATGTTGATTTTTCAATAAGTTAGTTTAAGCATGTATTTCATTTCAATTTGTGTGTGTCTTAACCATAAACAATAATGTTGCAGCAACCAAGATCACAAGAAGAAACACCATGCACAAGAACACAAGAAGTATCCTGGGAAACCCTTCTCAACAAGGGAAGAAAACCCTTCTCAACAAGGGAAGAAAACCCAACCAAATCATTTTTCTATATTATTCAAGAGAAATACCTTCACCACCAAGAAATACCTAGCACACAAGAGTGTGCTCAAACCCTAGAAGATTACTTCCCAAGAGAGGTGCGCACTTTTTCCAAGTAAATGCACTTGTTGAAATTTCCAAACTCACATGAAGTATATGATTCCACAATGGGGAATCTTCCTTTACTTATATTAAACTTGTCTTACCAGCATAAGTGTCTATTGCCTCAATAGGTTCGACCTCTCTAAGTCACAATATAATAATAATAATAATAATTATTATTATTATTATTATAATTAATATTAACCAGATTAATTATCTTTTACATTTATTATTAATCACATTAAGGTAGGGCTAACTTGTACCCTTTACATAAAAATTAGGGTTACAAGCAGGTCTGACTCTTGAACAATATATAGAAAAGGATCTGATACACCCACTAGTGCTCATCCACTAGGGGCACATCCACATGGATGTCATATCTCTAGTTCATTGCATTACACAGAAGAACCAGATCTTCACACGTTCACCTGTGCTCGTCCACACGCATGTACACTCTACAAATATTCTTTCCCACTGCCTCACACAAGAGAATCATTTGGATTCTTCTCATCAACTCTATTTCTCATAGGAGTCTAATAAATCATCTCCATTTATGTTCACATTACGATGCACCCAGCACTTTGGGGTTTCACACATTCACCTTGTGCTCAGCCACAGACACGTCTAACTCAACAGATCGTCTTTCCCACTAGATAATCATCTAGAGTTCTTCTCAACTCTATGAATGGAGGAGGTCATCTCTACATTCCTAGCTCTATCTTAGGAAGGAACCACGTACCCTTCTTAAGGGGTTTCTCTCAGGTTTGTAAGCTGAGAAAAAGACTCATATAGCTGCAATGATCCACATCTCATAGTTTTGTAAGCTGGAGAATGTATCACATAGCTGAAATCATCAACACTCCCTCTCAGATAGGGACGCATTTTCCATTATGCCAAGTCTCTCATGGAAATACTCAAATTTTGTCTTGGCAAGTGGTTTAGTGAAGATATCTACAATTTGTTCATGAGTAGAGATATATTGCATGTGTATTGGCTTTTTTTACACCATGTCTCTGATATAGTGATACTTGATTTCAATGTGTTTCAATTTTTCATGAAACACTAGATTCTCAGAGAGATTTACACAACTCTGGTTGTCATAATGAATAGTAGTCGGATCCATCTCATGATTAAACAAATCAATACAAATTTTGTGAATCCATACTGCTTCACGAACTGCCACACTTAGTGAAATGTACTCTGCCTCTATTGTACTTAAATCCATGAAGATTTGTTTTCTACTACACTAGGAAGCCATGGTTGATCCTAAGGTGAAGCAGTAACCTGAGGCACTCTTTCTATCTACTGCACTTCCTTCCCAATCTGCATCGACATATCCTTCCAAGCTTAAGTCCACATTGGTTGCATATCTCAGGCCATAACCAATTGTGCCTTGTAAGTATCTCAATAGGTGTTTTGCAACTATCCAGTGTGTATGTTTTGGTTGGCTCATAAATTGGCTAAGCACATTCACTTCATAGAAAATGTCTGGTCTGGTGTTAACCAGATAGATCAATGATCTAATAAGTTGTCGATATAAATGTGGAACTACGTCTCATGAATCAGTGTCACTCATTTTCTTTAAATCCATTACCATAGGAGTAGGCATGGATTTGCATCCTGTCATTTTGAGTGTTTTCAATATATCCATAGTATATTTTCCTTGAATTAGGAAAATTTCATCTCTTCTCTGCCATACTTCTATTCCCAAGAAATGATTCATCGGACCCAAATCCTTCATTTCAAATTTGGAAGTTAATGCTTTCTTGCATTCAACAATGAGTCTCTCTGAACCGGCGAGGAAAAGATCATCCACATATAAGACCAAAATCAAACACTCATTGCCATCAAGTTGATAATACAAGTTTGGATCAGCTGCACTTTTTTTGAAGCCCAAACTCATCATAAATCCATCCATTTTCTCGTACCAAGCACATGGTGTTTTTCTTAGTCCATATAGAGATTTCTTTAACCTGCATACATGAGATTTTTCATTGTGTATAATGAAACCTTTTGGATACTTAATATAAACTTCTTCCTCAATTTCACCATTGAGAAAAGTTGTTTTTACATCCATCTGATGTAGCTTCCAACCCATGGAAGTAGCTAGTGCAAAGATAGATCATATGGAGGTATATCTGGCTACAGGTGCAAAAGTCTCATCATAGTCGACTCCCTCTATTTGTGAGAACCCTCTGGCCACAAATATTTCTTTGTATTTTTCAATGCTTCCATCAACATAATGTTTGATTTTGTAAATCCATTTGGAGGTCACTACGGACTTTCCCTCTGGTCTTGGAACAACATCCCATAAATCATTTTTTTTAATATAGATTGGTATTTTTTAGTCATGGCATCTTTCCATACTTTTTCACCTGAAGCTTCTCCATGAAAAGTTGGCTCTGAGTCAATAATGTGGGTCATGGCTAAAAGGTATCTTGAGAATCTCTTTGGTCTCTTCCTTTCTCTAGTTTCTCCTTGTGGAGCTTTATGCCCCTCTTCTTCTAAAGTTTCTCAAGCCCAAGCAGATATTTTATGTCCAAATGTGATGTCTCTGGGTATGTTGCTTGGGGCAACTGAATCTTCTCGAGAAATTGGATCAACTGGAGCTATTGGCTCATATGAAATAATATTTTTCTCCCTCTGAACTGTTGAAGGAGGAGGAGGTATCATTTCACTATCGATTTGCATCTGAGCTTCTCTATATTTATGGAAGGCTACTTATTCTTCAAAAGGAACATCTCTTCTTACTTCAATTTGTCTCTGACCTGGGATGTGGATTCGATATGCCTTTGAGGACTCACTATATCCTACAAATGTACCCTTTCTTCCTGAAGGTTCTATTTTGGATCTCTTCTCTTTGGGTACATGAAGGTACATTGGGCATCCAAATATTATGAAGTGTCTGATCTCAGGCTTCACTTTGGTGAATGCTTCTTCTGGAGTAATGTTCTTCAGGATCTGATGAGGACTACAGTTTTTAACATATATTGTTTTCATATAAGCTTCTGCCCATAGAGTCATAGGTAGAATCGGATCATGTATCATTGTTTTAGTTTCCTCAATGATAGTTCTTCTTTTCCTTTCAGTAACCCCATTTTGTTGAGGGTTGTAAGGAACTGTGAACTCCCTCTTGATTCATGCTTCAATACAAAAAATGCTAAATTATTTTGAGGTGTATTCTCCTCCATTTTCTGATATCAATATTTTGATTTTCCTTCTGGTCAGGTTTTCAACCTGAGATTTGAATTCTTGAAACTTGGTAAGGACTCCATCCTTGTTTTTCAAAAAGTAAATCTAGGTTTTTCTGGAGTGATCATCTATGAGTAGTACATAGTATAAGTACCCATTTAAGGATGCAACAGTCATTGGACCACATACATCTGAATGTATTAGGTCCAATATTTCCTTGGATCTGTTGTCACTACTAGTAAAGGATCCTTTAACATTTTTTCCAAGGGCACAACCTTTGCAAACACATTTATGCTGAATTTCTTTGGTAGACCTAATATTGTTTTCCCTAGAGATGGAAGATCTCTATAATGAATGTGAGAAAGTCTTCTATGCCATAATTCACTTAAGTTGATAGTGTCATGTAGTAGGGCTTGAATAGGTTTGATGGTCAACTTGTACAATTTGTTTTCTCGGATACCAATTACTTTGGAAGAGATTATATGAGAGTCTTTGTGCCATGCAAGAAATCTTCCTTTTGAGAAAGTGATTTTGTAACCTTTGTCTTCCAAGGTTGAAATAGAGACAAGGTTTCTCTTCATTCCGGGTACATATAATACTTCTTCTAGTTTAAGCTGCATATTTGAATCTAGTTGGAAACTAGAAGTTCCAACTCCTCTCACATTATATTTGGCATCATCTCCAAGAACGACATGTAGACGTGTCTCTTTCTCGATGAAATGTGTTGGATGATTTATAAGACCTGTCATGTGCATGGACGCACCACTGTCAATTATCCAAGTTTTTTCATTGATAGGAACCATACCTGAGAGTGTTGATATGTTTATGTCTTCATTTCTTTGGAGTCTTGTCTTCCTGGAACTGAGCTTGCTTCCCATCGTGATTTTTCTCATCTTCACAAACCCTTGTCAACTAGGCTAGAAAACCTAATGGCTAGGCTAGGCTAGCACTTTTAGGTTTTTTTGGGCTTATGAATGCCAAAAATAAGCCTTGATAAATATGATATCCCTGGTAAGCTGAGGATTTTCTTCAAGAAGTTTGCAAAAATACAATTTAGAATTTTCTGTAGAATTTTGGCGAAACCCTAGAAACCCTTAGAGTCAAAAATTTGAAATGCCCAGAAATGTAATCTAAAACTTGTTGGAGGTGCGCTGAAGGAGGCCATACCATTCTATGTCCTTTTTATCCCCAACATCCAAGTTTTGAGTGGTGAAAACTCTCATAAGAGGAGGTCATATGGAATTTATGGAAACCCTAGGAGGGTCATACAGTTTTTGCAGATGTGTGAGAGAAAGGATAGAAAATTCTTGTGCAATGGGATCTTCAAGACCTATGCATGGTTACCATGTTGATTTTTCAATAAGTTAGGTTAATCATGTAGTTCATTTCAATTTTCATTTGTCTTAACCATAAACAAGAATGTTGCAGCAACCAAGATCACAAGAAGAAACACCATGCACAAGAACACAAGAAGTATCCTGGGAAACCCTTCTCAATAAGGGAATAAAACCCAACCAAATCCTTTGCTATATTCTTCAAGAGAAATACTTTCACCTCCAAGAAATACCCGACACACAAGAGGGTGCTCAAACCCTAAAATACTAGCACCCAAGAGAGGTGCACAATTTTTCCAAGTAAATGTACTTGCTGAAATTTCCAAACTCACATGAAGGATATGATTCCAAAATGGGGAATATTACTTTACTTATATTAGACTTGTCTTATCAGCAGAAGTGTTTATTGGCTCAATAGGGCCGACCTCTCTAAGTCACAATATAATAATAATAATAATAATAATAATAATTAATATTAACCAGATTAATTATATTTTACATTTATTATTAATCCCATTAAGGTAGGGCCGACCTGTACCCTTTACATAACAATTAGGGTTATAGGCAGGTTTGACTCTTGAAAAATATATATAAAAGGATCTGATACACCCAATAGTTCTCATCCACTGGGGGCACATCCATAGGGATTTCATATCTCTGGTTCACTGGATTACACAGAAGAACCAGATCTTCACGCGTTCACCTGTGCTCATCCACAGGAACGTCCACTCTATAGATCTTCTTTCCCGCTGCCTCACATAGGATAATCATATGGAGTCTTATCATAAACTATGTTTCTTATAGGAGGCTAATACGTCATCTTCATTTTTGTTCACATGATGATGCACCCAACACTTTGGGATTTCACACATTCACCTTGTGCTCAACCACATGCACGTATAACTCAATAGATCGCCTTTCCCACTGGATAATCATCTGGAGTTCTTATCAACTCTCTAAATGGAGGAGGTCATCTCTGTGTTCCTATATATTTCTTAGGAAGGAACCATGTACCCTTCTTAGGGGATTTCTCTCAAGTTTGTAATCTTATATAAAGACTCACATAGCTGCAATGATCCACATCTCACATGTTTGTAAGCTAAAGAATGTCTCACATGGATGCAATCATCAACATTTGACAAGTGGGAAATAGACTTTTTTGGACCTATTAATCCACTAGCAAGAAGGTAAAGAGATAGATACATCATTACTCTGACAAAATACTTAACCAGATGGGAAGAAGCAACACCAGTCAAGGATTGCAACGCAGAGACAACAACACACATTTTATTTGAGCATGTGATTACAAGATCTGGATGTCTCCAGATTTTGATGAGTGACTAAGGAACCCACTTAATTAATAGTACCATACATGATATGACTAGGTATTTTTAATTCTATCACCAAAAGAGTACACCATATCATCCTCAAGAAAATGGGACAGTAGAAGATTTCAACAAGATTCTGGATAATTCCCTGACAAAGATCGGTAATGTGAATAGAGACGATTGAGATTTAAAAATACCAACATTATTATGGGCATACAGTACCACATGAAATAAGTTGATAGGATAGAAACCATTTATATTGGTGTATGGACAAGAAGAAGTGGTTCCATTAGAATATTTGGTACCAAGTATGCGCATAGAAACAATTACAAATATGACAGAAAGAGGCGCAGTACAAGAGAGGTTAAGTCAACTAATGTAATTGGAAGAAGACATGATTCTGGAAGGATTCCACCAAGAGGTGAAGAAATAAAGGGACAAATCTTGGCATGATAGAAACATCAAGAAGAAGAACTTTAAGGAGGGAGATCTAGTTCTTCTCTATGACAACAAATTTTTGCAACATCCCGGTAAGTTCAGAATGCAGTGGCTAGGGCCATATGAAGTGAAGTTTGTCACAAATGGAGGATTGTTTCAGCTAAAGGACTTTACAAGAGAAGATATGAAAGGAATGGTGAATGGTAGTCGAATAAAATTGTATAGGGACAATCGACCTACTCACTCTCAATAGTTGCAACGCAGTAAGTGTTATCCACATTTTTGGTCATCGTGATGATGTCATGATAGTGTCATGATAATAGAAAATCAAACTCTTTATTAAGAACATTTTCATGAGAAAGGTTACACTTGTCAGTTTCCAGAAATCTTAGTTTAAAAGATAGTTCACAGGCTGCATATATACTCTCCTGCGAGAATCCTTAATTCCCGTAGGCTGCCTTCAGCTTGACTGCGAACTTCTCGCACTGTACTCAAAGTCAGGGTGCGGACATGTTTCTAAAGAAGGAAAATGGATGAGTTCTCGATTCTTCTAGAAATAATCTTCTAGAAGGATGAGTTGGCTTTCGAATGGTTGGCAAAATACTGACTTTCTAGATATCTTGGGATCATTCTCTATCCAAGTAACTAAACTATCTTCTCCTATATATTGAGGAGATTGCTCATGGAAAGGGTTAACAAGAAAGATTAGAAGCAAGTTAGTAAGAGATTGATTGGAGAATCAGTGCAAGACTGTATGGAGGACTGAAGCTACAGTAGCAAAGGACAACAACAAAGTCATCTTATGTGGTTGATTTTCTTCATGCATGAGCAAGTGTGTGTGTCAGAACTAGAAGCCATTG